>CM069434.1:95530805-96130805 GCA_035610365.1 Aquatica leii | reverse complement strand
CACTACCCTTACTGCAAGTTTGCAGCACCTAGAAGGTGGAGGAGGAGGAAGAGCAGGAGGAAATGGACCCACCAACCACCCGAACTTGCTTGGTTCAAGTTCGCCACATAGAGGATTGAACGATTTAGGATATAAATTTCGAGATGAAGGATCATCTGTTTAGCCGAGTTAGATGGGCTATGTTACAGGTTCGTGCTTAGACAGCACGAAGTTCCGCGAGGCACCTACCTATCGGTTTATCCTCGCTTCTTAGGCTACATACCAAATAGGCGGGAAAAAGGAAACGTTATTGTAATGGACAGGATGGGGGGTCCATTTGTCAAGTCAGCTACGGCTAAGAAGAAACTGAAAATATTAGTAAAGCTAAGAATAATTAAACTAAAATACTCTATAAATAAGTCAAATTCCCATGCAAAAATATATTAAGTTAGACTCTAGTATTACGTTTGACCCTGGTCTCTTCTAGCGAATAAAATGAGTTTGTTAACGTTCGATACTAGTCTAAGGATGGACACGTGTAATCGGAAAACGGGTTCACTCTGGTTCTTTCTCTGGTTTGTGATCAAGCAAAAGTCAGAGGTATTTGAATTCGAAAACCCTTCGGACTGGAATATCGTTTAGTCGAACTGTGGGATCTCTTGACAACGGGGAGCCAGAAACCATATACTTGGTCTTGTCAGCTAAGACTGTCAATTTGTTGTTGGCAGCCCAGCAAATCAGAGTGTCTAGGCGTGATTTGGCGTCTAGGTCGCGTCTTTTGTCTGCGCATACTGTGATGGTAATATCATCCGCGTAGGCAAAAATGTCGCAGTCATCCGGTAAGTCTTGTTCAAGTAAGGAATCAACAATAACGTTCCACAAGGTAGGCCCGAAAACCGAGCTTTGGGGGCAACCTTTTGTCAGTCGTTTTGTATAAGCTAATAATGTTCGTGGAATAAGTGATCGACCAACTCGATAAATAACTAGGAATGACGCGCACTGCTCTCTGCAGGTGCTCTTTTAACGACAAGAGCTTCAATTATTAATGGCCACCATACGTTATTAAACGCTCCGGAAATGTCTATAAAAATGCAGTGTCTATACTTGGAGACGTTCGTCGGTACTTTTGTCATAATTTACGAATGGCGTCTGTCGTCGATTTGCCAGGAACGAAACCGTATTGACTAGGATGGAATAGTCGTTGTGGAGGGATACTGTCATGTAATTTCTTTAACAATACACGTTCGAAAAGTTTGCCTAGTTCTGAAAGTAGCGTTATTGGACGGTACGAATTAGGACTGGCGAGATCCCTCTTACCAGGCTTGAGAATAGTGATTGTAATCCGTCGGGTCCAGGAGCTTTATTCTTGGGAATTCTGCTAGTCACCGACGCTATGTCTTCTTTTATAACCACCCAGTCTGGTCGGGATTCAATATTTGCAAAAGATCGGGATCTAATTAGGGCTTGGTAAGGATCGTTGTTTGTCGGATCGTAGTATGTGTGAAAAGGGAACTAACAATTTACTTAATTGTGTCTTGTTCTGTGAGAGTGTATCTATCACCGTCACGGATGGTTGGATAGCCAGGAACTTTTGTGAGGAAATTCTATAAACTAATCCCCACGGACTCGCTGCCAAACTTATGCCCAAGTCTAAAGGACTTTTTTTGTAGGAGTAAATGACTATAAGAGGTGTGACATTTTTCGGTGTGGAGAAGGTGAACATTACTGTAAAGTTGGCTTTCGGGTGATGTTTAACTTCATAGACGTTTCTTAATTGTTTAATTGCCAGAACTTTTTTTTCTTGTAAAATATTCAGATATCCCTTATCTTCCGGTAAATTCTATCAAACCATTACCTTATGTCCTCAAAGACACAATCGGGTTGCGCTTGCGAAAATGTTCGAACTATCTTCTATCTAGCTTGTTTCCACAGAAGGATTGGATCTAGGATTTAAAGTTAAAAATTTCTTGACTGATTCCTACACGTCATCGTAAAGGAAAATCTTTTCTTTGACATGTCAATATCTATTCCTCGATGGAGTTTTTCTCTGCAACTGTAAGGACTGGATTTGGACCATGTGTCGTTTTATTACTAAATTTTGCGTTTTTACGAAATTGCAAGTAATCTCTAAAATTTGTTTTTTTAAGTGAATAGCCAAGAGATGGTCAGAGAATTCCAAAATTTTGAGTCTGTATTTAATTAAATTTGCGGTTAGTGTTAGTAAAATTTTTAAATGCAATATTTGAATCAACTTAACGCAGCTTGATAACGTTAAATATTATAGAACAGTTTGGATATTGCCATTTACTAATCAAAACAATTTTAATATTGTAAGTGGGAAGTTTTCTTAATAATCGATCGATTTCCATTGGGATAACCGTTTATTGTAGTCAAACAAAATTACCTCCTTTAGCAATTGACAAGGATAATTGCAACATACGCCCAACGTCAATAAAAGCTTTCCTGTATGAAGCACAAGTAATTGCGATTAAAATTGATAATTGATTTTGCCTTGAGTTTGGCACAAGTCGTAATAGTAAATATACAATTTTTTTTTAGATTATAACGTGAAGTATTTTTTATCAATTGAATAACACGTTTTGTAATACTCTTCGTAATAAATAAAGTTTAAGTATTGCAAATTACAACGAGAAAGATTAAATAAGGCAGTCTAATGAATAACTGGTTTCGTTTGAGTATTGTGCAAATAAAAATAGACATTCCATTCGTTTAAACTTGAAAGAGTCTTATCGCGAGAACAAAAGCTGCATTTTCTTTTTTCTTATTCTTTTCGGAATTAGCAAGCTAAGTAAACACCAGATTATTGTATGATAATTAAACGTATTTTTTTTTATTTTATAGGACGAGTGGAACACTTCAGCAATGCATTCGAAGGCAAATTCGGACCAACTGATTTGGCGGTTGCTTTTTACTCAGGATTGTTTGCATTTGGTGGCTGGAACTATCTTAATTTCGTTACAGAGGAACTACAAGATCCTTACAAGTAAGTATTTGACAGAATTTAGTTCATACTAACATCGTTGATACAATTAATAAGTTAAAGTGCTTTGTATTCACTCTTCATCGTACAGATAATTGCTTCATTCTATTAATTTCCGACACAGCTCTAAATTACTTCATTTAATTAAAACGTTGTTTATCTTCTAAATTGATACCTAATGTATTATGAATGAATTCGATTGAATAAAACATAGAATTCGTTTTTAAGTCTGAAACGCTTTAGTGCTTCTAGTTTCGATCCACTTCTCAACGTGATTTTTCGCTTTTTGTGCTAATTTGAACGATTTTCTTTTTGCGCTATTTTTGTATGAACGTGATACTCTCTCAATGAAATTAATTTAAAAAGAAGTTACTAAAACAGTATGTATTTTTAAGAAATCTTCCAAGGGCGATATGGATCGCGCTTCCAACTGTCACCATAGTGTACGTACTAGCAAATGTTGCGTACTTTGCGATTTTAACTAAAGACGAAATGCTGAGTTCGCCGGCTGTAGCGGTCGTAAGTATTTATTAAATGAAACTAGATTTAAACTAATGCTTTTGATTTTAGACTTTCGGCAGTAAAACAATTGGAGGATTATACTGGGTCGTTCCAATTTTTGTTGCGTTATCAACGTTTGGTGGCGTAAACGGAATATTATTCACCTCAGCTAGACTGTTTCTAATCGGATCTCAAGAAGGACACCTACCTTCAATATTCTCTTTTATCCACATACGACGAATGACACCAGTTCCATCATTAATGTTTACTGTATTTTAGCAACAATCTGCTAAAAGCAACTAAACTAAAAATATTTGTTTCAGTGCCTCGCATCTTTAGCCATGCTTTTAGTCAGCGATGTGTTCGTGCTAATAAATTATTATAGTCAAATTTTATGGTTTTCGGTTGCTGCAAGTATAGGAGGAATGCTTTGGTTAAGATACAAACAACCAAATCTACCAAGACCGATAAAAGTAAACTTAATTATACCCGTGTCATTTATCGTGTGCTGTCTTTTCCTCGTCTTTTTCCCAATTCCATCAAACCCAATGAACAGCATCATTTGCTTATTAATAACACTGTCAGGTAAATAGAACCAGCTTAATTTAAAATTTTAATTACACGAATTTACTTCAGGTATACCGTTTTACTATGTTTTTGTTAAATGGAAATCAAAGCCGGTTAAATGCATGCCGTGCCTAGCAAAAATAACCGGATTTCTTCAACAAGCTCTTGAAATTACCTACGCCGAAGAAGTTACATCAAAATTATCTGATAAATAATCTAAAAAAGAAAGCTGAAATAAGACTTTCTTTCCAAAGATATTGCATACGATTTAGTTTGTTTCAGTATTAATACTCATTACTGTTTATACGCGCAAGATGAAGTATATGTACTTGATGATGGGGAATCCTTTTTTTAATTATATACTACATTGAAACATGTACTTATATGTAATAAATGTGCAAAATGTCAATGCATAATTTGTTTTCTTTTGTAATAATGCACAATCTGGCTTTGTATTAGCCACAGTTATAAACAAAAGCGTTTATCTAAAGTTCGTGGTAAAATTATGTAAATAGCGTTATCGTGAGGTAGTATTTATTTTTATGTGAAGTAAACTGTTAAAAGATAAGAACAATAATTTTATTAAAAGCAAAACTACGCTGCTGTTTTGGTATTTTTTTTTTAGATTATATTAACCTGCCACTATTATCTTGTAAAATAGCACAGTCAAGATTATGTCAATGTCATTGCGGATGCAACAGTGCGTCGCAAATAGAAAATTCTAACACCGCCGGACTAGTTGATTACCTAGCTCTTTGGACGTTCTTGCTCAGATTCTCGGTTGCTTTATACGTCCTGATAAATACTTTTAATGAAATGAGCGAAACGTTGACAACTTCGCTGGTTACAACATTGTCACAGTCTACACCCGGAAGACCTAATAGCCTTAGAAAATTAAAAGTTGTCAGAACAGATGAAAATACAACATCCAAATGGAGTAAATTTTATATGCGAATTACACGTAGAGGCAATTCTCCAAAACACGAAACAAAAGGGAGAAGGGTACAAATTCTATTCCTTCAAATTATTCTTAGGATTTGAATTTTTTGACTAAGAAATTATTCATTTTCAGCCACGTTAAGTTACACTTACAGACAGAATTCGTAAGGCTCGTGTTTCTAACTCAAAAATACAGTTGGCAGATGTCAAAGAAAATTGTAAGTAGATCCAAGATAACGATTCAATTTTTAGCTTTGCGGAGTACGCAAAGAAGTTTTTCAAATGTTATAAAATAGAATAGAAGGAAATAGCGAAGATTTCCACAGACGACAGACTATTAAGGAAATTGAACTCTGTAGTAAAACCTCGTCATAGTTATTGCTCGAACAATATTCGATAAAAAAACTGGTGTGGTCACCACACGACTTTCCTATAAAGAATGATGAAGGAATATTTACATATTTTTTTTAAGTTATGCTGTCATAAAACCATTTTGAAGTGATATTTACACGTTTGTATTGATTTTCTATCATATTTGTGCGCCTCGATATTACTTACCCCTTCAGTAAATAAGTTAAAAAAAATCGTCGCAGGCGGGATTCGAAACTATATTATATTTGTGAATTCATTTTAAATTACAAACTAAATATCTGATAAACTGTTAATGTTAGAATTTTTTTTTATTTAAATAATTTGTTAGGAAGAATTATCTCTATAAGAAACTGTAAAAATAATTCGAATAATTTACATACGTAAAAATTATATAAGAAAAACTGTTAAAAATGGCGTATACATCCAATTCCGGTTTCTTTATCAAACACATCTTTTGATAGAGCCGAAAGAATATGAAAAGCCAGCTTCATACCATACTTTAAGTAATTAGGACTTTTGGTTCTAGAGTTATTGTGGGTACATCCAAAGATAATTTAAAGAAGATGTAGCACTCCGTATATAAAGTCAAAAGAATTTAGAGAAAAATTGTTATTTTTTAACGAATCTTGCGTTACTTTCAAGATATAAAATTTTTTCTAAAAAATAATTGTCGTAGGCTGGATTCGAACCTAGGATCATATATCAAATTTAATTTCAATTATAAATCAAATATCTAATAAACTGCTTATGTTAGAAAAAATTTTTATTTGAATAAATTGTTAAAAAGAATTAACTATATAAGAAACTGTAAAAATAATTCGAATAATTTACATTCGTACAAAATTATATAAGAAAAACTGTTCAAAATGGCAGATACACCTACTTCCGGTTTCTTTATCAGACCCATCTTTTGATAGAACCGAGAAAGACTTTTGGTTCGAGAGTTATCGTGGGTACAACGTTACACACAGACACCCAAATTTTTTTGTCAAAAATACGTTTTTCTGATTCAGGAGACCTTGAAACGTAAAGTTCTTCAAAAAAAATTTAAAAAAAATTGCGATCGCTATACTTTCCTTATAAGAAAGTAAAAAGTACAGTGCACGCCGCTTAAAAGAATCATGTTTGGACGAAATTCGGAAAAAATGTTTATTCGTTAGAAAGCACTAAATACATATGGCGTGTATGTGATTAACAGGTTAATTTGGAAAATGAAATCATAGTATATCAATACAAGCAAAAAATGTCAAGATAAAAATTTGTATAAAACGGTTAAAAAACCAAATTTTTTTAATAAAAAGAAATAAAAAATAATGTTTTGAACTCTGTTCTAAGAACTACACAATTTTTCTCGGAAATTTGCTGACGCTAAAAATAAATACAAAATAACGTTATTACATAAGACATAATTTAAGTAGTTAATAAAGCTAAATAAGCAAAACAACTATTTTTAGGGTAGAATGATAAAATTTTTGGCATTAAGCGTTTTGTGAAAATTCGTTATAAATAGGTTATTGTTCATGTACAGAACAAACCTGTGAAGAAAATTGATAACATAAACCGAAATCATGATTACTATAAGAGGTGCTGTTTCTATGTAGTAGCAATGATAGCAGCATACGTACGGCCTGTTCTATGTTATGTATTAAAACTATAATACAGAATCGAACACTTTATTTAAGATTCTTACAAAAGTAAGCTACATGTCGATTTACTAAAATTGACATTTCCACATTCTGTTTTTTTGAGACAATTGTTTTTCGCCACCTAACATAACTAAAACACTACATTCTTTAATAAAGTGATAACATCATACTATTGAAAACATCCGGGATTATCATTATAAGCGACTTTCAGCTTAGACCTCGTCGTAGTTAAACATAGTTAAACACCCAGATTATTTAGACTTCGTCCTAGGTCCGGGTATTTAACTACAACACGGTCTAAGCCAAAAGTCGCTTATAATCATAACCAAAATAGCCGCGAAAACTTAAGATTTTATATTATCTGTGATTCCAATAAACGGCGTTTACTGTACTACAAACGTTGTGGTTATAGAGGATACCAGTGCTGATTCAAACAATGCTGACTTTAAGTGACACTTTAAGAGTCACATAGAATTGCTGACAAAATTACCAATGTAAAAATGCATGCAATTCTAACAATAGTTGCAGTTTATTTACGCATGCTGTTTGACACCAAGCTTATTATCAGTGTCTAAAATTTCATTACATTTTTATCGCGAAGGAAGATGCACTAAAAGTTAGTTGGGATTACACTATTTACGTAAGTCATATTTAAATATATAACTTTTGGATTACGTAACGCATCAACGTTTTATGAATACGACACTTCAAAGACTCAACGATGTCATTGTTATATCGATGACGTCGGTGTGGTAATACACCAAAATAAAGAAATTCCCTTTCATTCGTCAGAGAAGGCATCCGTGCGAGTCCTATTGAGTGAAGACGTGAAAACGTTGATAAAAAAGACTGTGATAAGTCAATGCACGCCAGTATCTCAAATTGTGAGATGCGTAAATTCTAACGAAGATACGTCGCCGAAGAAGTGCACACAACATCTATTGGACATTCTCACCTTCAAATGCCAAAACTTCAACCAAGACCAACTGACTAAAAGTTAAAGTGTTGATCCAACAGTATCAAGATCTGTGTGCGCTATAGAGTGGTTCCAAAAGAAGAACTAACGTAGTAAAACATAAAATTAATACCGGAGATGTTCTGATGATACGACAACATCCGACTTCCTTTGGCGAAAAGCCAAGAAGCCGTAATTATAGACATGAAGAAAGAAGATGTGATTGAACCTTCAAATAGCCTATGAGCGTCTCCAGTGGTACTCGTAAAGAAGAAAGATAAATCAACGAGTTTTTAGGTAGACTACAGACAGCTTAACAACGTGACCAAAAAGGACAGCTACCCTTTACCAAGAATTGACGATACGTTAGACACCTTGGCAGGATCCCAGTAGTTTTCCACGTTAGATTTAAAGAGTGGTTACTGGCAGGTAGAATTGGAACCCAAGAATCGTAAAAAATAGCTTTTACGATTGGAACTGGTTTGTCGCAGTTTACTGTGATGCCCTTAGGTCTGCGTAACGCTCCTGCAACGTTTAAGCTTTTGATGGAAACCATCTTGCGCGTACTGTCTTAGAAGACGTGCTTGGTTTACTTAGACAACGTGATCGTGGTTGGAAGGTCGTTTGAAGAAGATTTAAACAACCTAAAAGAAGTGTTTTAACGACTACGTGGGGCAAATCTAAAACTGAGCCCGAAAAAGTGCCATGTATTTAAGAAAGAAGTGCAATACTTTGACTACGTCGTATCTAGAGATGGAGTAAATGCTGGGCCAGACAAAATTTGAGCAGTGCAAGCATGGCCAACAACAATCGACAAACATCAGGTTCAAAGTTTACTTAGGTTGTGCATCTATTATTTGTACCTGGATTTGATAATATTGTCAAACCTTTGACGAAATTGGCCGAAGAAAGAGCAGAATTTAGATAGAATAAAGACTGGGAAAATGCTTTCCATCAAATAAAACAGGCTCTAGTCACTTCGCTGGTTTTAAGTTATCCAAGAGAAGATGGAGAGTTTGTTTTGGATACCGACGCAAGCAATCTGGCCAAAGGCGCGGATCTATCGCAGGTACAAGATGGACAAGAAAAAGTCATCGCGTATTTTAGTAAAGTTTTGTCCAGGCCAGAAAGGAATTATTGCGTGACTAGAAGGGAGCTGTTAGCTGTCTTTAAGCCCGTAGAACACTTCTACAAATATTCGTATGAACGAACACTTTTACTGAAAACTGACCACACCGCTTTAAAGTGACTATTGCAGTTCCTCGGTAACTCGGAAGAAAAAGTAGCAAGATGGATCGTGGGAATATGACTATGACACAGAACACCGTGCCGGAAGCAGTCATCGGAACGCTGATGCCTTGTCCAGAATACCATGTCCGGCAGAATGCAGCCATTTTTTGCGAATTGAACAAATTGTCGAATGCCTTCGGAGAACTACTATGATTGATGATGAGTGGGCACCTGAGCAGCTGCATCGCAAATAAGAAATCGATTCCGAAATAAGAGTCTTGAACTGGAAAGAAAACGGCCTACGTCCAACTGGGGAAGAAGTGAGTGCTTTGGGCAGAAACATGAAGGCGTATTGGGCGCAGTGGCACTCTTTGATAGTAGAAGACGGTCGTTTTAAGCCATCCTTAGAGAATGTCGAGGGCACGAAAAACAAACAGTTGGTAGTGCCAAAGTGCCGGTTGTGACAAATGTTAAAGCATCTTCACAATGGTAAATCAGGAGGACACTTTGGCATAAAAAAGACACTGGGGATAGTTTGAGAAAGATTTTACTGGGTGAACTGAGAAGAGGTGCCGTAAGTGCACGGTCTGTGCATCAAGAAAGCGCAAAGCACCGATGAAGCAGTACAACGTAGGAAGCCCGTTAGAAAGAGTAGCGATTGACATCGCAGGGCCGTACTCAGAATCGGATTCGGGAAAGAAATACATCCTGGTGGCAATGGATTATTTCCCAAAATGGACGAAGGCATACGCCATATCCAATCAAGAAGCTGCTACAGTCGCAGACGTATTAATAAAAGAATTTTTCTGTAGCTTTGTAGTTCCGTTGTAATTACACTCTGACCAAGGCTGCAACTTTGAGTCTGGGCTGTTTCAAGAGATTTGCCGACTATTGGGAATTAAGAAAACTAAGAAGACACATCTCCATCCTCAATCTGATGGCATGGTTGAACGGATGAATCAAACAATGGGAAAATACTTAGCCAAAGTAGTGTCCAAACCTTAAAGAGACTGTGATCACTACTTGCACCTTTTCCTAATAGCAAACCGATAATTTGTTCACGAAAGCACAGGCCAAACATTATCCTGTGTCATGCTCGATCGCGAAATACAACTGCCATGCGACCTCTAATTTGGACGAAGGCCGGAAGAAAAAGTTGCTAGAGAAGACTACGTCAGCAAGCTAATCAAGAGGCTAGACGAAGTACATGAGGCAGTCCGTAAAAACACACAAATTTCCAGAGACAAAATGAAGACCAGATATGACGTCCCAAAGAAGACGTGGTTTGCCGCCGAAGCTGCAGAGGCAATGAGAGGGCCCTTATGAAGTCGTGCATCGTATTAATGAGGTGATACATCGCATTCGAACCACCCAGAAGCAAGCCAGAAGTGGTCCACAGCAATCGTCTAGTCCCGTTTGCTGGCGATAATCAGATTACGCAAGTTCTGGTTCGAACTAGAGTAATAACTAGCAGGACCATAAGCAGTGTTGTGACGTATCTAGATACAAGTATTTAGATACAGTATCTAGATACTTTTGGAGTATCTAGTTACATATCTAGATACACTGGACAAAATGTAACTGTATCTGTATCTAAATACATTTTTCGTAGTATCTGAGTGGTTTAGATACTTAGATACTTTTTCTTGCTGAAATTGTAAATTATACAAGTTTTTTCTAAACACCGCAGTAGTTTTACGAGTGCAATTCTTTCAGCTTCGCCAATTCTAGTGGAATTCTACCAAATTTGGAGATATTATGTAGTAGCGGGTATTTTGTGGGTAACAGTGTATAAACTTACACTTTATATAATCTAGTATTACTTGAGAAATGTGACGTGTTAGCATTTATGCCAAGAAACCAAATTCATAATACTTTAAAAAAGGAAAACAATTTTGAACTTTGTAGAACTATGAGTACAATTGTGGTCATTGTCGAACTTTTATAGTTTATGCAATGAATCGCGACAAAGTCAATTGGCAACACTGAATTTCTTCATTAGCTCAAATAGAGCAGAGAAGTGGAGAAACTTTTTAGTGTTAGTAGTTTACTATTAACTTTACGTCGAAATATAATGACAAGACATTTAACTTGCTATTAATTTTAAAACAAAATAACTTTTATTTGTAAATTTGTATTGTTTTATGCAATTAAGGTTGATAAGGTAATGTTTTTCTTAATGCCCAGGCAGCACACTGACGTCATATGACGACACTGACACGTCTTAATGACGTCTCGTAGTTTTGACGTCAATAAGACGTAATGTGCTGCCTAGGATACTGTTATTGTGTTTTTAGCTGAACGTTTGTTTTAAATTTTATTTCAAGATTTTGTTAAAAATGGATCTGACATGTATCTAGATACTTTCTTCAAGTATCTGTAACTGTATCTAGGTACTTTTTTTGAAAAAGTATCTTATCTGTATCTAGATACAATTTATGAAAAGTATCTGTATCTGTATCTAGATACTAGAAAAAAAGTATCTGTTACAACACTGACCATAAGTCAAGTTAAAGGAATGAACTTCGATAAGTTTATGAGCATATACGGAGGTTCAGGAAAGGCTAGGTTTGGAGGAAACAACAAAACCTGTTCCAAACACGAAAAGATTACGCCATCGGACATTGCGTGAGCAAGGATTCTGACATGTCCAAAGGGGTTGCAATCGTATTTAAAAAGAAGTTTGGACGGCTAGATGAACTTTGAAGACAGCAACCGGTGGTCGGAAAAGTTTTAAAACTACGTGGTGAACGACGCTTCGTTTTCTTTCTGGTTACTAAGAAGTATTCACGTAGGTACAAAACCGTGTTGCGAGCATTATGGAATCTCAAGAGAGAAATTGAGTTCCACATCATTAAGAAATTGGCAGTACCTAAGCTTGGTTGTGATTGAGATCAACTGAATTGGAGGACATTTCGAAACATGTTGGATGTTGTCTTTCGAGGAACAAGCGTTCAAGTGTTGGTCTGCAGTTACTAACCAAGGAGAATATCGAGTCAGGAAAAGTCCATTGACTGCTACTTTTATGGTCAAGGAAGTTGCCGAAATGGAGACAGCTGCCGCTATCGCCACGATCCTTTCTAGCAGTGTCACATCCAGTTTCCTGTTCTGGGACAGAACGGTCTTAAAAAGGGAGCAGTGAAAGGTTCAGCTTTAAGAGATAACAGGAATATATAAAAACGATTCAAAGGGAGTATAAGTCAGTTATTCAAAGTCGGCAGTTTTAACAAGATATTTAAATAAATAAGTGATTAACGCGTGTGTTTGAGATAAATATAACCTTTAATGTAAACAAGTGTAAGTTTTAAGATAAACAAAAGTTATCCGCGGACATTATTTCTTGAGTGATTGTAATATATAAATTAGTGTGTTTTTCTATAAATATCGTTAGATTTAATTAGTTCGTGTAGTTATAAACGTGTAAACATTTTGTGTTTAAGTATGGTAACAAATTTTTAAAACTAATTTATTTATACTAAAAATATTTACACGATAATGTCCGCAGATAACTCCAGTTTAACACTTGTTTACATTAAAGTCATGTACGTTTTTAATTCGTTGTATTTATCTCGAACACGCGTTAATCGCTTATTTATTTAAACTTGAATAATCTTCTTAACACTGTCGATTTCAAATTACTAACTAACTATTGCTTTGTTTGTATCGCTTTTATACATTTCCGCTATCCTTCGAGAATTTCTATATTTTTCCCAAACGTTCTAATTCTTGATAACAAATTCGGGAACGCCCTCGAAGCTGAACGTTTCAATATATAAGATTTAAAATTTCTTACAGTATTTTAAGTTTAAGAGAAAAATGTGCAATAAATTTGGAAACGAATTAGGCACTCATGAATCATCGAAAAAAAAACCACTCACAAATTTGAAGTTGTACTTTCAAATTTTGATGAATAACTCCTTTGGTCAACATATTACAAGCTGTTTGAAGCCGCAGCTACAGCTAATGGCTGGAGCAACGAGCAGGCAGCGACGTTTTCAAAGGTGGCTTTGTGTGTAGAAGCGCTTGGAGTTTTGCAGACTGTGAGATGTGTTTGCGCTGAAAAGTGTTTTCAAAAGAAGAACTGACGTGGTAAAGCAATAAAATTAATACCGAAGACGCTCGAGCAATACGACAACATCCACGCCACGCCGACTTTCTTTGCTAAATAGTTCATGAGCGTTCGCAATGGTACTAGTAAAGAAGAAGGATGGATCAACAGGGTTTTGCGTAGACTACAAACAGTTTAATACTTTAGAGACTTTGTGAGGATCTCAGTAGTTTTCTACATTGGATTTGAGTAGTCACTGGCAGGTAGAATTGGAACTAAAAGACCGCAAAAAGACAATTGATTGGTATGTTCTTTGGCTTGCTACGTTGCAGCGTTGGATGGAGATTATCTTACGAATTCTGTTTTGAAAAACGCGCGTCGTTCATTGAGACGACGTGATTGTGGTTGGAAAGTCATTTGAAAAACATTTAAACAACTCGAAGGAAGTGTTCCAATGACTACGTGAGGCAAATCTGAAACTGAATCCAAAGAAGTGCCACGTGTTTAAGAAGAAAGTAGAATATCTTAGCCATGTCGTATCCAAAAATGGAGTAAAAGATGACCTAGACAAAGTACGGGCAATGCACCTACTATAGACGATTTCTACTCGGATTTGCTAATATTGCTAAACCCTTGACTAAATTGACTAAAAAAGAGCAGAATTTAGATGGAATGAAGATTGCCTTTAACTAAAACAGGTCTTAACCACTTCGCCAATTTTAAGTTATTTAGAAGATGGAAAATTATTTTGGATACCGATGCAAGAAAAGTCATCGCTTATTTCAGCAAGATTTTGTCTAGGCTAGAAAAGAATTACTGTTTGACTAAGAGAAGCTAGTTAGCAATTGTCAAGTTCATAGAACATTTTTACAAACAGAAGCTTCGAATTATGCAAACAGCTTTGAAATTATCTAGGAAGTTGTAGATAAGTTGAATCCCAGAGAAAAACAGAGCATTAAAGAAACTCAATTAGAAGAATTAATTAATACCAGATGATTTGATATTTATCTAAGCAAATTTGTCATATATAGCAGTTGCAATAACCAAACTGAAGAAAAAAATGCTTATTCTTAGGACAAAACATTTAATTAACAGGCGAAATAGAAGTTTAAGTAAACTAAAGAAAAAAGCATTTATCAACAAATTGAACAGTGTTATCAGCAATTGACAAACATATGTGATGTGTTGCAAGCTCATACCCGGCTCGATTCATTTGAAAAACATTTTTCTTTAACGAAAACATTTTAAATTTGCCACTATAGATCATCCTTGTCGGCAACAGACGTAAATTTACATTCGACTTTTTTTTATTACGTCAGTTCATTAACCAAAACTTCTAATTTTTGTTAGTATTTAGTACTAAATCGTTCATTTAGTAATGTATAGTATAAGAAATAAACAAAACTTATAATTGTTTCGTGCATTGTGCATATTTTAAGTGTTTTTAGTGCATAATCATCCGAAGTCTTTGCATAACTACATTATTTATCAGCAGGTTATGCAACTGTACATACTTATGAGTAACATATGATTGGTATTGATTAGAAATGTCATTGAGTAAACTCAAAGTTGTATGGCACGTGATCTCATGTCTATAAACAATATAATTTGTATCGTTTATGTAAACAAAGATATTCCCACAGATTGCAAAGGTTCAAATAATCGCGGATTCTTTTGCTAATGCTCACAACAAACATTTCCTAATAGATAACCTAAGAAATTGGACAATGTTTAACAACAGTTCGAGTAAGTGCTGTGATTATAATCTTAACATTAACAATAATTGATACATTTGTAGCCGAAGCAAGTTCTAGCAAAGAGAAAATCGCTCCCGTTTTCGAAATAACATCGGCACATATAGCAGAAACCGAAGGGAAAAAATATGTTGTTTATACTCTACAGATACGACATGTTACAGGAGTCGATGATTCAAGACCTGCCATATTGGAACGTAGGTACACAGACTTTTACAATTTATACACAGCTTTAAAAAAAGATTATCCCGATGAGATGATTTCTGTGATGTTTCCCAAGAAAGTCTTAATAGGCAATTTTGATAATAAAGTTATATCACTTCGAAGCACCGGGTTCGAATCTCTGTTAAGACATGTTTTGATTGACTCCAAATTAAGAAATTCCAACGCCCTGTTGTATTTTTTACAGGATATAGAATTAAATGTGGTTAAAAACTACTTGAAGGAAAAAGACTTTATTCTTGCTGCTCCATTATTAGAGAATAATTTTCGATTGCTAAATAAGGTAAAGTAGTTTCTGCTAGGGTTTATTAATACAAAGATTTGTAGGTGTATACAGATCGTTCTCCACCAGTTATACTTGCACTTTGCCGGTTGTTAGGTTGTTGCATTTCGATGCCGGGTTCTCCAGGAGCTGAAAAATGGGCCGATCTTGCTCTTCACCGATACGAAGGCGTTTGTGATAGTGATTTGTTAGAATTGTATTTACCTCTATTGCAAGTGTGCAATAAAATTTGGTGGCAGACCGGTAGGAATAGAGAACTTCTCGAAATGAGATTACAAAACCTAAAGCAACAAGGCATTAAATTTAATGAAACTATTCATTTATTAGAAGCGGTTGATGCTTTAGAAACGAAACTTAGCAGTATTTCATAGTTTTGTATATGTAGGTTCATAATACTGGCTCATGTGATAAGAGTGTTCATTTTTCCAAAGAACTTTTCACTTTTCATACATAAAGTGTATTTCCAATTTTACTATACTTAACAAACGTTCGTGCAGTAATGGATTCGTAAAGGCGGTTATCTTAAATTTATCCTTAACATGTAGACATTAGTTTAATGTTATTGTTATTTGTAATGTTTAAGTTATGTTATATTCAAAATAAAGTACGAATTATACAGGCAAAATAATCACTTTTTGTTTAGTGTAAGTTGCCAATGATATATAAAAGTTTAATGCAAAAAATCAAAAAAAGAGGTGCAGTATATATAAGAATAAAGTCCTTTTGCTATTGCATAAAATATAAAAATTGCAAAAAATCATTGTAGAATTCTCTGGGCTGTGCATATTTGCAGTAAAATGTTACACTGCATGCCCAGTGGCAATGTTTAAGCTACTATTTATCAAATTTATAATTCCATGAGTAGTTTATTTAAAAGTTAAAATGCAACCAACCATACATTCATATCAAATATTTTACATAAAATCTGTAGATCTAGTTCCACAATTATAAGCACGATGGCAGTTAAGTCGATGCATAATAACAGTACCGACACGTATGACTTAGCTCCGCCATGAAGAGGCTAATTTGAAAATCATATACGAGATCAAAGATTAAACAAATAAATGTGTCTTTGTATCAGTATACATATGTATATCCTTATACATTCCATTTTTGGAGTTGTAACCGCTCATTTGATGGGTAGCGGGTAGGTATTCTCCGTGATCCCGACGGAGGGAGGCCTACTTCAGGAAAACGACCCTGCCCACGCGAGTCTTGATTTCTCCCTCCTCTCCCCTAACAATGAGGAAATCAGGTCCTAACCCGCAAATTCCATATACCTACCTCAAACTCAATTCTCTCTAGTACCTCCTTCCAGAATCCTAAATCGAACTCGCCAACACGTGTGATGTCGAGTGTGTGTGAAGTATTTCGTTATTCAGTCAAGTGTTGGTCTTAAAAGTGTAAAAAAAAACAATATATTTATTGTTAATTGTTTTGCCATTCGGCCTTACAATGGGTTACGTTACCCCTACATCATTCACTTATCATAATAATATAATTTGTACAGATATTTAAAAAACTAAACAACTCCCCCTAAAATCTTCCCATCACCATCTAACTATTCTAATACTTTAGACCTAACCCTCCCCTCTTTTCATTCTTTTCTTTACTGCTTTCATCCAATCCAATCTCTCCCCCCTCCTCCCCAAGCAAAGCATTCCTCCCCCTCATTTCTTCCCTTAGCTCGCCACACTCCTCACTCAAGTGCTTTATGTCCTCCCATCCCTCCCCACATAATCTACATCTCTTCATTACATCCTCCTTTCAGTACTTATTTAAATTCTCCTCATTTCCGCATCTAAACCTGGCTATAAGTCGTTTCTCTCCTAAGCTTCTCCTCTTCATCAGATACTTAGGAACCCCTCTGGACACTATATTTCTATACCTTACGTTATACTTTCCTTCCCTTATCTTTCCTTCCCTCTCTTGCACCTGCGAATCTTTATCTCTTCATACTATCTCCCCCGTATTTAACCTCCCTTCCTCTCTCTTTCCACATCTTCTCTTGCGAAACCTCTTCGTTGATAGTACAGTTTCCTTTCTTCCTGCCCATATATGTTTTTGCTATCTTTTACTGTCCTCTAGCAACATTGCAAAATTTTACATTGTCTCCTTTCCTTCATTTTCTCTTCATAACCCATCGCCCTTTTTCCTGCTTTTATTCTAATTTTCTCTAACTTCCCACTCCTCCTCTATTATGTAACCCGGCGTCTCCTTGTCTAAACCCAGTATCCATTTCCAATATTTTATTTGTACCCTTTCCAATAGGTTCCGCTCTTTCCAACCCCATACCTCCACCCCATACCTCCACCCCATACCTCCACCCCGTACATCATCACACTTTTAATCAATTTTTTAAACAGCCATTTTCTCTTCTCGATCTCCTTCCCAAAAACTCTTTCCCCTAAACTCCATACCTGCCCTAATACCCTGTTACTTTTCTTTGCTAACTCCCTTATATGCGCATCATCTTTATTATCATACCTTAGCCTATATCCCAAATATGTCATTTCATTCACTGCCTCTATATTTTGTTTTCCCCAACTTAACTCCTCCTTTTCCTTCCCTCCTCTCCCTTTTTGAAAAACTACCATCTTAGACTTTCTCACATTTAAACCCAAATCTTTCCTTTCCAGATACCTCTTTATCGTATTTATCATACCTTTCATCTCCAACTCATTTTTTGCCACCATGACCATATCGTCTGCATATGCCAACACCCACACTTTAATCCCTCCCTCCATGACAACCCCACCACACTGACCTCCTTTCAACACTTCTTCTATGTCCCCTATATACAGTGCAAATAAAATATTATATATTCTCTCACTCTCTCCCCCACATATTTCTATTGTTCTCCTTGCGTACCGTCCGTTCCTGCCGTCTTCCTTAATTTTAGTCTATTTATTGCTTTCTCCATTTCCTCTTTCGTTATCTACCACCCCTCCTGTATTACATTTACCCCTTGCAATATCACCTGTCCTGGTCCTTCTATTGTTCCCTAAAAACCCTCCATACAATAACCCAGCCACACTTTTATATCCGTTAAACCTCCACTCCTCTTATCTCTTCTTCTCTCCTTGTTTAGAAATTCCCACACTTCTCCTTCTTTCTTTATTTCCTTTACTTGTTTCTTCATTTCCTCTTTATACGACACCTTTCTCTCAGAACATACATTTTTAAAATTCACTTTCTTCTCCTTATACTCCTGCACATCAATTATACTTTTCTTCCATCTTCTTCTAGCATTAATTAATGATAGGGAAAGTATACCCGGAAATACATAAGGGAGAAGAGAAAATAGAAACCTTGGAAAAAGAAACTAAAACGAAAATAAAAAATAATACAAATAAAAATAAAAGTTATGAGAATTATATATAAAGACAGAAGGAGGATGTGTGGAAAAAGTAAGAACAGAAACAGAAGAGGATAAAACGATAACGCTGCATAAATTTAAAACAATGAGTGTAAATAAATTAAGAAAAATGATAGTGTGTGTTCAAGTCTTAACAGAAAATAATAAACATAATAGTACCAAAGGAAATTGACGCACAGCAAAGGATGGAAAAGCAATATAATCAGAGGAGGACCTTCGCGCTTGTCGTAGAGCAGAAGGGAAAGAACTATGCGGAATTGGTAGCAGAAATACAGAATACAGCTTAAAGATAAAGCAGAAACCGAAAAAATCAGAACTATAATGAGTACTAAAGAAGGAAAACTGTTATTACCAATATAAAAGGCCGACAAACGCTAAACAAAATAAAAGAAGAGATAGAGAAAGGAAACAAAGAAATAAATATAAAGAAATTCGGAGCAAAAGTGAACACAAAAAACCTAATCATCAGGAGAATGGACTTAATGACTACAACCAAAGATATAGAAGAAGCAATAAAACAACATGGAGACATGGAAAACTTAAAGATAGGAGTGTTTAGGCCTAACAGAAACCACACGAAAGCGGTGACGATTAGGGTACCAACATGTCACAATGCAGGCTGGAAGAGTAACATCGGGCAGTTAGATGTTATAGATGCTGGGAGTATGGACATAACGCAAAAGAGTGCAAAGGAAACGATAGGACAAAATTATGCAATAAGTGCGGAAGGAAAGGACACATATACAGAGAATGCCAAGAAATGAAATACTGCCTAATATGCGAAAGGAAGGACGCAACGCCGGTAGAGAGAACTGCGGCAGCTAGAAAAAATACATAATGGAGGTAAAAAGACAAAATATATATATACATACTTTATGTTTATTTACACACATATATATTTATCTAACTATCTATTTACTTATTTACTACACTTATACAAACGCTTATACATATAAATGCCTAAATCAAATAAATGTAAAGCACAAAAAATAAACACCCTCCAAGTAAATATAGGGAGAAGAAAAATTGCTATGGATCTGCTAACTCAAAAATGTAAAGAAAGAAATACACACTTTGCACTTGTGAGTGAGTCCCAACATAAACATGGCGAATAAAAATAAGAAATGGATTATGAGTAAAAAAGGTGAAGCAGCAATATATATAGCGATAGATAAAATTAAGATACACGATATAAAAAAAGGAAAAAGGATACCTGTGGATAGAGACAAAAAACCTACGAGTATACTCATACTACGCTACACCAAGATATAAAGAGGAGGACATAGAGACGTATTTACAACAAATACAGAAAGACATTAAAACCACAAAAAAAAAACAAAATTATAGGAGAGGATTTTAACTGCAAAATGCACGAATGGTTTTCTCCATATACGGACACCAAAGGAAAAAGAATGGTAGAGTGGATAATAGAAACCGAATTAGTGGTGCTAAATAAAGGACAGACTCCTACTTTTCAAACAACAGGAATGCAGTCATACATAGACATAACATTAGCTTCAAAACAGCCACTTAAAAGTAAAATAACATGTGAGGTAAGCGAGGAAAAAAACAACAGTGACCATAAAAAAATATATATAAGCGTAATAAATAAAAACAACACACTAGCGGATGAACAAAAAAAATCCACGGATGGAAATACAAAGAAGGAAAACAAGAAAAGATAAAAATAAGTATCGAAAAAATGGGTGACAGCTGGGAAGAAGATAGACTGAAAAATGCTTTAAAGCAAGCTTGTAACGAAACTTTTAATAAACACAGAGTAAGAAGGAATACAAATGTATTGGTGAAACCCGCAAATCAAAGAAATAAGAGACAAGTGGCAAAGAGCAAGAAGAAAAGCACAGAAAGCAAGAAAAAAATTTACCTGAAGAGAGTGTTAAGGAAGCGGAAGTAGAGTATAAGAAAAATAAAAAACAATTAAAGAAAGAAATTAAAAAACCAATAAAAGAAGCATCGAAGAGGATCTGTCAATAAAATGCCTATAAAATAGCGGTAAATAAAATAACAAAAAAAGCGCAATAACCCTAACTGACAAAGAACAAATCAAATTAGCCAAAGAACTGAAGCCAAGAAGACAACAAACGAGATGACGGAGTGTCCCCCAAAGTCATAAAAATAATAGTAAGGAAAAAACCGGAAATCCTACAGCGAGTCTTTAATCAACTCATCACAAAGATGAAATTTCCAAAGTCTTGGAAGGACGCAAGACTAATATTAATCGAAAAACCCGAGAAAAAAAAGTACCGACCAATATGCCTAATAAACAACACCATCGCGAAGTTATACGAGAAAATTTTAAACTATAGGATAACAACAGAACTACAAAAAGGTAATAAAATATCGCAAAATTAGCATGGTTTCAGAAAAAACTACTCTACAACAGTAGTTTAGCAACTACAAAACATAGTAAAAGAACCAAAAAAAAAAAAAATAAACACAACAATAGAATCTATGTGGCCATGGCGACAATAGATATTAAAAATGCTTTCAATGAAGCAGGTTGGGAAAAAATAGTAGAAGTTATGGAGAATGACAGTATTGCGCCATATCTAATAAAACTAATAAAAAGTTACCTAGAGAACAGGAAAATACAGGTTTGGGATAAAAAAAGGATTAAATTGACATGCGGGGTACCACAAGGTTCGGTACTAGGTTCAAAGCTATGGAACATTTTCTATGATGATATCCTAGAAACTCATATACCAAAAGGATGCGAGATGATAGCGTATGCAGACGACATGGCTGTAATAGGGACGGGGAAAAATAGAAAAAAAATTAGAGCAGAAACTGGAAAAAGCAATAGAAGATAAGAGTTTTAAAATAGTGACAGAAAAAACTGAAGTCATCGTACTTAAATGCAGAAACAAAGTCAAAGAGATTACTACATATAAACATTAATGATAAGGTGATTAACAGTCAAAATTGTATAAAATATCTAGGCATAAGTATAGGTAAAAATTGGAGTATGGGGACACATATAATTGAAGCAACAAAAAAAGCAGACAAGACTATAATGATGTTATCCAAAATAATGCCTAGCATAGCTAATTCCATATTATATGGATGGGAAGTATGGAAAGAGTACTTGAAAATGGAAAAATATAAAAAACGCAGACAGCATATAGAGAAAAGCAGGGATTAGAATCGCAAGAAGTTACAGAACAGTATCCATAAAGGTACTACATGTTATAACAAGACAAATCCTCTTTCCTTTGATTATAAAAGAAAGGGGATTAAAAAAATACAGACAAAGTAGAATGGAGGAGCGTAAGAAAAGATACTACTAAGAAATAGGAGGTAGAGTGGGCAGAAAATAAAACAAAAGGATAGTGGACGAAAAAAATAATAAAAAATACAAATGGGCGGTTCTTAAGAAACCATGGAGAACTAAATGTTCACTTAACCCTATTCCTGACAGGACATGGGTGTTTTAAAGTGTATCTCTGTAAATATAAAAGAAGTGATAACCAAAAATATAACTACTGCGAAGAGGTTGATACAGTAGAACACACTGTATTTATATGCAAAAGGTGGGAAAAGGAAAGGGAAAAGTTAAATATAGAAATAAACATAGAAATAAATGCCGAAAATTTCATAGAAAATATGTTGGAGAATAAGATGAAATGGGACAAAATTAACAAAACTATTAAAGAAATAATAGAACGAAAAGAAAAGAAGGAAAGAGAAAAAGATAAATAAATTACGTTGAAATAACTAATAACCGAATATACTGGGTGAAGAGGAATGGCAAAAAAAGCGATACCTTCACCCCTGCCACTGATAGGAGAAAAAAGGAGTGGGTTTTAGCCGGTAAGAGTCCGGCACTACCATATGGATTTGGTCTATATGGTGTACATCATGGATTTCTCTCTTCTTAAAAAAAAATTGAGCTCTTTCGACTTATGTATTTTACATAGCAGTTAGTCACTTAGTTATGCTTTCTAGTTTATTTGCTTCTGCTATTCCTTCCTATCCTGCATCTTTTCTTTTGCTCTGGTTATTCCCATTTTTTTAAATGCTATTTATGATTTGATCTTCCCAGCGGAGTTTAGGTCTTCTTCTGAGTTCAATGTTAAGTGGGTTCCATTTTGTGATTTTCTTTATAATTAATTAGTTTCCGGTGACGATTCGAATACCCCACGATCGCAACGAAGTCACAACTTTCCTTTGTAGACTTTAAATTACAACCAGAATACCCCTATTTAGGAGGTAACACATGGCGCTAACGAAAAGACATAAAAATTACCTTTAATCAAAGAAAGAACAAAAGCCACTTACTCTGCGTGGATTAACTCAGTTAATTAAGGAAACTTCTATTTTCCATCGTGTCCCAACACGTGGATGATTTGAGAAAACGATTTTTAATTCACGCAGACATAGGTTATAACATGCACGATGTTAAAGTCAAAATGCCGGTATCTCGCCGGATATCGCCTACTCAATACGAAGAGACCAACGAACCCGATAGATGGCGTCGAGAAATATAAAAGTAATTTTTAATTAAACCAATATACAGGGTAACGCATTATTTAAATTTATGCACGTAACAGAATTCCCCCCCCCCCCAGCAAGATAAAAGCGTGGAGCGGAGATAACGAAACAAAAGCTAAAATGAAGACAGAAATTTAGGCATACGCCAAGGATAGAACCCTTAAATCCAAAACCAACCCAATCCCAAGAAACCCAACCCTGTGTAATCTCATCAGATTACCACAAATACAGAAGAGACAGAGATTTTCCAGAATCTTAAGAATACCGACAACCAAAACTGTAACAGAAGCGCACGAAGCGAAAGGTATCTCCAAGAAACCAAGAGTAATTTGATCTAAAAGCAAAGAAGAATACCAACACGGTTTACTAATTTCCGAAGCGCATAAATCGATACCAAAAAGTAAGGTACAAACAATCAGTAACCCAATACAGTAAGGACGTAAGTATCAAAAGAATTCCAGAGAAAAGAAAAGAATATAGGAAAGGTAGAAGTTTAGACAAGCGTCCAGGATTAAGTAGCCCTAAAATCCCCAACCCTTAAGTATAAAACCACCCTGAATACGAAGCCCAGGAAACCCCTCAGGAAAAGGACAAGGTACTAAAGGAAAATGGAAGAGGAACGGTGCCCAAACCCACGAGACTAGGAAATTACCCCAGGAATTCTATCACAGCCTAAGGTTTCCTCGTTGAAGTGCCGGACGATTGTGTGGCGTCGAAGTCTTAACCACACCTCAAGCCCTCGCGATAAGATGTAAAAGCGCGTCGTTGGACCCCCCAACGTTAGTCCACACAAGCGCGCGTCACCGCAACCAGTACTTGCTTGACCACAATAGTCTTCCTCCCACCCAGGAAGGAATCTGATCCCTGATCAGAAGGAACAAAACCCAGGAAAATCCCTCCCACCCTGAAAGTAGATAAAAGAAAAAGAATAGAAGCATCCCAAAAATTTTGCCCACAAATCCAAAATGAAAGGACTACAGCCTGCAATTGCTAGACTGTAGCCGGAAGCGGTGCCTGCTGTACAACCACAACATCCTATGCGCCGGTTAAGAAGAATTGGTCACCCCCGCCAAGCTCCGCCAAGTCCGCCGTTACGGCCTCCGAGAGGTATTATGCCTGGTCCAGATCTTGGGGCTACCGGGTCGGAGACAACCAACCTTCCCGAACGCATAGCCGTCAGGTTCCCACAACAGGCGCCCCCCCACCCATGGTGACAGATCGAAAGAAGAGAAAGAAAGACAGGAAGACAGAAGGAGAAAAAAGAGTACAGATGTTGTTGTACGGCTCGACTACCTCTCCTTAGATAGCCGACCCCGAGTGACCTACCCTACAATGCCCAACCAACCGCCCAAAGTAGATAGAATCGGTGATATCCAAGATTTTAACTGTAGAACAAAACAAAAGAAACTTGTTTTAAACATTCCAAAAGCCGACAAGCGGGATAGAATAATCTGAGAGTAACCTTACATACTAAGTAAACTAAATAAAAGGAAGTCAGGAAGATAAGCCTTCCAAAAGAACCAAAGAAAAGGATAAACTTTTTATCAATGACAGACAACACCGAAAAGCCGACAAAGCGGAACGTAATATATACAGTGATGGCGTTGCTGTCGTTTAAACCACTAACTATACCAGGGATTTCCAACACGCGGCCCGCGGCTTACCTGCATGCGGCCCGCGGCTTTCATTAATAGTAGCTATATAAATATATACCTGTGTGGATGCGGCCCCCTATTTACTCCATGAATCTAATGGCGGCCCTCGGTCACTCATAAGTTGGAAACCCCTGAACTATACTATACTAGCAAAGCAAACCCCAGAGAAAAAAAAATAAAACTAAAGATACCATTGCGGAGTTTTGACTCCTAAAGAATGGGAATACTATACTATTACTATTCAAATAGTCAAAATCAGAGAAGAAAGAGAGAAAAAATTGTCAATCCGAGAGTACATCAGGACCAATAAAAGAACGCTAATAGTCAAAATATCGAGAAACCGAGAAGTTACTATGCTTCAATCGCTTTCGAGGTTTGTGATAGTTAAAGGATAAGGTATCAGTAGGAAAAGAAGTTGGGTCTACAGAAGAATCTGGTTCGTTGTCCGAAACAGCAGGTTTAAGGTCTTTAACATGCCAAATCCCAAGAGAAACTCCATCGTTATTTGCTAACTCGTATGTCCAAGGAGAAGAAACGCGTTTGATCTGGAAAGGTCCGATAAATTTCGGTGCTAACTTAGCATTGAAATGTTTGCTGGCGTCAGAAAATACAAAGTTACGTTTCCAAACACGGTCTCCAACGTGGAAACGAACAGAGCGACGACGTAAGTTATACCGATGACCAGTGTTAGCATACGACTTAGATAGTTTTTGTAGAATACTTAAACGAAGTTTTTCATAGAATTCGTTGCGTGGACGTATTGGACGTTCGGGTTCAGGAAGTTCTTCTGTAGAAGAAGGAGGATTACCTAATAAGTCTCCATAGAGATTATGTTCACGACCACAGAAAGCAAAGTAAGGTGACATCCCAATAATTTCATGTTTCGCAGTACGAATAGCGCAACCAATGTGCGGTAAGTGAACATCCCATGAGCGTTGGTTTCCTTTTACATAAGATGCCAACATGGTTTTTACTACCCTATTAACCCGTTCAGCAGGGTTGGCTTGAGGATGGTAACGAGCCGTAAACAAAATAGTAGTGCGATATTGGGCACATAAACGAGTAAACTCGCGACTGCGAAATTAAACGCCATTATCAGAGATAATGTATTGAGGAGTACCGAACAGTAAGAAGATATTTTCCTCTATTAACTTAGAAACCGCAGAAGCCGTAGCCGTGCGCAATGGAAAAAGACAAGTAAATTTAGACAAAGAGTCTACCACAACCAAGATGTAACAGTTGCCCTTCGAAGATCGAGGTAAAGGACCAACAATATCAATACAGAGTACTTGCCATGGGCGTACTGGTTTTGCTCTAGGAGCTAGAAATCCTGGAGGTGCCTTCTGTTCTACTTTATGAGAAGCACACACTGTACATTTCCGAATATATTCAGTAACCTTAGCTCTTAGATGAGGCCAGTAATAATGTTCACGAATACGCGCTAACGTTTTTGTAACTCCACAGTGACCAGTAGTAGGAAGATCGTGATATTCCTGTATAATTAATTTTTGTTGATTCTTAGGAACCACTACTTTCCAAATAGAATGATTCGACGAAGTTCGGAGTGATTTATATAGCAGCCCATTAACTACTGACCACGAAGCAAACTTGCGAGGAAACATCGTAACTCGGTCGATCAGTTTCAAATACCAAGAATCAGTTATAGGAAGAGTAATGCCAAAGCCAGATGAAGGTACATTAGGGATTTTAGTCATTGTATCCACTGGTGTAACAGAGCGAGATAATAAATCAGGTACTACATGTTCTTTACCTTTTCGGTGTATGATAGAAAAGTCGTATTGTTGTAATCGAATAGACCAGCGCGCTAAGCGTCCAGAAGGAGATTGTAGTCGATGTAACCAAAGCAGAGAATGATGATCAGTAACTACCGTGAAATGAGAGCCTTCAATATAGGGACGAAACTTTTCTATAGCCCAAAGTACTGCTAAGCATTCCTTTTCGGTTGTAGAGTAATTACGCTCAGGTTTGGTTAATGAGCGACTAATATAGCTAACGACAGTTTCCCCTTTATCAGTAGTTTGACTTAACACTGCCCCTAACCCAAAATCTGAAGCATCTGTTTGCACAGTAAAAGGAAGAGAAAAATCTGGACAAGAAAGAATAGGTGCCGAAACTAAGCAATTTTGTAAAGTAAGAAAAGCGTTTTGACACTCTCTAGTCCAGAGAAAAGAAACATTTTTTCTAGTCAAGTTAGTTAAAGGAGATATCAAAGAAGAAAAGTTAGGAATGAATCGCCGATACCAACTCGCCATGCCAATCAATCTACGCACTTCAGAGACTTTTGTAGGGATAGGAATATTACAGATCGCAGCAACCTTATCAGGATCGACTAGTAAACCATTTTTGTTGACGACATAACCTAGATATTTCAGCTCAGGTCGACAGAAATGATATTTGTCTCGATTTAATGTGAGACCAGCAGTAAATAACCGATGTAGCACTTTCGTCAGAACTTGCATATGATCGTCGAAAGTAGGCGTAGCAATGATGATGTCATCCAAGTATGCAAAACAAAAAGGTTCTAGGTCAGCCCCAATAACTTGATCAATAAGACGCTGGAACGTAGCAGGTGCATTATGAAGTCCGAAAGGCATTTGAGTAAATTGAAATAAGCCCCTCTGTGGCACTGTAAAAGCTGTTATCCCCTTAGATTCAGAAGAAAGAGGAATTTGCCAATAAGCTGATCGGATATCTAAAGAAGAGAGAAAGCGAGCGTCTCGTAAGCGATCTAGAATAGAAGATATATAGGGAAGCGGATATGCATCCTTTTGAGTCACTTCGTTGACTTTCCTAAAGTCCACACAAAACCGATAAGTACCGTCAGATTTCTTAACTAGAACGATCGGACTAGACCAAGGACTTGAAGAAGTTTCTACTACACCCATTTGTAGCATTTTGTCCAATTCGGTATGAGCTATTGAGAGTAAAGTAGGAGAAAGAGGATAGTAACGCTGCTTAATTGGTTCAGCCGAAGTCAAAATCCGATGATGTACTAAATTGGTTTGTCCTAGATCCGATGGTTGAGAAAGAAATGCTTGGTCAAGTAAATTAGACAAAGTGATATTTTGTTCCAAGGTTAGGTCAGAGAGAACGTGTAGAACATCAACACTAGGTGCTGATTCTGAAGAAGAATTAAAGCTCCATAATCCCTTACGAAAGTCCGGCACGAAATCCATAGCCTTCCAAAAGTCAATACCTAAAATTAAGGGTTGAGAAATTTCAGGAATAATTAAAGTATTCAATATTGTCACTTTATCTTCGAGACGAAAAGGAAGAGATAAAGAACCTAAAACTGTACATGTCACCCCGTTAGCTAACTTACAGAAGGAAGCCTTTGAATTCAAGAAATTTACGTCCAAAGAGCGTAGTTTCTCCCACCCTGGTCCGCCAAGAATAGTGCGTGAAGCTCCAGAATCAAGTAGTGCTTTGAAATGAATTCCCAAAACCGTAACATTTAGAAAAGGACGTTCGTCACCATTAAAAGGTGTGTCCGAGTTTAAGAATAATTCACAAGAATCCTCGACTCGGTCCGAAGACTCCAAAGTTAGTTTCCCGAATTACAACGTGGACAAGAGGTACGAGTTACACCCTGTCTTCCACAACCATAGCAGTGAAGTGTTTGTGGTGTCGAACATTGTGGAGATAAGTGACCAACCCGATTGCAGTTCCAACAACGTGTTTCTCTAACAGAAGTAGCAGTGGACGAAATTCGAGAAGTAGAAGCTCGAGTATCACGAGTAGACGAAGTACTAGGAGAAGGATAAGAAGGACGAGAGCGATCAGAAGCATTAGCAAAAGTAACTCTAGTAGAAGTCTTTGGTGGTTCTACAACTGGACCTACATAAGCTAAATTCGGTTCAAGTAATCGCGCCGTTTTTCGAGAAGGAGGAGGTTTAAAAGTATCCACTAGTTGTTTATTGTGTTCTAACTTCTTGCCAATAGCTAATAATTGTGAAAGCGAAGTAATGTCAACAAGAACGAGAGAAGTTTGATAGAAAGGAGAGAGATTTCGTAAAATGATTTTTAGTTGTTGGGCCTCCGACAAAGGTTCCGCTAATCGATTAAATAAACTTTGCATAATAGCGACATAAATAGCGATAGTTTTGGTGTGTCCCATCGTTCGAGAACGAATCTCTTCTAACAATCTATCGTCGTAGTCCATTGGTAAAAATTCCTCTTTAAGAAATGTCACTACATCCTTCCACGAACGTAATTGAGAACGACGAGAACGGAAAAGAAGTAAAGCCTTGCCACTAAGAATTTCAGGAGCGCAGTTGAACAACTGTTGTTTAGAAACGTTACTCGTAATTCTTCGATCCTAGTAAGAAAGTCTAATACAGAAGAAGAGTTATCGCCAGAGAAAGAAATATTAAATTTAGCTACAGTAGTAGATTTAGAGTAGCCTTCAGCCGATGGTACAGGAGTTGTCAATTCTCCTTCAGATTCGGAAGAAATCAAGTCAGGTTCTTCTTCATGATGTAAGTTAGTCGAATTAGCTTGAGGTACAGAATGAGTAACCGGAGAAGAAATAGAAGCAATAGAAGGTCTGGCCTTGCGGATTTTTGATTCAACGTCATTTTTCAGTCCCTGTAGTGTTATTAAGAACTTATTTCGTTCAGTCAATTCAAAGTCAGAGGTTGCATTAAGTAATTCGCACCGTCGTTGTGCATGAAGCCAAAGAGTACTTAATTTTGAAAACAAGGAAGAAGAAATGTCCCCATCAAAGTTATTCACCGATGCTGTAAGTTCGATAAGAGTTTGTTCGAAAGCTGTCTTGTCTTCCCCATACGGTATAGAATGTTTGACCGAAGTAAATGATTTATTCAATTCCACCTGATGTGCTGTTCGTACCATTTTCCTAAGACGATCTACACTAATATCTGTATCGATACCTCTAGAGATTAATTCGTATTCAAGTTCGAATTTGTGAAGTCGGTTTACATCAAATTTCCAAATAGTAGCCATTTTGTTGAACTAATAAGTAATAGACAAAATCGAAAGAAAACCAACAATATAAGCTACCTATTCCTAACCTAATTAACTATGATACCAATAAACTATGTAATCCTAATTCAAGAAAATTTGTTATACGAAAGCCGAGAGAAAGTCAACAGCACACCTTAACCTATGTACAAACGAAATAATCTACCACTGAATGATACTACTCCTACGCTAATCACAATTAAAGAAAATTGCTAAAAGAAATATAGTGAATGAGAAATTCGATATGAGAAAAATCGGGCCCCTAAAGTTGGGCAGCCAAATTTGTTACAAGCTTTTGGTATTTTACGAACTTGCACGGCCAACTCACAATAGTCGAGGAGAGGGGGGGTTCACAGATAATACAGAAAATATGCTTAAGGGCGCCAGAGCTTATCCAAAGTCACTTCTGTCCCGCTCAAGACAGACGGTATAAACTTGTAACACGATGTTAGGTTCGTAATCCTTACACTCGGCTGTTCGAGTAGCCAACGTTTGTTATTAGATAACGACGATCCAAAGAGAAAGGTATGTTGTCATAAAAGAACAAGTAACCACAATAACAACTTTAATCTAGAATCGTTGATGATTATCACAGGTATATAAGAATTCTCATTACAGCAAGTCAATAGTATCGACAACACACAATACATAGGTAAATTACGTCGACATGAATAGCGAGGAAGAGTTTATAGTAAATATCATTTGTATACAGCATGCGAGATACACGAAATAATGATGATAAGTACAGCATTAATATTACACTATCATAATAATTATTGGTAGTACACAGCATACGTCACACACAATAAGCAAGAAAAATTACTATCTAAATAGTAATCCAATAACGTTAATAAATACGGAATTAATATTCACAACAGTTTCGTGAGCGACCTTTCTGACCACGAATAAGATACATAAAATCACTTACCATAAACACAGGAACTTCCACTTGTGCGAAGAAAGCGCTTTCCCCGGCAAGCTATCCTGTAAACAAATTGAGTCGCAAATCGTGTTAAACTAATGCCTCACGAAATCCAGATCTACAAAAATCGTTACTTAAATTTTAAAGCAAGCACACATAACACAACCCGGTAGTCGAATGCTGTTGTGCCCCTTGTCTGTGGTTTAATTAATTCTAACCGTAGGCCTTATAAATAGTTATAATCGTCCCATCAAAAATATCTGTCGATGCTAATCCCTTGTACTTCGGATCGACTAGAAACCATGGGCCAGATTGTGGTGGAACGGCCGGTGACGATTCAAATACCCCACGATCGCAACGAAGTCACAACTTTCCTTTGTAGACTTTAAATTACAACCAGAATACCCCTATTTAGGAGGTAGCACATGGCGTTAACGAAAAGACATAAAAATTACCTTTAATCAAAGAAAGAACAAAAGCCACTTACTCTGCGTGGATTAACTCAGTTAATTAAGGAAACTTCTATTTTCCATCGTGTCCCAACACGTGGATGATTTGAGAAAACAATTTTTAATTCACGCAGACATAGGTTATAACATGCACTATGTTAAAGTCAAAATGCCGGTATCTCGCCGGATATCGCCTACTCAATACGAAGAGACCAACGAACCCGATAGATGGCGTCGAGAAATATAAAAGTAATTTTTAATTAAACCAATATACAGGGTAACGCATTATTTAAATTTATGCACGTAACAATAGGTTTGCGTGGTCACGCCTAATGTTTCTAGCGCACGTAGCTTCGACACGATTTTGTCATACAGAGCTGTAACTGATAAACGCTTGCCATTAATAATATTTGCTAAAACCAACTTTAATAACTCTCTAACGTGAAATTCTACCAACACTTTCTTTCTACCAAACCGCGTCCTTAAGCTATCGATCGCTTTTTTATAATTTGCGGAAGTAGGAGGAAAACTGTCTACCAAATCACGCGCTCTGGTTTTTGGTGTGATGATTTGTAATAAATACTGAAATTTGTCTTCCAAAATTTTTTTGAACTGGTTTCAGAATAGCAACCACACTTCTATTTCACTTTTGAAGTTCTAATTTTGGTAATTTAAACTTACGGTTTGTTTCATATAATAGCGGTTTTGCTGATGCTTGACTTCGCTGCGACGATACATCTTCATCATTCAGTGTACGCTTTAACCGTTTATATTGTACTCTCAATCTGTTAAATGTAGTTGGGTAATTATCACATGCTTTACTTTTGGTCGGCTAGATCATCTTCATTCGCATCGTCATTGAACAATTATTCATAAACTTCATCGTCTACACTTTTTAAATTAAACTCTTTATCGACAAGCAACATCCAATGTGCTTCAATTTCAGCAATGTCAACGACCGCGGCATTCAAAAGTTCTTGAACTTCGTTTGCCACTCGCGTAAACGCCACCTGATGCGTTGTTTTTCTTTTCAACGCTTCCATTTTTACACACACACTTTCGGAATAATTGTAGATAATAAAAACACTCTTCTTCAAATAATAATAAAGCACCCAGATTCGATTTGTTTACTGGCGTCACGTTGAAACAATTACCCAGAAAAGCTTTAGTCCTGTTAACTTCCATATATAACAGTGTACTAAGACTAACATATTATCTAATCACGTAGAAGTTTGCATAAGCAACAAAGATAATCACACAAGGTAAACCTCCAAATATGGTCACTTCGTATAAGCCAATAAGCATGCTATCAATAATGTTTAAAATACTAGAAAAACTGCTGCTCATGAGAATTTTGGAAGATACTGAAATAAACAGTTATACCAATTTACTTATTTGGAAGAGAAGAAAAAAAATATGTACAGCTGTCTTTCTAGATGTTCAACAAGCCTTTGACTGTGTATGGTACGAAGGTCTCTTCTATAAACTTAAATTGTTCTTTCTCACACTTGACTAGCTGTTTGTAAAATCATACTTCAGAACGATACTTCCAAGTAAAATTCCACATAGAAATTTTAAACTATCACCCTATAAAGTTCAGTGTCCAATAAGGAAGTGCCTTGAGCCCCATTTTCTACCTAATCTTCACGGCTGACATCCCGATCACAAACGCAACCACAACTGCGGATGATACGACAATAATATGCATAAGCGACAACCCTCAAATTGCATCTGATAACTTGCAAACACACTTCAACCTCATACAAGACTGGTTAAGCAGATGGAAAGTCAAAGTCAACCTTATAAAGTTCACGCAAATCACCTTCACTAACCAAAACATTAGGTATCCTTCAGTCTCACTAAACAATATGCAATTGTCAGTTAACACTCAAATAAAATACCTCGGATTAATCATAACTTACCTGGAAACCGCATATCATTGCAAAGAAAACTCAACAAAACCTAAAAATACAGAAAATAGTTTGGCTAATTGGACGGAGATCAAAGCTCAAATATTAAGAATAATTTTCAATGCTTCCTAGTACATCTATAGGAGGTGCACAACCCAAGAAAACTGCAAACTTGATGTTTCTCGATTGGTCTTGGCCATGCTTGCATAACTCGAAATTTGTCTGGGTCAGCTTTTACTCAATCTCTAGATACAACGTGGCTAAGTTACTGCTCTTTTTTTTTTAAGTAAGTAGCATTTTTTTAGTACAGTTTTATATTTGCTCTACGTAGTCATTGGAACACGTCCTTCAGGTTCTTCAAATGTTTTTTAAACGACCTTCCAATTACGTCATTTTGATAAATCAGGCACGTCTTCTAAAACAGTTCTCGATGGTTTACAAGGCATAACGGTGAACTGCCACAAACCACTTACATTTGTAAATGCTTTTTTCGCGTTCCGTGGATTTCAATGCAATTAGTAACTATTCTTTAAATCAAATGTAAAAAACCATTTGGATCTGGATAGGATGTCTGAAGTATGGTCAATTTTGGGTAAAGGACAACGGTTTTTTTTTGGTCACATTGCTAAACTGCCCGAAATTTACGCAAAACCTTGCCCATAGACTATTTGAAGGCTTAATTACACTTTCTCTTTCCATATTAGTAATTACTTGTTCAGCTTCTTTTTGTTTTGCGGCGCGGATGTTTTAGTATTGGCTAAGCGTCTCCGGTATTAATTTTATGCTTCACCACGTTAGTTCTTCCTTTGGAAACATTTTCCAGCGCAAACACATTTTGATATTGTTAAATCAACGCTTTAACTTTAGCTAGCTGCTTTTGACTGAAGTTTTGGCATTTGTAGATAAGAATGTCTAACAGATGTTGTGGGCACTTCTTTGAAGACGTTACTTTACTGGAATCTCGCATCTCACAATTTGAAATACTGGTTTACATTGGACTACCACAGTATTTTTTTTCAATGTTATCGAATCCGAGTTTACACTCAAGATCTTTACTGGCACCTGGTTTTTCACTCGTACTAATATTCTGCCAACGAATAGCCCTTTTTCCATCAATTTGCCTTCAACTGGTTTAATCGCCTTCCCGAAAATTTCCATCCAAACGTGCCATCACCACAACTTCAATTAATCCAGGCAGAATCACGTCTTCACTCAATAAGATTGGCACGGCTACCTTTTCTTAAATTTAAAATACGTATTTGCGTTTCTTTGTGACCAGTCTTGATCTGGTTTTCAACACTAGCTTGTAAATGTTCTTCGATAGTTTTCATTCGATTTTCAATGCTAGCTCGTAATTTTTCTCGAAAGTTTCTAACATTTTCTTTCATATTTTGAAAATTTTTAACAAACTTTGTTTTATTTTCTGAGAATTGTCAGTTTTTATAAAGCTATTAGAATTTATTACACACAATTTTAGTACTACTTATTTTCAGACCACGTTTTCCTAGTTTTTTTTTAAATCTGCGTTTTTTCAATCATAAAGTTTCTTTGTTGTCATTATTTGTTCACATTTTTTAACTTTTAACACTAAATTTTAAGAACGACCGATTCTTTATTATTTATTTAAATGCATAGGTTAAACGAGTTGGAATAGTTTAAGACACAAACACAGGCAAATCCCAAAGTAATCAGTTGTTTATTTACCCAATATTAAATTACTGAGCGTAAATTTAACGACACCTGTTACCAATGTGATGAAATTTAAAATTAACTATTTGGACGTAATTTAGAACTAATTTTTATAAAAGTAACTAATCTTTAATTAAACTAACTAATAAAATGTAACGATATTTAAGAAAGCTTACAAATAATTTATATATGATTATCACTCGATATTTATAAACATTGTTGCACTTGGATTTATAGTTATCAATTGATCAAATTAATGATCTCTTCCGTTAGGAGGTTGGACAAAAGCAACTACTTCAGTTTTTTGCGACGTTTTGTGTTCTAGATGAATTATGATTTATCTTAAACTGGTATTTATTTTTACTGCGTTAAACACTATTTATTTAGATCCATTTTTCAGACTTGAAACTTTTTTGAACACCTTATATATTTTTGCTTTATCGGCTTCGAGAACTTTCTGGTAATCACCTCAAATTATCTAATATGATCTCGAAGCTTCTATGCGTTTCAGTATTAAAAGAAGATTTACTTAATTCAGGCACATTTATATTACGCAGGATGACTACTGGCACAGGCCAAATTAGGGCACAGTCACCCTAATCAACTTTACCTAAAATTTACTAAAGAAAATAATTGAGATTTATATTTGTTTACTTTCAATGTTGTGGATGCTAAACGCTTTTAATGCGAATTTGTTTAAGTGAAAAATTTTTGAGAGGTTTTTGGTGTGTCATGATTTAGTTAATGTTCTTTTGTCTTTATTTATTTATATTTTTTAAAATTAAACATTAAAAATTTTTTGATCAATAATATTGAATTTACTCTCGTAGTATTTCATTTTCTATAGTTGCAGATAAATTAGATTCAAAGTTGAGTATTTGCAATCAGAGGCATGTCGAAAAACAAATATAAAAACATCATTTTGTAGATTTAATTAAACAATTTTTCTTAAAGAAATTTATAGGCATGTAGTATTAGTAAGTCACTCAATAATAATTGTCCAAGCAGTTTAATTGCCTTTTTTTTATCTTAATTGTAATCGAATCATTAAAAAACATCTAACTAAGAATAATTTGTTTCGAAAGTTAGATAAAGATTACTACAATTTTTTCGAAACTTTAAATGGTACAGACAGTTTAAATACTTGTAAGTGTAGTAAAGCTTCTATTTAATAAGAGATGTCTCTCCAAGTTATTTGTTATATTTAAAACTGTAGATTTCTGTAATAATAATCTAATTTCATGTTTTAAAACAATTTTAAAATGCTTATAACAATTAAAAAAAAAATACTAAAGATGTAACTAAACTTTTTTGTTATTATACGACACATACAAGTTTAAGTTGTAGAATTAAGCATGCAGATGGCGCTGTTATGTCTATGTGTACTAAATTTAAGTTTTCTATTTTATTTTTAATTTTTTTAATGGTTATTCGCAACGATTATTTATCATTATTATAGGTATAAGCTGATACAAAGCAATTTCTAATTAATTTTGTACCAGCTGAAAGTAAATTAAGCAATAAATGCAAATCATTCGAAACGTTGCATGTTGTACGCGTTTATGATAATTTGAATGCTATATTGTAGCGCAATATTACATTAAATCAACCTGGAAAGTGCATTTTATGTCGAACGTATCTTAAAAGAAGATATAAATCATTCACTTAAATATTATATAAAATTTAAGACAAAGAAATATTTTATAGTCATTAATTTTCTCGTTTTGGAGATTCAAAATATAATTCTTTAGATTTGTCACGCCACAATCAAATAAGTGTAAGACAAGTAGGATTTTTTTTCTGATTATTTTTTTTTATTTGCACAACCATTTGCAACCATTTTATTATTATTGTTCTTGAAAACATTCATTATTTATTATTATGCACCTACAGTTGTTTCTTGATTAAAAAATTTTATAGCTAAAGTAACAATAAAATTCCTTGTATGTATGCCAATTATGTGGCCATTATTTTTTAATATTTTGCATAATACAGTGAAGTTGTAATTTTCTCCCACTATCAGCCCAGACACTAATGGTTTTATAAGACTGAATGAACACGGTTGTCATTAGACGTGAAAAAACTATATAATTAACTCGTACCAAAACACATTTCCGAAAATGTTGATATTTTAAAAATAACTATGATTATGTTTAATAATATTTAAAGAATAATGAAAGTACACAAAAATTAAGATACAACATAGATAATCCAAATTGTCATCGCTATATCCTGCAATTTTAAACTACTTTTCGGGGGCAACGTAATTATGTCCGATTATACCAGTTGTTATTGTGATACAAACAAAACTTTTTATTCGAAAATGATAGGTGTAAATGCAAGCGTAATTTGTTACAGCACGGTGTGATACAATCAACGACTTAAAAAAAAGGAAATTATGTACGGTTTTTGGAAAAAAATAATAATACAACCGCGTAATAAATAAAATGAATCCGACAACATTAATTTAATGTAACAACTCAATTTAAAATTCATCATTTGGTTTAATTGGCTTAGCAATTAAAGCGATAGTAATTAAAACAAACATTAAACAAACTCAGTTTTTTTCTTTGTAGGAAATGTTAACCACCCGTTCGTGTCCTCCCAGAGATATCAAATTAAAAATCGCTAAGCTACAGAAAGCTAATTACTGACGAAACGAATATTAGTTCCGAAACGTTAAGTTGAGGCGTTCGAGAAACTCCTGTTTTTATAACGCCTACCCCGAATCACTCCCTAAGTCGCCATTACACAAATTTGATTTTTTTTCGTTTAATTTTACAGAATCCTGAAACGTGTTGTGAGCTGCATTAAAGCTATAAAAGGCCACAACGTTGTTGATTAAGTTGTAAAGTTAATGAGGCAAAGACGAAGTGGAATTAATGGGAACGACAAGTTTACTTACAATTTCAGCTTGCGGGAAATGTACTGTCTTTAAAATATACGCAAACTTCTTAAACGGTAATAAGAAATTGATTTTCTCTTGTAGGTATTCTTCATTTGTTTTGTTTAAAACGCTTCCGCATAAATTTGCACCAAATCTGCCTTTCGAGTTTATTACACAGTCGTCGCGTAATTACTTAAACTAATAATTAATTTAGCCTGGTAAATTAGAGTTGGGGTTGGTTTTGTAAAAACTGTAATAAAGTTTTTTTTTATTATTAAAAATATGCAATTTTGTAAATTGGTGCTTCCACAAATGCGAGAATTAAATCTTCATCAAATATTCAAAAAATAAAAAGTACCAGCAATAATGTCAAATTATATCCACGAGTACGACGCCAGTCTAATAGCGGTTGTTGGGGTTTTAAAATTAGACACGTAACAACCTGAATCGCAAGTGTCTTTTAAAAAGCACAGTAAATTGTAGTTTTAAAAGATCTTTTCGTGATTTGTGAACGTGTACAAGCATGCACGGCTAATGTTGATTTCGCAAGTGTGTGTTACACGGAGGTCATCCCAAGAGACCCTCTTTAATTTAACGGTTTATAACTTGAAATTAAATTGAACAAGGATGACTCGGGGGTGCATGTGTCACGCGAGTGTCGTGTGTATGCTAAGCGACTACGGAAAACCAGACATAAAAATAACACCCAAATGGGGGATGTACTGCTTATTCTTAGATAAAAAAAAACGTTTTCTTAAATTCATATTTGTTTTTCATCAAATTAAAATTATTTTGTTCCTTAATCGAAAAAATTTAATTTGTAAGCGACTAGTTTTAGGAGCGTCGCAAAGCTCGACGGGGGACAAACAGGTGCCGAGAGATATCTTCAACTGACTGATGAGCTTCATTGTCCACCGTTCAAACCAAATTATTCAAATCTTTATGCCATTCTTCAATGTCCCAAATCCCATAAATCCCTTATCACATTAAAGATCGAAATAACAAATAATGCAGTTACAGAAAAAAACATCTTTTTTTGTTAATTATATAATATGTTTAAAGAAAAGGAGTTGAAGCTTTACGACTTTGTAAATCTAATAACGAGTTGCTTTGACTTTTCGTCTACCGCATCAGTGACTTATGAAAGGCGCCAAAGCGGGCGATCAAAGCTGACAAGTTACTAACAAATATGCAGCAACATTACACACGATCTTAATTAATACTGAAATTAATTGTGCATAAAATAGTTTGATCACAAAGCTACTAAAAACGTCAGTGGTAGTTAATGTTGCACAATGCCCATTTACACGAAATAATGACTTTTAAAAACAGCTTTAATTAACAATTTAAAAAAAATTAATCGCGTTTTATCAAATTTATTCAAAATCAAATGTTTAAATTTCAATCATTTTTTTAAATTTTAAATTAAAATTTCTAAAATTATAAAGTGTTTAATTACTTTAAAATTTTAAAATTATTGTATGTTTACATAGTTCTTTGTATTTTTTTTAAATTATACTTAGAAGAAACTAATTCACAAAATCGAATTCTATCTAAAAATTAATTTCAATTACTTTATCATGACAAATAGAGAATTTTAGTTCTATTACTGATAATTTTCTTATTATTACAAACTTTCTGATATATAATTAATCGAATTAATTTACTGGTTTAAAAAACACTATAATAACGTATTTAACAACTTATTAATAAATTCTTTTTCTTATCTAAATTTTGTTTATTGTTAATAGAAATTAAAAAACTTATTAGTTTTCTAAACGTATTTAAGAAATTATTACTATTATTAATTTGTTTAGTTTAACATAATATGTATCTAATTAATTTTTTTTTATAATTTAAACGTAAACTAAATCTATTAGATACAAAAAGTTTACTCATTCTGGTATAACTACTAGTAAATTTTTAGAATTTTTAAAATTACAATTTTTGTATTATGATTGATATCATCAGATTCCTTCAATTGCTGCGCATCTTATGTTACATTGCCTATATTTTGTAATTAAAAAAGTTTTATAAAATTATGAAAATATTCGTTGTAAGTTAAATTAATATTATTTTGGTTGTTATATATACAATTTTGATTAAATATAATTAAAAGTTATTGCAATTACTATTGATGAGTTTCTGTACAAAATGCCAATTTTCTTACAAAAAACTTGTGTATGAGTCATCTTTAGACTTTCAATTGTTGTCAATAATTTAATTTAATTTAATTACTCTATTGTTTAATTTCTGCTCTATTATTAATCAATTTCTTGTTTATTTAATTTAAATAAATTTTTAATACCCCGTTCTTACAATATTATTATGTTAATTAGAAATTGTAGTTTTTAAAATGTATTCAGCTTTTTTTGTTAAGTTTCTTCAATATTTTGCTGATTTAGAAAGCACAAAAACATTATATTTAATTTATTAATTAATTCAGATTTACTGTCTAATTTTTTTTGTTATTAATAAAATTTATTTAAAAAAATAATTACTAAATTAAATGACAAAATTTTATAACTCTTGTTTAGCTTAGTTTAAAGAATATTTTATGTTAGGTAACTTCTATATTTATACGATAAGTACTTTGTTTAATACTTAATACTAAAGTTATTTGATAACATTTTATCTTAAAAATATTGGAAAAACAGAATTTAATTTGTTTTGGTTTATCTAAAATAAATTTGTCGTAATTAGTAAATTTTGGAATAATTTAAATGATTTTGAATTACGACTAACTATAGAGTTTGTAATTTTTTCTAGAATTTATAATTAAAACAAACTATTTTGCTTTATGTCAATTACATTATTTCAACAAATTTTAGTTCTATTACTGAACATTTTTTTGTAATTACAAACTTATAAAAAGTTTTAATACTTTGTTATTGCAATTTTATTATGTTATCTACATATTGTGATTTTTTAAATGTAGTTAGTTTGTTGTTAAATTTCTCTTATTTGTTTTTTGATAATTTACTGGTTTAGAAAAGACAATGTTTTGTTTAAAATAACTTCCGTTTCTTCTTCATCCGTAAATGGATAGTCTGGATAGTTGTTACAAGTTTTAGCTGGTTACGAACCTGCACGGCCAACTCTCAACAGTCGGAGAGGGGATAGGTTTTCTAGAAATATATATAAGATAATTAAGGGCGCCAGAGCCTGTCCAAAGTCCTTTCTGCCTGCTCACAACAGAAATGGTAAGAAACTTGTAACTAGGTGGTAAGTTCGTAACTGCTGAAAGAAACGAATAAAAGGAAAAGAAACTCGATCGTTAACAACAATGGTACTTTAATTCCTCTATAAAGATAAATCTATTAACAACTAAATAATCAAATATACACCGGTACTGTATAGAATATAGAAAAGAGCATAGCAGTAGGATCGGCAACTTACACTACACGTCAACCAAGCGTGTAAGTACTATAACATGTATATAATTTTATCAATAAGTAACATTAGCAATGATAATTGATTGTGGATATAAGCAGCAAGCGATAAGTAATTTATCTAAATTAATTTAGTAACAAACACAAGTAACAAATCAATTAGCACGTACAATTAGCAAATATAATAAGTCGTGAGTTTACACCGTAGCGATCACGTATAAATAAGTAAAAAATTGACTTACCAAGTTCCAGAGTGCTTTCAGAAAAACGTTTTTCCTACGGCCTCCTGCAATTAAACTTCCTGAAAAACATAGACGTGTCTACCTGGCGACTTACAAACTACAAATAAAGACACATTTAAAGGACAGTAAATGAACCGACACTTATCGTATGCTGTTACATTACGGTTACGCCTATGATGGTATTAAGCAATTTCCTGCGAATAGAATTCACACATATCCAATAATTAGGATCTTCCGAATAAGGTGATAGTCATCAAGGTTAAGTTACGGCCTTCGACTCGAATTCCCTCGTATCCAATAATTAGGATCTCCCGAATAAGGTGATCGTCATCAAGGTTAATTTACGGCCTTCGAGTATTTGTTTGAAGAAATAATTATTCGAAACGGACTCCTCATTAACAAGTAACAATTAGGACTAAGTATGCGCACGTGGCGGAATGGCTGTCACAAAGTTTTAATAAATGAGAGTTACAATCTTACCCGGTGATGACGCAAACGAATTTTAATGGTATTTCACTTATAGATTGGTCACCATGATGGTGTATAATTTTAGAAAATGTTTAGTTATCAATCCACCGGCCATTTCAAGTAGTTTCCAAGTTGAAGAGCTCGTCGGAAATGACAGTTCCGCGAAAACGATCGTTAAGGGGCGTCCAAAACGTAAATTAATTTTTCGTCGAAACACATAGGCGTGCGCCAAAGATATTTCGACCGTAACGACAAAGGCGTGCATAAAGAAAATTACCGTAACATAGTCCTCAACAATGTCCGGGTTGGACTTCTCTCGCGAGATACATGCACCCAATACCTTCCTCATTTCCTCTACCGTTCCCGTTTCTATTCCCCTTATAAGCAATTTATAATTCAACTCCTCCTTCGACAAGTAATTGATGGTTAACCTAAGTGTTGCCATAGTTGATCAATGGTTTGTTCACAGTAAATATCCGAATACGAGCAATATCGAAATACGACTCCAAAGAACTACGCCAAGGCTCAACTGATCAAGACAGGAGTGGGCCCCACGTTGGGCGCCAGTGAAACGCTTTGTACCACCGAAGACGATCTCCCTCTTCTAGTGGACGTATGTGTGGCTCCGGCCGACTCGAGTGGAGTAGGGTGCGGGTAACAAAAATTATTTTTCTCTTTGGGCGCCAGCAAGTCTATACCCTATGACTCACACACACCTTGACGCAGCAGGACCTGCGCTAATGCGTTCAAGTGCCAAGTGGCGTAAAGGGAAGAAACAAACGAGGAGACGTACCCACCGACAAATATGTTTATTCCTATAGTACAAAATTTAAAAAATGTAAAATAAAATAAAGAAAGTAATTTGTAATAACCCAAAAGATTACTTAATACTATGAAACTATTATTTTTGTTTAATTTCAACTGCAACGAAGGATTAAGGTTTCGATTATCCTAATTTAATAAAAAAATATCGGTCACCACGATCAGGACTAGATCCTCAAAGCACTCCTATCTGCGCCTAAATTATATAAATTAACAAAATAAATTTAAATCATAGGAGCTAACACACCCAAGTACTTGGTTGGTCCACAAGCATAGACAAAAAAATAAAAAAACTATTAATTATTTTAAAACCGGACCCAAATTCCGATGATGGTCGTACACCACTGGTATAACAGTAGCACCGTAGATCAAATAACACACGAATCTAACCGCACAAAAAAATGAAAAATGTAAAACGTCACCTTAACCCTTATTAATACGAAGTGAATGATTATAATTATAGATCGTAAGTAAAACGAAATACATTCAAGAATATAATACAATGCTGATTCAATTTTAAGTAATCAACAAAAAAATTGAAAAAAAAACCAAACGGAGGTCGATTCTTAACCTCACAGTTAAGTCGGTTGAGTAATTATAATTAAATCATGATAATGAGTGTAACTTATCTAATCTTATACAGGTATATGGTGGTTGGAGGTTACGTCCAATAGATCGGGCAGGTTGGAAGTTCCGGGTAGGTTTCCTGTGCAGGCTGATGTTAGATACTGCAACCAGGAGGTAATGGATCGAGCCCCTTAATCTAATTCTAGGTAGCTTGCTTTTAGCCGAAACAACTTCCCCAATGCAACGTTACTTTTGTTTTTTTTGTTTTTTTTTTCGATGGCCTTTGGTCTCTGATGTACGAGACATGAGGTGGAGTGTGAAGATATAGTGGAAAATTCAAACGTAATCCCTTACGGTATTTAGTGTGAAACCGAATTTCCAAAATTCACACTGAAATATGTCGTGTATCTCTGGTTAATCCTGCAAACCGCAGCTATCCAGCAAAATTGAAAATTCCAGAGGACGACTAATGAATTTTCCTAACACCTCTTACCGCACTTTCTTGTTCAAACAAAAATCCACCCAAAAAGGAAATGTTCCCTTTCCTTTTACCAATTTAAAAGGAAATTACGTAAAGATTAAGCCCCTTTTTTGCTCTAAAATTATGGCGGGGACAGTCAAATATTTAAATCACCGTCAAAATAGAGAAACTCAAAATCTAGTATTTGTACCAATAACGTCTAGATGGCGCAAGTACAATTCAACTTTGCATTTTAAATTTTCACCGTGTTACAAGTGACCACAAACTAATCAAATATAACATAGAAGGGGACGACTATGACAAGCAAACAAGCAAAAGGTTCATACACACAAAAGCAAAATGGGAAGTCTTTAAAAAACACATGACAAACTTTATAAAAACAGTAAATATTAGCGAAATCAAAACAGCAGAGAGTTTAAACACGGTAACAGCAAACGTTATTAACAACATAACGAAAACTTGCAAAAGAAGTATGCCCTTCAAGGCTCCAAAAAATAAAAACATAAACACTAAATATTGGTGGTCCAAAGAACTAACAGCGCAAAAGAGAGCAGTAAGAAAATATCGTAGAGAATATCAAAACTGCCAGGATCCGGAAGAAAAGGAAATAAAACAAAACGAATATAAGAAGCTAAGGAACGCTTATAAAAAAGCGTTAAAAGAAAGCAACATACAAGCCTTTAGAGAGTACTGTACTGCATTCAGCTCCAAGGATCCCTGGCATATTCCTTATAAAATAATATCAACTATCTCAAATAAACACAATACAAAATGAAGACGGAAAGTGGAACACATTAGAAATGAAAACCAATTTAGTGTTGCTTGAAAAATATAAGGACGATCTACAACAAAAATAAATAAGAATGAGATCAAAGAACTGCCAATAAAAACCAAAGAACCTCCCTTCACCGAAAAAGAGGTGAAAGAAATTTGTAAATATGTAAATAGTAAAAAAGCACCCGGACCCGATAACCTCACATGGCCGATCATAAAGAAAGCCATTTATGTAGACGTGGAATGGTGGACGAATTATTTCAACAAGTGCCTGGACCTGGGAGAATTCCCAGAAATTTTTAAAGATCGTATAGATACTCAAACCGAGCAATAAAGAAGTAAAATCAATCAGTCTATTGCCAACACTAGAAAAAATACTCGATAAACTGTGCACAAACTGCTTTGAACACTTCCTAAAAAACAACTCATTGCTAGACAACAAGCAATACGGCTTCAGAAAACTGAAAAACACAAGAAAAAACACACACAGAAAAAAAAAAACACAAGAAAAACAGAAAAACGGTACTGGAAGTAGTTGATAGCAATAAAAAACAAGGAAAACACAGTCTAGGGTTGACATTAGATCTCTAAAACGCATTCAACACCGCATGGTATCAATCGATAATAGCACATTTAGGAGTGTGGACCGTTTCAGGAAATCTATTAAAAACCATTCGCAGTTTTACAAAAAGCGGCACAACAACAAAGGACATAAATAGAGGTTGTCCAGAAAGGTCATGCTTAGGGCTAGTCCTCTGGCTAACAATAATGGAGAGCTGGTTCAAAAAGATGGGAGAAACTGCTAAAGATAACCTGCACGTACAGGACGACCAACTGTTAATAGTTAGTGGCAGCTCAACTAAAAATATTGAAAATCATTGGAAACAAATTTGGCAAGAATGTGCAAACTGGCCACAAACGCACAAACTCACTTATGCCAAAGAAAAACCCAATAACATATCTTGGCTTCACCATCGACATAAAAAGACATTATATAGAACACTTAAGAAAAGTAAAAGCAAAGTTAGAACAACTGGCCAATAAGCTGTTTGCAGTGGCAAAAAAAACATGGGGATGGAAGACAGAAATACTAAGCCAAGTATACAATTAGGCCATAAAACCAGTGATAATGTACGGTTATGAAATATGGGGGAAAAAGACAACGGACCCTCGAGTAAAGCAAGCTCTTGATTTAATTACGAGACCAATATTATTAAGAATTGCAAAAGCCTACAAGACAACACCCACAAAAGCACTAGAGGTAATAGCCGGAACAAGCCCGATGTGAAAGGATGAGTATGAGTAGCTGCGGGGCATGAACCGTTCTACGAGTACTACAGTAGGCTTAAATTTAAATTCGGTAGGTCAATTCGGCTGAGGAAGTGTCACTCGCTTATAGAATCATCAACTATCTGCAATCATCGGCCAAACCGGACTCGTAGAACAATTCCAGTAAAAGACCAAAGCCCTGGATTCCGAAAGACTCAAGTCGAAAAATAGGAAGCAAATTTAAACAAAAGAATTAAAACAACTTTGGTTTCCTCCCTCATTTATGGAAGGCGGGGCGGTTGGTTTCCTGTGACTGTGGTGCCGTTAGATAGAGGGTTATAGTAACCGAAAGGTGGGAAGGCAGAAGAAAACAAGTTTTCACAAATTAAATCACTGTTTCTAATGCTACTATTTGATCTATGATGCTATGACCTTCTCTAAAACCACTTTATTTTTTTTAAGACGTTGTTGGTTTTTAGCAACCATGTTAATTGACGATTTACCATATTTTACTCAAACAATTTAATAGCGCCATTGGTCTATAGTTCTTCGGGTCTGTCTTATCTTTGTAGGGTTTTATCATTGGAATGGGAATAACTTCTCAGTATGTGTCTGGGTATTTATCATGGTTTTAAATTTTTATTAAATAAGTTTTTGTCTCTTCTGAAAGATAAGCTATCATTTGGTAGGGGATTTTGTCTGGTCTAGGATTCAATTTTTTAGACGTTTTGTAAAACGTATACTAATTGTAAATATGTGAAAAGTCTGTTGTACTTGTCTGTTGGTTTTCTATTTTTAGTTTATACTATGTTAAAAATTTTGGAATATATGATGTATTATTAGAGATTGCTGAGAAAGTGTTCGTTAGAGTGTTAACTATATTTTGTTCAATACTTTTTGTGGTGGCGTGATAAAAAATACATTTTCCGCGATTCATTTTACGTTGTAATATTGTTTTTTTAAGTACTGTATGTGTTCGTTTTAATTTTTCAAAATTTTCTAGTTTGTTTTAAGTTACTTATTCGTGGTACTAGTTTTCTGGTATCTTTGGATTCTAAGACCAATATTGCCAAAATTAAAGAAACTATTGATGATCTTTGTAAATTATTAATATATGACAATCCGAATAAAGCACTTACAGCTTACGATCGAATTAAATCTCAATTATTGTTACATTAGTCTAAATGACTTAATCTCTTTTCTGCTTCTAGCGAAAATGAAAAAGCAGTCCTTGCTACTTTTGTATCCAATTTAATGCTTTTTAAAACGTACAGATTCTTTGGCTCTTGAAGATCAGTCTTTATCTTCTGTCACAGTACCTACGCTACTTTCTTCCTCTAGACAAATCTCTCTCTCTACAGCCTTCTTTCTTTCACTCCTGGACGTAGGGCTGTTCCAACCTTTTCCACACTTTCCTGTCATGGCTATTTGATACCATTTTTTTCCAGCTGTCTCCTTAATGTCGTCCGTCCAGCGTGTTTGTGGCCTTTCTATGCTTCTCTTTGTTTCACGGCCCCTGTACTACTCGGGTTGACCATTTATCATTTTCCTGTCTCGCAACATGCCCCACCCAACGCTTCTTCAGTTCCGCTATTTGTACTATCATATCGGTTTCTTTTTCTTTTTCTAATTTTCTCATTTCTGATGTGGTATCTTAGAGAAATACCGAGCAGTGCGCGTTCCATACTAGACAAATACCTTTCTACAAATAGAATATTAGTTCTACTGGTTTAAATTCTAACGATAGTCTTTTCTCGAACAAGTTGAAAATTTACGTGTAGCTAATATGTTAGTTTACTTTACTTATTTACTAGTCTTGCTTTACAATGGTATTGTAATATTAGACTTAATGTTTCTAATTAAGACGAGTTAGTTAAATGCTTTAAACAAGATTTCTTACTTTTCGACTATGATTATGACTTACGAACAGAAATTCAAAATCGTACCCAAGGTTTTCAAGAAAATAATATTTTGTAAATGATTGCAGTCGGAGCATTTTTTAAACGTTTAAGTCAGCGACTTTCTGATACCGAAATCATGCAACAAATTATTCGAAATCCAAATCCTTCCTTTTCAGGGCATGTCACTTTGCAGAATATTTAGTCTTTGCCCGAATTAAAAGAATTTTGTCGTCGTGTACAGGAATTGAAAGTTCACCAGGAGAAATATAAAACTCCTCCTTCTCGTCGTTCTAGTTTATTGGAACCTTATTTAGCATTTAGTCTTTTTTAAATGATACACCTTCTTCAGTTAATGAAGTCAATGCTAACGTACCTTTATCTGCATGTAAGTGTTAGTGGAATTGTTCATATTGGGTTTCACGTCTTAACTCTTGATTAAATGCGTCGTGCATTGGTCGATTAGGCGTTGTCATTTCTAATTTATCTTTTATTGGTAATCATTAAACACGTCTTCAATTAGAATTAAAGCTTTATTGTGAATATCTTCGTTAATTTGCAAATCTAGATTTGATGTTCTAAGTCGCTTCTGATGTAATATATCTTCGGCCATATATATATTTGTTCCTAAATCTATCGGTTTTGATAGGAAACACGTAGACAAAATTATGGAAAACAATGTTTGTATTTGTTTAGTATTTGATGAAATTATAGCGTCTTTGAGTGTGTGGTTCCAATGAGTATCATTCTCTAGCAACCCCAACGTTGACTTGTTTCTTTGTATGTGCCGCAAAATACATCATTAACAGTTCGCAGAGGTTGGAATGATGTAGAGCTACCAACATTGACTAATAGTAAACGCAAATAAAAACACTGGTCTTGGCTGGGATGGGCTGTGTAAAGATGTCCTAGTGCATCGGTTGAAAATACTTGTGGGTAACCTGGAACTGGCTGTCCTTGTTTCCGTCGTTGAAATTTCTTTGACGGGTATAATATCTTAGGATTTCGATATAAAACAGTGTTCTGGCAAATTCATTATTCTGGCACATTTTAAAGAAGCTGGTCAATGTTGTCGATGCCAGCCTGTCAACCCGTTGTAATACGTTTTCCGTTGTGAAGTACAACCTTTGATCATTTTTCAGATGTACGGCCAAGTGAACAACAATGGAGTATCGTTCATGTGTAGGAAATGAAAAAATACGTCATATCGCATTGTTACTACTAACATAGCGGCCTATTTGACAATGAGTGATCTCATCGTTTGAATTTTTAGCAACATCTTCAAACACAGCCATGTCACTACCTTTGTTCACGTACTTGCAGACATATTTTATAGGTTTTTTCCTGACAATAATAAACACAACAAAAAAAGAATTGTTCCATCCGTTCACGCGTGATGCAATGACCAAGGGAAATGGAGATTCATTTTATATATAAATATTTAGCGTGGTCCTTATTTGAATCAAAAAAATTTTTTTCTTTTATTTGACGGGGCATCACATCATTTTGTTAGATACCTTAAGGAACTAATCAAGTAATTTTTTCACAATTTTAAAATAATATTTAGGGGTTGCTACCAAGGTTTGAATTTTACAAAAAACACTATACATTAATTGGAAAATTTTATTTATTGATCCGGACATTTAGCATGCAAAATTATTGTTACTATTACAAAAAAAATACATTGAAATATTAAAATCATGTATTACTGCGATACAAGGGTTGATTTCTTGGAGTTAGGGTATTTTTTTCTATAATCTTTCACCAACAAAAGCAAATATTGCTTTTGTTCTTCATCTGTGGTTAACAGTTTATTAAATTCCTCAATTAAGGCAACATTCACTACTCGCATAGAATGAACGATTTTCTTTTCCACCTCAAAATTAGCGTCTGCAACCCAAGTTTCAACTTCTTTATTCAAAAACTCTGATGAGATCTCCATGATCTGGAAAAATCCTAAGAAATTGCTCGTCATAAAGTCTTCAATTTTCTTTTCGCGGATGTGTTCCACATCAATGCTTTTTCTTTCTGGGCAATATTTTGTGCCTTCGATTTTTAGTGCATCTACCATTCGTTTCTTATCTTGAACTGAAAGTTTGTCGTCGAAAAATGCGAAAGACACCAGCTCTTCCGACAAATACCACAAATGGCCCAGTATTTTCTTTAGGGCAACAGTAGCAATTTCCGGGTTTATCCTATCAAAGTTTTTAAGGTCTTTCAATAATTGTAAGTCGTTTCTGGGTGCTGACCATCCGGCAGGGGCTTGAAACCAGTATTTTATATACATTATCACCGTGAAAATGCATATTTCTTGCACAACTTTCTCTTCCTTTTTTGTCAGTTGAAACTGATGTTTCAATAAGAAAATTTTCAAGCAGTACAAAGCTTTTGCCATCCATCTAGCCTGGTGTAGCCCAACTGGTTTCCTAAATGAAATACTTTTTTCGAGTACTCCTCCCAAGTAAATGATTGTGAGATGTAACAATTCTTTGTAGTCGTCTCGAGGTTGATGCACTTGGAGTTGTTTTTGCGCAAATGAAATCCTGTCAGCGACACCATTTTCTCGATGTTTGAAGCAGTGTCATTTATTTTTGGTCAATGTTGTACCAATTGTTCTTAAACCTTTGGAACAATGGAATATCAGGACCACAAGACGGTCCGAGCGATTGATCCACTGCAGCTGATAACATAATTTCTAAAGTGTGATGGCGACAAGGAAGCCAAAGCATATCTTTTTCCATTTTTCTCTCCAATTGAACGCATGCTCCATTTTTCAAACAGGTGTTTACAGCTGTAGTGTCAAAACATAAACCTATTACTTTATCGCTCAAGCTTCATGAATTTATTGCTTCGTAGACAGGTAACGCACAGGCTGTACTTGTTCCACGTTCCAATTTTGGAACCGCCAGAAGTTGATCAATCCCATGTCCAGGTACCAAAATGGGCAGACAATCTACAGTTTTATGCCCAGTAATATCTTCAATTAACTTTCCATCCCAATTAATTGTTAATGGCAAATCATGTTTGAACTCGGTTCTTAGAGACTCTGCTACTGCTTTTCGATTTTTCAAACGGTACCGGCGAATTGAAGATTTCAAAGTAGAGACGACGACCGTAGTCGCTTTTCTATCACTCAATTTACAGACATCAAGACTAGAAGCTAATTGGCTATTAAAAACATCTTTCGAGCTCGCTTTTGGGTGGTTTTGCAAACCAACGCGCTGCAACTTCGAGTTTTTAATTACAGTTTGTGCTGCTACTTTACGAACGAAGTTTTCTTTTTAGAGTGGCAACTTTTTTTGTTTTAAAAACAAATTTTAATGAATATAGTAAATGTATTTTACCTACTTCTTCAAGTTAATAAAAACAGAATAATATAATAATTAAGTATATTTAGTGGAGTTATTGTTTTAAAAAATCTATTGTAGTTGTAGGAAATCATTACAAGTTAACAATAAATAGTGACAAAATAATTTTAAAAATCAAATTTTAGTAACCAATATTACAAAAACGGTTAAGGAGTTATAAAAACAAATAAAATCTTGTAAAATAGATTTCTTAAACTTTTTATGCCACTAAAAATTTATTGTTATTGGTTTCGATTAGAATGTAACCAATTGTTGCAATTGTTTATTTGGTATTTATTACAAATGCATAAAGAACGTACGCCCAAGTGTGTTTAATCTATTTTTTAGAATAATATTACGGTTATATAACCGATCAATACTCTCGGCATTATTAAATTCTTTATTGCCGAATTATGATCCACCCATATTATTAGTAATGAATATATAAACCCACCGGTATTGTTCTGACACTCAAATCAGTGTTAGCAATTACAAAATTAGTTACACATTTTAAATGTTTATCTGTTTAAAAAAGGTACCATTGCAGTTGTTGACTTTTTTTTACTTTAAAGAATAGACACAATTCTTAATAGTGTTGTAACAAATTTAATTATTTTTAAATTCACATAACCGTTTTTACTAAATAGTTGTTTAGAAATACAAGTACTTTGCAAATTAAATTACATTAAAATCTAATTTTCTAAAATTATCCATCTATAGGTAACACGCGTATGAAAGACAATAAAAGGGCAACAACATGCAAACATAAGCATTAATATAATAACTATTATTGCTTAAAAATCTCAAGGGACCCGTTATTATATAACAATTATTCGAATCCCCTTTTAGCAATAATAATGATGGTCACTAGTAACCCCTCCAATATGTATAATTGACGACAGGTGGCCAACCATTACAACGGGACGCTGCCATTTAAATATTCCAACGATTCGCGTACGCACATTCTACAAAAAAACAGAGTGAAATCCACGAATGTGTAATTAACAATGTAATTTATTTATACACAGATATTTTGTGTTTACGAGACGAATAAAAGTATCTTTCATGGGTTCGGTTGTAAATATAAGTGGGCGGGAAGTGCTAGGAAATGAACAGTTGCCTAGAAATTGAGTTCGTGAGACAAAACAGTAATTGAAACCGCACCTGAGAGCGGTTCGATGATTACAATTCTCATTTCGTGTCAATTAGTCGGCTCTGTCATTAGCCAGAACCGTCACCTCAAACACCTTCTTAATCCACCTCTGTTGTGTTTTGCCGTTGGAGCGTCAAATCCCAAAATTATTTTCAGTAAAGCGTGTCTTAAAAAATAAGTGCCTGCTTTTTTTTCATTTTTATTGATTATATCAGTTTTTTAATCCCGCAATTTAGAAAACTCTTTATTTTGATACGAATTCTTAAACTACAGTAACACTTTTTTGATATTTTTATATATTTTTTAAAAAACATTAAAAAGTGTCAAAGATTTAAATTACTTGAATACATAGAACAAATATTACTTCAAAAAAATACATTTGGCATTTTTTGAAAAATAAAAATTATATTTTTTTTTTAGACAAAACTTTCACCATAAAAAATATTAAATTATTTTTGCCTGACGAAGAATTTAGACCAAGTTCGAAAGCTAGCAATTATATTATTTCTAAATAAATAATACACCATTTACCCTAAAAATAGTTTAATATTATATTTTTCTGTCTTTATTTTTGATTAAAATAGATTTAAATATGTATATTAGCAAAAAAGAACAAATTATTTCTAATATTGCGAAGAATTGATTTGAGTAAAACTAATTAAGACATTTGCTTTTATAAAATTTGTTTATCGTGTTCATCTATTTTTTAAGCAAGAAAATTCCTTTTTATTTAAGTCTTAAAAAATATATTAGCAGAAATTACCAAATGTTTAATATAAAATTTGAAAGTGTAAGAAAAAAAGTCAAAATTTTGAAATCAGAAAGTTTATATATTATATTGTTTTTATATTAAGAAAAGCTACGTTTTACAGTGCACGATGTTACAGGGACAAACTTAACCCTTTAACGTCCAGATTATTTCTTTTAAATCGCGTTGCAAGTTACCAAGTTTATTATTTATTTAGTCGAAATAAATTTTACTAGATTTTTTAAACTGTAAAGTATGGTATATTTTAGGAGAAAAAATGCATTAGTTTTGACTAATAACTCCGAAGATTTCTCAAAGGCCTTTTCATAATCACAGTTTTTTCGTATTGTCGCTTTGATACTGTAAAGAATTTTAAAACTAATTTATTTTAAACCAATTATTTATTATTTTATATACGATTATTATAATTGTAGCTAATTTTTATTACAACTAACTGCTACAAGCTTATAGGTTTTACGAACCTTGCACGGCCAACTCACACTAGTCGGATATAGGGAAGGTTCAAATAAATAGAATTTAAAGAGCGCCAGATCTTACTAAGTAAAACTTCTGTATTTATCAAGACAGAAGATCCAAGCTTGTAACAAAATCAGGTTTGTAATCCTAAACGGACCAAAAAAAGAAAGATAAATATGTATAACAACTTAATTTAATATCGTAGATTATTAACGAGCTCAAGAAATTTATCGTAAATTATTTGATCTCATAAATGCCGGAAGTATCGGCAACACACAATACATAGGTTTAAATTACACATAGGGTGTTGATAGCGACGAAAATTAAATTAATAATGACAAATATCTATGATTCACAGCATGCGACATACAAAAATAATTAATAAAAATACCTAAATGATATTGATACAATTATTGTAAATACGTAAGTTAGAATAACTAGCAAAATTCGTGAGAGACCTTTATGACAACGCAAATTTAATTAAATAATTTTCTTCGTTGAGTCGATCTGGAATACTTAAGAACAAGCAAATTGTGTCAGCACAATGACTGACGAAAGCAAAAATCTACAAAATTATTAATTAATGCTAAAAGAAATTAGACATCAAAACCGGTTATCGAATGCACATTAAATTAAAAGTTGATATCGCAGTCAATTGACGCATAAGGTACAGTACATCAGAGAAAATTTCTAAACAAGGAAATTACTAAAGAATTCTAAAAACTAATAGGAAACACTTACTCTGTGATGAATAAACTAACAGAAATGCGTTTTCACTTTATATTATAATTACTACAGACGCAGATGATGTTAGAAAAATAAAATTTAAACATCACTAGGACGATTTTATGTAATTGAAACTCGTTAGAGGGCGTCGAAAATAAAAATCTAACTTTAATGTAATGAATATACAGGGTATTACATTTTGAAATTTATGCACGTAACATAACACTAATAAAACGTAGGACTAATAATATTTAAGACCAATTCCGATTGCAAAAGTGGCATTTTTACGATCGTTACGTTCCAATTCTATTCTACCTGCCAGTAACCATTATTTAAATTTAACGTAGAAAACTACTGGGATTTTGAAAGGGTGTTTAGAGTATCGTAAATTCTCGGTAAAAGATAACTGTAACATTCTTTTTTACTAGTACTACTGAAGACGGTCATGGATTATTTGACAGTTCGATCACACCTTTCTTTATATCCGTAATAACTCCTCCCGTTTTGCTAAAAAAAATCGGGGTTGATATTGTCGTATCGGCCGAGCGTCTCCGGTATTAATTTTGTGCTTCACCACACACCACGTCAGTTCTTTTGGAACCACTCTGAATACTGCTGGATTAACGCTTTATTTTTAGCTAACTGGTCTTGGCTAAGGTTTTGGCCCTTGGAAGTAAGAATATTTAACAATTGTTATGGGCACTTCTTTGGCGAAATAGCTTTGTTGGAGTTCACACATCTCCCAATTTGATACACTGCCGTATATTGACCTACTACGGTCTTCTTTTTCGAATTGACATTTAAGATATTTACTGGCATCGTGTTTTTCACTTGTACTAATGTTCTGCTAACGAGTTCCTTTTCTACCAAGTCGTCTTCCATTAGTTCAATAGCGCTAATGTAACTTATTCCAAAAGTTTCCATCCAGGCGTACCATCACAACATTTTCGGTTCTCTCAGACAGAGTGGGACATCATTTTTTATATCCAAATTTAAAACTCATACTTTTTATAACGTCAGCTTCCAGGATATCTTTTTCCGCAATGTCTGTACTCCATTTCTTCAACCTATGGTTATTTTGGCATTCGCCCTTGTGTATTTATTTCTTTGCCTGTCGCAGTTTAAAGTCGCACTGTTACTAGTGATGTCTTTTCATTTTCTAATAACATGTTTAAACGAAAAATGATCTGTGTTGCTTCTGTGTCAACTAATAACTGAACACTTAGTCCATTGATTTTGCTATCAACGCTGTTTTCTTAACTCCGGGCAGGTACTTCTGCAGTACAACTGGCATGAGGTCTGTTTCACTGCTTCTAACTTCAAGGCGTCATTAGGTTGAGCTAACTGTAAAATCTGTTGCACTTTGCTGTCTACAAAAGTTTGAATAACCATTTCTTTTAAAAGTATCTAGTAAGATGCGCAAGCCGTGTCAATCTGACAATGTCAGCTCAAAGCTTTTAAAGACTTTCTGCAGCTTTCTAAATCCGATTTTTTTATTTGGTCTTGGTATACTTGTTCACATCTCTTTTTTAAACGTGAAGTTCCGTAATTTTTACTTAAAGGTAGTCAGGAACAGTATACAAAATTCCAAGCAATTCTCTACGTAAAGTCACTATTAAAGACTGCTTCTTGTTTGCTGCTTCGGCTTCAAACTGTTTGTAGTAGGTTGACCATTGAACTTTATTATCAAAAATTTAGAAGTACAACCTTAAATTTGTAATTTTTGTATGGTCTATTAGTAACTTTTTGCTCGTGACGCTTCCTTCACCGTGACAATTAATTGAATTTATTCCTTCTTCAGTGCATTGTTTTTCCAAATTTTTGCTGTAATTTGTCTTCTAGGATTACTAAATTTTCTTTTAATTTCTGGTCTAACTTCTGTTCTAACGTATTTTCTACTTCTTCTATTGCTTCTATTTAATTTAAAATACTTCTTTGCATTTCTTTGTACTTTGTCTTCATTTGTTTGTGAACAGTTCTCTACACTAGTTTGTATTTCCTCTTTAATAGTTTTTATTTGATTTCCAATACTAGTACGCATTTTTTATATTTCCTGAGAAGTTTTTCTTTTATTCTTCTATGTAACAAATGTTAAAACTAATGCATTTACACGTAATTTTATACAGGGTGTATCTAAAATACAACTACAAACTCATGGAGCAGTTTCTTTGTGATATTAAATGATTTTTTTTTCCTTTAAAGATTTAATCTAAAGTGACCCAGTTTTCAGATTTTTGCAGTTAAAGTTTTCAGATCGGTCCTGACTATCTAAACAAATGGAAATTAACTGTTCATTGTAACTATACGGTGCTGAGAAAAAATTTGCACTTTATTTTTATTTGTGGTGTCAAGAACCTTAGGAGATACCTAACGATATTCAAGAAAAACAATTTACAAGTAATTAATTAATAATAAAAAAGAAATAATTTAACGTTTAAGTTTATTGCTATAATTTTTGCGTCGGCGTGGTTGAAAAATTTTTCAAATGTTGATCTTAAATTCTTAACTTGGTATTTAATTTTATTTACTAAAATGAAATCAGAATTAAGAATATTTTTTTGCTGAAAGAATTTGGTGATATTGTAAACCACACTAATAAACCTAAAATAAATTGCATTCATTGCAATGAATGTAATAAACTTTTATGTTCGGATACTGATTTTTTGTAGTTATTTGCACTAATTAGTTTTTCTATGAGATTATAAGTTTGTTCAAACTCACATAATAGTTGAAGTATAATATGATTATTTATAATTTTCTACCTTTTAGTAGATGCAGAAAATAAGCAGTATAACCGTTGCAACATTCCAAAAAGATTTACAATGTATACGGCTGGAAGCAACATCAGAAATAACAAATTAAAAGACTGATAAACAAGGTATATAAACATAAACTCGATAAAGATTTAAACTAATTCTTTGAGATTGTGCGAAATTGTATTTTGTAAACACAAAATTAGCAAAATTCTTTTAGAAAATACACCATAAAACACCATTAATTTGTATTAATTGATCAAAAAACGTGGAAAGTAGTATATAAGTTTAATTTTACTTGTCCACCTGAGTGTCATAAACTGATTCATCTTCCTCTATTTACAATGTTAACCCCCCTCCCCTTCTTTACATTTACATTATAATACATTCTTTTTTACATTTATATTTTCTTTCTAATCTTCTCTTCTTAGTTGTTTCCTCCCTCTCCATACTTCTTCCATCCACTCCGTTCCTTTTCCGTTTTCTTTTATTTTCTTAACCTCTTCTCTTAACTGCCTGCATTGGTTCCTCATGTGTTTAAGGTCCTCCGTCTCTTCTTCATATAGTCTGCAAATCTTTTCTTCCTTTTTTGTCCAGTATTTATTTACTAACTGTTCGTTCCCACATCTGAACTTTGCTATCATTTTTTTCTGCTTTTATTCCTTTTCTCTTTCAGATATTCTGGCACCCTTCTCTCTTGATATTCTTATAATTCACATTTTATCTGCCCTCTTTTATCTTTGTCTATCGTTTTTGTTTTTCTATGTCCCTATATCTCTTTATTATTTCCTCTCTTACCCCTACTCCCTCTTCCCTTAATCTCTCTATACTTCTCTTGCGTACTTGTTTCTTTTGTAACATTCTTCTCTGCCATCCTGCCCGTACTTCACTCTTCCTCCCTTTGTCTCTTTCCAACATGTTGTAGTGTTTTGCTTTCGGTTCTTTCCCTCAGTTCTTCCTCGTATTTTATAGCCGTTTTTCCTGTCAATGCCACCATTTTCCCTTTTTTTCTCTAGCTCTCTATTCACCAAATGTTTCAATATACCTATGTGGTTTATCACTTTTTTTTTCTTTTTGAATCCCGCTTGTCCGTTTGGTACCAAACTCCTTTCCTCTATTTGGAAAGCAGTAAACAATTATCTTACCAAATACACTTTGAGCATTGATAAATACTGAAAATTTTGTTGTAAAGAATGTTTCAAGTTTTTTTTTTATTGTAATAGCACTCGGCCATAGGCCCCGTGCTATTTAGCAAGAAACACGCTTTCAACAGTCTCTATGACAAAACTTATCTTGGTATTATCAATGCTCTGAAGTTATTATAGCTCAAAATACCAATCGATGGGGTATCCTCGCGGTATTTAGACACACTTCAATCGCATGCGTATAGAAATTTATTTTTTTTTGTTTTGATTATACATACATAAAAATATCTAAATCTCCTGTTTATCAAAACTAGTGCATGTATGACCTATTTCTCAAAACTGAAGTGTAAGGAGCTTACATATTTAATGTTTACTCATCAAATCTAGGGAGTGCAGCGTCGATCACACAATTCGTGTATGTGCCATATAGAATTGAAGGCATTTTAATTAGATTCCTAACCTATTATTTAATTTGTCTACAACTTAAACTACATAGTGTAAAACTAAAATTAGTACAATTCTGTGTTTCCAATAGTGAACTAAAATAAAAAATATTTATATATCTAATAACCACAATTTGCAAGCTTTGAAATACTACTTAACACGTTCTATTTTGACAATGGATGACCACAAAAGAAAATGAAAAAAATGCGAACTAAATATCATCGAAACTCATGATGAATGACGATTGGTAGTCGCTATGGTCGCGGTGGCTGTTGAGGTTGCGGTGGCCGTTGTGGTCGCGGTGGCCGTTGTGGTCGCGGTGACCATTGTGGTCGACAAAATGGGTGACTGTTGTGGTTACGAGCAGAGGTGGTCGTTATGATCACAGAGGTCGCTGTAACTGGCGTCGGCAGTCGATTTTCAGATCAGGCATCGGTGGCCGTTGTGGTCATCAAGATAAGTGGCCGTTGTTGTCACGGTGGCTGTTATAGTCAAAAATGCAAGTGGCCGTTGTGGTCATGGTGGCCGTTGTGGTCGACAGAATAGGTGGCCGTTGTGGTCACGGTGGCCGATGTGGTTAAAGTTGGTAGGTGGCCCTTACGGTCACGGTGGCCATTGTTGTCGTGACTACAACGGCCACACTTCCGGGTGGCCGTTGTGGCAAGTGGCCGTTGTGGTCATGCCCCTATTTGCCTAGACATGTTTAAATAAACTAAACTTTTATAAAATTTTAATTGTTAGAAGATTTTAACGAAATGACATTAACGTATACTAAATTGTCTGAATTTTTCAACTACTCCCTTTTAAAAACAAAATAATGTAAGATATTAAAATACTTGTTTTAAATGTAATCCGGGAATTACGAAAACCTATAATTAGTTGTATGCAAGAAGTACGATCACTAAGCTGTTTGTCAGAATGGCATTTTAAATAATCGTTTAAAAGACTTAATTATACATCGGGGAATTAAGGAAAACTATTCAGAATAATGACATACCAATGTATTATGTTTGACTAGTAGACTAATTAACCATACCAAATAAAATTTTTCATATTGGTATGATTTAGTTTTTGGTACTTTTTATAATCGTTAATTTATTGAAAGTAAATATTTTTAAAGAAAACTTGAAACATAAAATTAAAATATTTTTTTATTTGAAAAATATTTTTTCAATAATAATTTTCATTCAAAACTAAGACTTTCCCGGAAATTACTTTACTATTTTTTCTGTGAATAAATTTTTTGTTAGTGATTTTTTTAGGTTAAATAGTGTATATATTTATTTAATACAATTTACAAGCAAGCTTTAAAACTTGAGCTAATTTCTTCGTCAGCCAGTATAAATTTATACTTTTTGGCGAAGAACTTAGTTCAAATTCCAAAGCTTGGTTATAAATTGTATTAAATAAATATATACACTATTTACCCTAAAAAATCCTTAATATGCTTTCTGGTAAAGCTTTTATGTTTAAAATTTATTGTTTTTTATGCAACATACCCAAACTAATTAGCAATAACTACGTATTAATATTATAATATATTTTGTAATTATTTTCATATAAACCTTATTTATACATATATCTAATTGCAAAGAAAAACAAAAATAGATTCTTATTGTTGTGATATTGTTGTTCTTTAATTAATTTTATAAATTGTAATGTGAAATTGTTTTCTATAATTTCTTATCGGTTTTTTTATCACATATAGAGACAATAATTGATATATATCTTATACGTATGTAATTGAACTGAAGGAGTTTTGAGTTTTCAGTACGTAAAAAATCAAGTATTTTTGTGTTTTTTTAGCAGTAAAATGTGCTATTTGAAAAAGATTTTCTCACATGTATGTATTGAAGCGTTCTAGAAGTATTTGGAAAATTTGAAACGCTGATAAAAAATAATAGAATATTCTGGATTCTGATAACGAAAGAATATAAAAAGTATTTTTAGGAAGTTGGAGTCAGTGTTTGAATTGAGTCGGAAGTGTTAAGCAGACTTTGTTGGTTTAAATAAATAAAGTGTTTAACGAGTGCGCTAAGATAAATAAAAGTGCATCAAGTGAAAATAAATGCCAGTGTATAATAGTACAACTAACAATTTTTTGCCTGTGTTATTTCTTCAATTTTTGCTTTAATTTGGCTTTCTATTATTGATTCAGTTTTTATTTTTTGTGCTATTATATTTCTATAGTGAACACCGTTCCTTCAAATTGCAACTTTTCTATAGATTTTAAATTGTATAAATTAATAATAAAATATTTTTGCAAAACTAAATCGTCGTCAAAGCTTAAAACAATTGTTTCCGTAATAATAAACCAAATCCATAAAAGTCAATTGTTTGTAAAACGTTAAAATACTATTTAAATCAATACTGGCAATTTTTTCCTAATTTTTAAAATTAAGGTAGGCAGTAGCTATTTTTTAGTCTTGAATTAAATTTAATCAAAAATCGATAGTATTTTAGTTTAAGACTTATATATTTTGGCCATTTATTGTGCGATTATACCACAATGAGTACCAAAATGCAACTGGTTAAAGATTGTTTTTTTTTTAGAAATTATAAGTCGTTTAAAGTAAAACTCATTAATTATTATCAAAAGACGTACACTAAATTTTACCAATAATTTTTATAGACATTAACGTACAATTGCTTAAAAAACTAAAAATAACTAAAACTGAAAGTAGCAATTTTGACGTAGTCGTCTCTATTATTTTGAAATTAAATACGATTTTTCGATTTGTAAAAATAACACCTTTCAATGATCAGGCTAATGTATTTTGTCAGATCGAAACGCACCTGATGTTTGATACCTATATTATTTGGACTAGGGTAGGCAACAGTTTTATTCCTAATAATAATACGTTATATTATTTGGCAAATTACAGGTTGGGAACAAAACCAAATTTTTCGTTTTGCTTGCGACACGTGTTTGACTTCAAAAAAACAGATATAATGCTCGGTTAGAGAACAGTAGGTTATTTTATAATGTGTTGATCTGTTAAAAAGCGAAACAAAAAAAATAATATCTTGCGTTACTATGTAATTAGATTAAGAAAGAAAAGGAAATGTAAAAGTAAATGTATGGTTGTGTATTTGAATGGATTACGCGGCGCGCAAATGTGGCGCTAAAACCAATATATTACAGAGTACAACCCTATGACAGTTTTAGTAATACTTATAATTATTCGGCAGAAAGAGATTAGCCACAAAGCCATTATTTATTCTCACTAATTGTTCATATATTAACCCCGAGCAAACAAATTAATCGCAGCTTAGAAGCGTCGTTATAAAAATATGACGGGGATGGGGCAAAGATGACATTGGGCAATATGGTATAATATCACAGGCGGTCGAGGTTGTAAACTTAATCCGACCCAGCTGGCGGCTTCGTACTTTTAAATCGTTTAAAAGTTATTCAATATAAAAGAAGTTTGCCGCAGATTTAATAGGAATTTGTTCATCAATTCACGACGCCAGTGTAATGCGGTTCGCTTCTGCCTTTATTGAATCTCGAAATAACCGAGAGAAGTTGCTTAATTTGTAATATTCTTCAATAACTTGCTGAATATCTCAAAGACAATGTATACGTACTTACAGAACAAAACAATTTTCAGCGACGTGTACCAGAATAATTTGAAAAACATAAATATCTTTACGATTCGTTTTACAATTGGAATTTCTTTTTAAACGTAAATTAATAAGCGTCGGTACATCTGGACGTTTGGAAAATAACACATCGAAAGATGTTATTGATATTTTATTATGGCTTCTAAAACACCATTCGTCATTTACAATTTACGAGGATTACCACTCTCTTTGATGTTTCTATCTATACTTAGCAGTTTAACAAATGTTTGCTTTAATTTGCACTCTGGTTGTGTTATTGATAGTTACCAAGCAAATGGCAACGTTGAAATGTAATAAAAACATTAATAAACTTTTAAGATTTGACGTGCGATGATGCAATAAAGATTCACTGTAAAAATTTTTCAAGCATTTTAATAACTACTTACCGGGTATTCTGCTAATAAAATTAATGTAAACGTTTAGAATTACGAGTTTTGCCTTTTTAATGTTCGCGTAATTGTTCTTTATATTACTTCGAAACGAAAAACTTCTTTTCTACGACACAAAAATCAGAAAACGATTTCATCACATCTTGAAACACAATTTCTAATCATAACAATGACCGAATACTACTTCAAAAAATAGTTGAAAAACCATTTCCATATTAAAAGATCAGGAAGAAAATACAAAATCTCAGAAAAGATCGTTTTAATTGTCTACACTCTGTGAAAAAATGTTAAAAAAATTTCTAAAATTATTCAATAATAAACGCAAGGATTTCTGAATTACACAGACTACAAATTTTTGTTGTTAATTGAACAAATTGTAACTTGGCTAAATAATTTGTTGTAAGTACAAGTATACTTTTATAATTATTAAGTATAAATAAATAGACATTTTTTAGTGATTTTAATGTATAAGATAACAGTAAGAAAGACAAATTTATCTTCTTCGTACGTTAGGACAAGTCCTGTGTTTGCATCAATGGTTTGCCAAGCGTAGTTGGAATGCTGAGGACCAGCTTTCATACCATTTGATGGGTGGTCGTCCAGGTGGTCGAGGTGTATTTGGTTTTTCCTCTTTCGCAGTTTTTGCCAACATTCTGTTCACGTGGTCTCTCCATTCTCTTCTCCGGCCTCTTGCCCATCTTACTACATCTTGAATCTCACATGTGTTCCTTATTTCTTCATTTTTCTTTCGGTCAAATAGCGTATGTCCTGTTATTGATCTTAGTGTTCGCATTTCTGTTGTTCTTAAAAGTCGTTTCGTTGTTGTGTTCTCTGCTCTGGTTTCTATCGTTCTTTAAGAACTCGTCAGCGCTAGGATATACCGATGTGTTTCCACAACCATACTGATGTTCTGATGTTGTATTTCAAAATTGTACTGACATTGTTCCTAACCTATTTTATAGTTGGGATTTTGACAGCGTCACTTGTCAATAGATCATTGACTTTCGCTGTCATTAAATCCAATGACAACTTTTCTACCCTCCGTACTAATTTATAGTTTTCTATATTATCATACGAGGTATTTTTACCACAGGATGGCGTTCCAAAAACATTTTAAATACTTTGAATTATTTAGTCACTCTAGCAACCGCTTTCTAGGAACTAATAGTGAATACACCATATTTACAATATTATATCTTTTCTCTTCAAATCATTTTCTGAAGGAAAATGCATACACAAAAAAAAATAAATATAAGAGAAAAAAAATCTATACAATAATGAAAAGATTTATATACTATATTAACATCTAATACTACTAATTTGATAATACTGAAACGTTCGAGAAGTTATTCTAAACTTCGTGAGGTTTTTGTACATTTCCAGAACGTATACCGAGAGATATGGAACATTGGGGAAGGATTTCCAAAATGTATAAATACGGCACAAACAAATCAGAGGTCAGTTATTTCCAGTAATTCGAAGACGACAGTGTTAAGAAGATTACTCAAGTTTAAATAAATAAGTGATCAACGCGTGTGAGATAAATAAAATAACCTGGTACGTGACTTTAACGTAAACAATAAGTGTTAAACCAGTGTGTAAAGTTATCAGAGGACTTTATCTTATCTTCGTGTCAGTGATAGCGCTATATATAAATTAGCGTAAGTGTTTTTACTAAATATCCTTAGGTTCAATTAGTTTGGTTAATAATAAACGTGTACATATTTTTAGTATAAATAAATTAGTTTTAATAAAATTCGTAACAGTGGCGTCATTGCGGGGTATCGAATAGAATAAACCGTTCGCGATTTTTAGTGTGAATACCATTAAATAATTTAATATCGCTCCCGTAATAAAAACATTGTTTGCGTAAATAAATAAAACTTTAGTTCGCGTGTTTGTTTATAGCGTTTAATCCTAGCTGTTCCATTTCGTTAAACTAGTGTCGGGCTTTATTAACATATAGTGTTATTAAACTTTTTTTTAAATTATTATTCGTGGTTAAATTTATGCCGGTGCCGCGTTCACAAGCAGTTAAAATAGATTCAAAAATATTTAAAATTCTCGAATCAATAAATATAAAAATGGGAGAAAATTCGCAGAAAATCGAAGAAAAGTTTCACGAAAATTCTTAGAAAATGGAAGAAAATTCTAGAAGTTTAAAAGAAGAAATACGAGCGAGCATGGAAAATCAAATAAAGACTATTGAGGAAAAAATACAAGTTAGTGTAGGAAATCAAATCAAAATTGTTCAAGAGACAACTCAAGCAGATATGTTAAATTTAAGAGAAGAAATATGCAATGTTCTGGAAAACGGAAAACAATCTATGAATGAGAAAATAGAAGCAATAGAGAACAAATTAGAAAACAGAATGAAACTGCTTGAAGAAAAAATAAAACAAATGAATTGCCATGGTGAAGGAAGCGTCATAAGCAAAGATTTATTAATGGATCATCGCGAAGAAACCACTCACAAACTTAAAGTTGTACCGTCAAATTTTGACGATAAAGTTCTATGGTCAACCTATTACAAGCAGTTTGAATTGCTTTCTTGGAGCAGTTGGCTATTCAAACCTTTGTAAACGGTCTCCGAGACAACGAAACGCAGCAGACTTTTCTGTTAGCTCAATCGAAGACGTTGGATAACGCTTTAACCCATGCTTTGGAGTTTGAGGCGGCGAAACAAGCGTCGCACCAAAGCAGCTATAAGCTCAGTTATGTTGCAGAAATACCCTCGCACATAGAAGAAAGCATTGAAAACATAGTGCGACGTGTATTTTGGGAAGAAGTAGCTCGAGGAAGAGAAGTGAAGTATTGGAACTGGGGAGAAGTGGGCCACGTACGAGGACGTTGTATTAAGCCTAAAAGAAGACCAAAAGAGCGTCCGGAAAAGTAGAACAGGTTGACCGAATGGGGCGAAAGTTGACCTCAACGAGCCATACCCCAAAGAATATTCAAATGGCGTCGCTTAGGGAGCAATTGCATAGCATTTATCTCGATGGCAAGATTTATGGAAGAAGTGTTCAGTTACTGGTTGACACTAAAGCGAAGAAGACCATCATTCGTCCTGACATGTTATTCAAAAATGAGAAGACATCACCAGTAACAGTACGACTTCGAACGGCGACGGGCGAAAAAATCCATCAAGTACTGGTAGCCGACATCACGGAAGAAGTTATCCTGGGAATGGACGTGATAAAAAAGTATGGATTCCATTTGGATATAAAGAACTATGTCCTGAAGATTGACAATGAAGAAATTCCTTTCTATTCATCCGAGAAGGCAGCCGTGCGAGTCTTATTAAGTGAAGATGGCACGCCTGGATGGAAATCTCCTGAAAGGCTACATACGCGCGATTGAACCAATGAAGGGCGACTAAGTTGAAAAGGAACTACTCGTTGGCCAAACTTTAGTACGAGTAAAAATCACAATGCCAGTAAGGATCTTAAACATCAACTCAGATCTTGTAACGTTGAAAAAGAAGACCGTGGTAGGCCAATGCACCCCAGTATCTCAAATTGTAAGATGCGTGAAGTCTAACGAAGATATGTCGCTGAAGAAGTGTCCACAACATCTATTGTACATTCTTACCACCAAATGCCAAAACCTCAGCTAAGACCAGCTGGCTAAAGTTAAAATGTTGATCCAAGAGCATCAAGATGTGTTCGCGCTGGAGAGTGGATCCAAAACTTGGTAAAACATAAAATTAATACCAGAGACGCTCGGCCGATACGACAACATCCACGCAGACTTCCTTTGGCGAAAAGAAAGGAAACCAAACAAATAATTACGGATATAGAGAGGCGTGATTAAAGCTTCAAGTAGCCATGGGCATCCTCAGTGGTACTTGTAAAGAAGAAGGATGGATCAACGAGGTTTTGCGTAGACTACAGACAGCTAAACGACGTGACCAAAAAGGACAGCTACTCTTTACCTAGAATTGACGATACGTTAGACACCCTGTTAGGATTCCAGTGGTTTTCTACGTTAGATTTAAAGAATGGTTACTAGCAGGTTGAATTGGAACCCAAGGATCGTGTAAAAACACCTTTTACGATTGGAACTGGTTTGTGGCAGTTCACTGTTATGCCCTTCGGCCTGTGTAACGCTCCTGCAACGTTTGAGGGTTTGATGGAGACCATCTTGCGTGAATTGTGTTTGGTTTACCTGGACGATGTGGTCGTGTTTGAAGAACACTTGAACAACTTGGAAGAAGTGTTTCAGCGACTACGTGGGACTAATCTCAAACTGAGCCTAGAGAAGTGCCAGGTATTTAAGAAAGAAGTGCAATACCTTGGCCACGTCATGAGATGCTGTAAAGACTGATCCAGACAAAATCCGAGCAGTATAAGCACGGCCAAGACCAATCGACAAACATCAGGTCTGAAGTTTTCTTGGGTTGTGCACCTATTATAGACGATTTGTACCCGGATTTGTCAATATTTCCAAACTTTGACGACATTAACGGAAGAAGGAGCAGATGGAATAAAGACTGCAAAATTTTTTTCCATCAACTAAAACAGGTCTTAGTCACTTCGCCGATTTTGAGTTATCCAAGAAAAGATGGAAAATTTGTTTTGGATACTGACGCAAGCAATCTGGCCATAGGCGCGGTTCTTTCGCAGGTTCAACATGGACAAAAAAAGCTATTGAGTATTTTAGCAATGTCCAGGCCAGAAAGAAATTATTGCGTGACTAAGAGGGAGCTGTTAGCGGTCGTCAAGTCCATCGAACATTACTACAAACGCCACTTTAAAATGCCTACTGCAGTTTCGTAACCCGGAAAGATAAGTGGCAAGATAAATCGAGATACTGCAAGAGTATGACAATGACACAGAACACCATGCCGTTTGCGACTGGAAAAAAAAGTTGAATGCCTCCGGAGATCTGCGATGGTTGGTGACGAGTGGGAACCCAAGCAGTTGCGTCGCGAAGAAGAAAACGACCCTGAAATAAGACTGCTCCTGGACTGGAAAGAAAACGGCCGACGACCAACCTAGGAGGAAGTCAGCGCTTTGGACAGAAACATTAAAGCGTACTGGGCACAGTGAAACTTTTTGATAGTAGAAAACGGTCTTCTTAAGCAAACCTTAGAAAGTGTCGGGGACACGGGAAACAGACTACAGTTGGTAGTGCCGAAGAACCGGGTGTCAGAAGTGTTGAAGCATTTTCAGGATGATGGTACATCAGGAAGACACTTTGGTATTAAGAAGACATTGGGGAAAGTTTGAGAACGATTCTACTGGGTGAACTGCAGAGTAGACGTACTGAAATGGTGCCGTAAGTGCACGGTCTGCGCATTACGAAATGGACAATCGAGAAAGCTCAAAGCACCTATGAAACAATACAACGTAGGAAGCCCTTTGGAAAGAGTGGCAATTGAGTTAGAACTGGAAAATGTTTTATTGCTTGTAAATTATCTGTTAAAGACGTAATTCTATTTTGTTCAACAATATGCCCCAGATATTTATCAGATTTCTGTGCAAATTTACATATAGTAATTTTCTTTCGTTGCTGTTTTAAAAAAATCTTATAAATGCTGCAAGTGTTCTTCAAATAAATGAGAAAAGATTAGTCTGTCATCTATAAAATTTATGGCAAAATTACTTAAATTGTTTTTTCTTATAATTTTAGATACAATTCTTTAAAAGATCGCGGTTGAATTTTTGCATCCATAAGGTAAAACATTAAACTAGTAAGGTCACGTTTCTGTAACAAAAACCAATTTTTCTTTATCTTGACTTACTACTGGTATTGACCGAAATGCTGAATTGGCATCTAATACACTGAAGTATAAGCAATTGAAACATTTAGCCAACATATCCTTAATTGTAGGAAATGGTTGTACTTCTAGAACAACCATTTTGTTTAATTAGCGAAAATCTATGCATAAATAGTAGCAGTAAAAGGTGAACTTGATTCTAATACTAGACCCAGATCCAACAATTCAGAAACCTATTTATGAATTTTTTTTCTGTCTAGAACTGAACACCTATACGGACGTTGCGAAACATATTTCTCCACAGATAGTGCACTTCCTGTGCTTGTAATATGTCTCACGTCATATTTATTAACAGCAAAAGAATCAATATGATCTGCAATTACATTATATCGCGTTCCATTTTGTCGCCATAGTTGAACTGTATCATTCTGAGGCGACGCAAATGTTTTTTCGCCATTCGTCAGAAAATATAACATTTGACCAGTTTTTATCTATACTTTCTTGACAAAATGCTAATCGTGCAATGGCATGGTCGGGAGTCAAAACAATTTTTTTGGGGCGGTTTGTCGATTATGTATGCCAACCTCATGCAGCCGAGGTCAGATAGTTCGCACACTACAACCCAGTCCTAAATTTTCCCGTATCTGAATTGCTGAAGTTAACCTTATTTCATCGGTTGTATGCATAATGGGGGTAATTTTCAACTTCGGTAGTTATACGAACTCTTCCAGGACAAACAGTATTTAATTCTTCCATTTCACTCGTAATCGACCGTCTAATAGTTTGTCTCTATAAATATTGTATAAAAATTAATAAAAAGAATAAGTAATTTAATATTGTTGTAATAAAAGCAATTGAATAGATCGAGGTAATAAGGCCACTCTTCAAAGTATTTTTCTTGCTTAATTAAAAAAAACCTTGGCCAATAAGTGTAATTGCAGGAATTTATAGATAGAAAAATATAAACACTTACAAAAATACTAATATCTTGAGAAATTCTTGTTATGGACCAAACAGCTTCAGCTAGAGCTGCTATACGGCTACGAATTACTAAAGAAGAATCCCCATGATTCGGTCTTGTAGGCACTACTAATCATAATTTACCCCGTAAGTAAAAAATACTATTTTTACATTGAAGGTTATTCTACTAAACCTTCTTTATTGAAAAATTAGATATATTGTGTTAATCGATACTATTGTCTTGTTCTTGTATCGTCTTTTAAATCAGGAAACTAGAAAATCTCTTAATTACTGTGTGTGCAGAAACTATGAATAAAATAAAGATACATAGATAATATTATTTAGGATATTGATAAAATATTTCATTTATTCATTGTTAAAATTGTAAAATTTTGTTAACTAATAATAATCAGTTGACAATTACCACTTTTATTAGTTTTTTTGTAAAAGTTAATATCCAATTTAATTAACATTACCTAACTATTAATGTGTAGATAATTTTTTGTGATTATTTATATATCTAATTGTTAATTAAGTAGAATATATATTCATATATAATTTAAATAATTGAGTTTTCAATGTATAAAAAGTAAATAACAAATTATAGACACTGTGGCGTTTCTTACCTCAGAGATCATAAAGCGGACAGTACTTTTCTGTTTTAGACTGTTACCACGTACTTCTATTTCTACCTGAATATGTTCATTTTTGTTGGCCGCGGGTGTACTACCAGATAGAGAATTTCATACATCAGAACTTTTTGAAAATTTTTTACTTAATTTATCAATAACATTTTTATTTATCAATGATACAGTTGAGCTATTATCATAAACCGCTTCAAAAACTTTATCTTGTAAATTAGTATAAATTTTAATTAATCGTTCTGATGCACATTTAGCTGATAGTGATTGTGAATATTTTCTATCACAAACATTTATTACTTGAAAAACGTGATCTTCTGTATTAGAACTATCTGTTGGTCGTACAGAAAGTCTAATAGTATCGACTTCTTCAAACAATATATCTGGTGATATAACGTCAGATATTTTTAATTTACTTTGGATATGTAAAGGCAATCCAATCGCCATCAAATTAACTAAACTAGTCTGGGACATATCTTTTTCAATACCTAAAAGGAGTGTTTTTTTAGTGATTAGATAACACTGGTCTGCATGAAAATCGGCCCTGATACCATTCTTGACGATTCTTATGTAAAATGACCTCCTGAATCCAAAAATGAGCTTCGTTTTTACCCATCACCCACCTATTTTGGGGGGACCCCATTTTTATTTTATTTTTTGCATTCTTTTTAGAATTTTAACTTATAGCCGTTAAACATCCCAAAGCAGGTAATAAAATTTATACCAAAGTATATGGCAAAAGTTTTGCTATAAAATGTATATAGAAACAACAATAAAATACAAATATATAAGAACAGTAAAAAAATAGTTAACTTGTCGACGTTTTAAACGTGCTGGATTTTGTGTTCATTTTTGTTCATTTGTGTAAAACAGTAAAACTACTTTTACTCCGGATTTTTTCAAGTGACTAAGTGTGATTTGTGGTTAATGTCGGGCGTTGAATTACTGTTTAATTATGCCACGCGAGTGTAGAAATCATCCCGATAGCTTCTGCTATGTCTGCGAGGAATTAACTTTAAAAGCGCAACAAAAACCCCTTTCTCCGCTTGTTAAAACAGCTTATAAATTGTACTTTGACTGTCAAGTTGGCGACCAGGACAAGACTTGGGCTCCATCAGTTTATTGTACGACTTGTTACAGTAGTTTGACCAAATGGCTCAAAGGTATCCGTAAATCAATGCCATTTGCTGTGCCCATGGTTTGGCGTGAACCTCGCTGTCATCTTACAGATTGTTACTTTTGTATGACTTCCACCGTCGGGTTTTCGAGCAAAAGTAAGCATACAATTCAGTATCCCAATATTCCGTCAGCTCTAAGACCTGTTTCTCATAACGATACTTTGCCAATCCCAGAGCCCCCAAACACTTATACTCTAGAGCCCGAATTGATTTAAAAGACTCTGAGCCACAACCTGGGGCTTCGAATGATACGTTCAATAATGATAAAGAGTATTCCGCAGATTTAGTTTCTCGGCAACCTCACCTCCTCACTCAATCGGAATTAAATGATCTTGTCAGGGATTTGCAGTTACCCAAGACTAAATCTCAGTTCCTAGGATCGCGACTTCAACAGTGGAATCTCTTAGAAAAGGGAGTAAAAATATCTTCTTACAGGACCAGACAAGCAACCCTGAAACTTCTTTTCTCAGAAGATAAAGGTTTAGTGTTCTGCCCTAATGCAAATTTATTGATGACAGAGCTACAGATGTCATCTGACCCAGACAAATGGAGACTGCTTATAGACTTATTAAAAACAAGCTTAAAAGTTGTCCTGTTGGCAAATGGGAATGACTTCCCATCAGTTCCAGTTGCATACTGTGTTGATATAAAGGGAACGTACGAAAACATCTTCAGAATCCTTGATAAAATTAGTTATCATGATTATAAGTGGAAACTTTGCGCTGACTTAAAAGTTGTTGCTCTACTCACGGGCCTGCAATCAATATATTGCTGCTTAATTTGTGAATGGGATAGCCGAGCCCGAGATAAACATTACATCGTACGGGACTGGCCTCTGCAAGAAAATCTTATTCCTGGTCAGAAAAATGTCGCCCACAATCCTTTGGTTCCGAAGGAAAATATTTACTTACCACCTTTACACATCAAACTTGGATTGATCAAGCAGTTTGTGAAAGCAGTGAACAAGACAGGTGGCGCATTTCAATTTTTGAAAACTAAATTTTCTTGTCTTAGCAAAGCTAAAATCAAAAAAGGCGTTTTTGTTGGTCTCCAGATTAGACAACTCTTCCAAGATTTGACGTTTATTGAACACCTAAATCGAAAAGAAAAACGACCTTGGCTTGCATTTCAAAACGTTTGTAAGAACTTCCTGGATAAGCACAAAAGTGAAGATTATGTCGCTCACGTCGAGGAACTGCTTTTAGCGTACAAGGACATAGGATGTAACATGTCTCTTAAAGTTCACTTCCTTCACTCGCATCTGGACCTTTTCCCTAAAAATTTAAGAGCAGTCTCGGATGAACACGGGGAACGGTTCCATCAAGACATCGCTAAGCTGAAGAAGAGATTTTCAGGGAAGTGGAATGCAAGCATGTTGGCGGAGTACTGCTGGTTTTTGAAACGAGAGAGCTGTACCTCAGGGTATAAAAGGAAAGCAAGCACCAAGTAACGATGAATATCTTTTTATTTATTACTGTTTATAGCTAAAATAGTTTTTTTCCCATTTAAATTAAATTCATGTCCATATATTTATTATTATAATAATTATTATAATTATTATTATCGTTCGATAAACAAATTATATTTAATTTATTTAATTATCGAAAAGTGGTAAAGTTAGAGATTTGAGGCTCCCTCGAAAATGATGGGTGGTGGAAGAAAACGGAAGACATATTTGGATTCAGGACGTCATTTTACATAAGAAGCACCCGGAATAGTGTCAGGGCTCGATAAAAAATATTTTTTTGCAGACCAGTGATACTCAGAAAAAGCTCTACTAATATATTGATATTGCAAATGATTGTTCTAATATATTCCACTCCTGGACACCTCGTTTTAAATTTGACAAATCAATCTACAGCAGTATCACTTAAAAATACATGCATAACCTCACATTTATCTTTATCAGTAATATCAAAACGTTCACATTCTGAATTAAATTTTTCCAACCAACCGAAAGCATTACCTTTACTATCACTTTTTTCCAGATTTAACTTTCGTTCAGCTTCACACACTTTAAATTTCTTACTTACATTAAGTTGTTCTTGCAAATCTTTAATCATTTGTAACAATCCTGCTGTTTCACATGTGTTGATGTAGCTGACTCAAAATGATCTGTTGTGTACGTTATCTCTTCGTCCAGATATATTTGTTTGAATACAAAGTTTTCTTCCTCGTCCGGATAATTTGGTTTTAATACATTCTCCAATGTGATAATTACATTTCGAAATCTTTTTTGTTTTTTCATGGAAGAAACACTATTTTCAATTATGCTTTTACTAAAAAGTGTAACATGATGACTTTCATTTTGTAATGTAGACGGAAAAACAAAGCTAATGTCTTCATCTAATTTCTTAATACTTTTGACCCATTTATTTCCATTTTCATTAATTATGTTAACTATTACTCTTCTTTTGAGTGAGCAGAATTCAGTTTATATAATATTGCTATTATTTTATACAAAATAAATAAGGTTTTAAATAGAGAGTACGAAAACATCATTTTAAATTCAATTACTAAAAACGTATCTTTAGTTTTAATACATAAAGTAATTAAATAATTATAAAAATACTTTACCTGAAATAAACTGAATTTAAGCTAATTTTTGGGCTTAAAATTAATTAAATTAAAGTTACGCTACTGGTGACGTTTATCACAGAAGAAATCTAAGCTGTTTTTTTGAATACATGGATAGCACGCTATGACGTTTCTCAACAAATCACGACAGACTTTGAGTTGGGACTGCAACTCTGGACTGGTTTAAACCGCGTCGTAATGGAACGCCCAAACTTTATAGGCTTAGTCCAGTAGTAGAACATCAAGATTTTATAAAAATACATAGTAGAGTTGTTAGAGATTGTGCAAGTTTTCCGATTCGGTCAATCTGTGTTTTAGCTTAGTAAACAGCTAGGTTAGAAATAATAAACCTATTGAGCCAAAAACACACTTAACGCTAAATAAAAGTATTACATTGAACAGTTAATGTTTATCAACCGTCAGTATAAGTTTGTTACAAGGTTTAGGTCTTACGAACCTTGCACGGTCAACTCACACAGTCGGAGATAGGGGAGGTTCAAGTGAATAATAATTAAGGGCGCCAGATCATTTATAATTAACACTTCTGCCTCGATCAAGACAGACGGTCCAAGCTTGTAACGAATTTTTAGGTTTGTAATCCTTGTTACTCTGATGTTCGGGTAACCACAATAAAAGAGAACTAGTGATGTGTAGTTTCTGAACGAACTAGTTCAATTAAACTGGTCTTTTCAGTGAACTAAATGTACTAGTTCTCTATTATAAAGTGAACTAGTACATTCTTTAATACATTTGCTCTTTGCAAATCTTGTATTAGTCATCTCTTAATTTTGATAACGTTAATAAACTTTTCTCTTCTAGACTGCATTGGCTACAAGGTCTTTTCCCACAGTATTTATCTCGATTATCATTACGTTTTTTATATTCGTTACTTTGATTACTATGATTATTGTATTCAATCCAAATTTGTTTGTACCTTGCGTAATCGATACTATTAAGTGTTCATATAACTGTTTTATCGTGTTTTGCAGTTGCTAATTAATATTCTACAAAAGAAATTAGAAAATCGGTCTTCCGTTAAATTAAACTTTTTAACCAGACTTGCTAAATAAGATTACGCCAATTTTCAACAAAATTGTGAATTTGGAACCGCGTTTCAGTTTTTAATTTATTATTTGCAAGCATACCGATGCATCGCGCGTTGGTCCCATAATTGAAATACGGAACAAAATACCAGAGTTAAATGCAAATCTGCACCACAAACTGTTTTATGCATCCTTCGATGCGTTGTCCTAAATGTACTAAAGAACTAGTACATTGAACTAGTTCAGTTTGTTGAACGAGACCTGGTGAACTAGTTCTTAAAAAAGAACTAGAATTCCCATCACTAAAGAGAACGGTATGTTACCATAAAAGAAAGATTAACAGAAATAAAAACTTTAATTTAGTAACGTAGAATATTAACAAGAGTTGCGAAGTAATAACATTCTGCTGAACTTTCATTGTTTATTATTTTGAAGTGAATATACACAACGTTTCGATTGCTGTGGTATCTGCAATCGTCATCAGGTGAATACTAACAAACTACTGGAGCTTATATACTAAAGACATGTTCGATGAAGCGTTCAAGCGTACAAAATCAATTTAGCGTAACAGATTAATTAACAAAATTACTTAGTCAAGCATAAGTTGTTTTAGAGGTTCGATAAGTGGTTTCCATATGTTGCTTATCTTTACACTTGGATGGCTGAAAATTTCTTTGTTGTTGTTGATGAATGCCGCTTCTTTAAATTTCCGTTTGTACCAATGTTCCTCTCTGTGTATGATTTTTGCTTCCGACCATTTCATTCGATGTTGGTTATCCCACGAATGTTGCGCGATGCCGGACTTCGAAGTCTCTCCTCTCTGTGTGTGCGTCTGATGTTCTTTCAGTCTGATGTCAAGTGGTCTTTTGGTTTCCCCCACGTATGATTTGCCACATTCACATGGAACTTGGTAAATACAGTTTTGGGAATCTCGACTTGTTTGTGGCTTTGTGTTGGAAATTATACTCCTAATGGTGGTCGATGATTTGAACACTGTATTTAAGTTGTACCCAATACATAGGTTAAGTCAAAGCGAATAGCAAAGAAAATTTCGTAGTAAATATTGTTTGTACACAGCATCCGATACACACAAAATAATTAATAAAACTACCTTAATGGTATTAAAACAATGATCGTAATTATGGAAATTAACATTAGCCAAAATTCCGTGAGTTAATTTTCTGACAGCGATAAAATAATTAAATAAACTTACCCATAATCCAGTACCTACTTGGTCGAAGAAAACGTTTTTCCCGGTAAGTGAGCCTGGAATAAATTTGAGTAGCAAATCGTGTCAACACAATGACTCACAAAATCAAGATCTACAAAATTGTTAATTACTGCTAAAAGAAAGTACACATAACATAACCCGATTGTCAAATAGTATTGTATACATTCAATGAAAGTTGGTTTCGCAGGTGTTTGCCGCATGAGTGGGATCTCGAAGAAAAGTTCTTGTATTTGGTTTTTTTAGTTTTAAACGTAGGCCTTATATATAGAGTTATACTCGTCCCATGAAGGTATTTATCGATATTAATATCCCGTTATTCTTTATTGAATAGAAACACGTGGCCAAAACGTGGTGGAACGGCCTGTGACGAATAAATTATTTTAAAAACGTAATGAAGTTATAATTTGATTTCCATTACAGAGGATGTCATTCGAAAATTTTCTTTAAGCGAAACAGGCCATTTTATGTAGTTGTCAGCTTAACGACTTCGTCGTAAAATGACAGTCACAAGAAAAGATCGGCAGAGGGCGTTAAAACCGGAATCTAATTTTAATTCAATATACAGGGTATTACGTTATAAAAATTTTGCAGGTAACAAGTTTTAGTAGTACGAGACCAAAACAGCTACTAATACTGAGAATAGTTGAACTACGTATTGTTTACTTATAAAACATCTCATTACCATAAAAATGAGAAACAATTTTTAACTTTTTATTTTAGCTGGAGTTGTTGCTATCGACTGGTGTCAGAAACATGATCGATTCGAGATCATACATAATCGGTTTGATATTGATTATATTTGAGAGTCAAGCAGCACTAGTGGTTCTAAAGTAAAGTACTAAAATCATTAGCTAAAAAGGACACAACATGGACATATATCGGACATAAACCTGCTTTTAGAATCTCCTACGATACCAGAAAAAAATTATCCGCAGCAAACCAGCAGCAAAAGATAGCAAACTATGGAAAAACTTTGCATGCATGAGGCACACAAAACTTTTCTTTGCAGACCTAGAGTTGAGCTTAAACTGTGATATCATACATCAGTCGACAAAGGGTAGGAGGACGACGAGACTACGCAGAATTTGTTGTGTGAATGCGACGCACAACAAAGCTCATTGGAATAAGTCTTTGGACTCTATAGACGGAACAACCGTAATTGATTTAGTTGTGATTAAATTTTAATTATAATTTCTGCTAAAATTGTAGTTTTGTCCAACTTTGATAAAAATCAGACGTGCAGAAAAGAACCAAGAAGACCGCAGTGTAGACAAGCCAAAGGATTTATTTTTAAAAATCCATCAAGTAGTTGTCAAAGTATCTTGTTTTGAAATTTTTGATTGGTCGCGATTTTGTTGTTTGATAAAATTGAAAATAATTGTAAATACAAATGTTTTACAGAACTGAAAACAGATGCTAATAGTTTTTATATTTTTTAAATATTCCTTAAAATAAGAAATTAATCACGATTTTTTGAGAAACAAAATAACACCAATATCTATAAACTGAGGCCCCAAATCAAAAATTTGAACTAAGAAAAGATGTTTGTTTGAATGAGTTCTAACTGCCATTTTCGGGTGTTACAAATTATTATTAACACCCTGTAGAGTTTAACCTATATATCTTAAGATGTAATTTATGGCTACTTCAACTGTTGCATTGGCGTAATTATAGCAAGTCACGAATCGTGAAGTACGTTTATAGTAATTGTCATTACATTAGTTCTAAAATATACTAACACACAAATTTTAGATAATGTTCTACGTCTAGCAAATGTTAATCACTTAATTGATACAAGCAAGTGCAAACATAGTGTTGTAGTTAAAAATAAATTAACTAATTAAAGTCAATTGAATACTTGAATTTAGTGCACCTAAAGCACCTAAAACAAAAAACAAATCCCGGTTTTTAATTTTAAAATGTTAGTTAAAAAAGTAACAAAAATATTATAATAAATAAATAAACAATTTTTTTAAATCGATGATTTTTTATTGCGTAACAAATCGCGTAGATTTAATATGTTGTAGGTAAAACGCAATTAAGATACAATCTATTGTAGTAACTGTTGTGTCATAAGCATTATCGACCTCACATTACCAAAGTGCTGTTAAGAGGGTAAAACTGGTACAAGGTAGTCACTTGACTAGATTGGAGTTTCACTATTGCTCTGGGAGCCCCATGGCAATATTATAATGGCAGGTAAGTATATGATAGCCGCAACATGTGTTAAACACAGTACTACTAAATGTAATCATGTAAAACCAGGTTTAAATGCATTTAAGTGAACTGCAATTTCATCTAATTAAGTTTCCATTATGTTGCAGCTATTACGATGAAACATAAACAACGTTTATTTAAGTAGATGCTTTTGAGGGGACCGTCATGATAGTAGCGATATTTAAATTTTGTGGTAAACGAAAATGTTCGTTTTAATAGTAACTATTAAGGTAATACGGTATAATTACTGTTATTTTTGTTGAGGTATTTAACGTAAAGTGTCATATGTTGTAATCACACAACGTGGAAGTACGTAGTTCTTAAAACGCAAATTAACTAGGATTTTATTAACAATTATTATATTAACATTAATTTATCATTTAATAAACTATTTCCGTTAACTGTTTTTTTTTAAATAAAATTATTATTTTTTAGGTTATTATACTGTTAATCATTTAGAGATGATTTTTCTATTATCTATTAATTTACCAAAAATATTTAGATTATTATAACGTATGTTAGATCTAGGGACATATATTTTATAACATAATCTAATTATACAGTAATTGTTGGCAGAAAGTTTTGTTGTACAAGTCATAATAAAAAATTTAATAATTTTTTTTAAATTTTCTTTAAATATTTATTTTGGCGACCGTGTCAGCACTTTACATGAAGAATTTATATATTCTCAAGGAACGCGCTCATATATAAAGAACTTTTTCACTGGCATGTCGTAACTTAGATGTTTTTTTTAAAGCAACCAGGAGTTCAAGAACGTCTCGGTTAAGGTAGTTAGAAGACAAGGCAGACAAAACTAATTTCAGAAATAAAAAAAATATAAATATAAAGAAGATAGGAAAAAAGGGAATTAGACAATGAATTTTATTTAATTTATAGGACTGATTGAATATCAGCAAAAATGTGAGTCGTATTTCAACTTAATGAAAAAGGACGTAGACATTGAAGATTCAACCAGTATTTTCAGTGTCGGGTTTAATAAAAACAACAGACAAAAATTTCGTCTTCTAAAACTAAAATTACAAAAATTTAATAGAAACGTTGGAAACAAGATTAGTCTTTAGAGACAGTTTTGTAAGATTCCATGAAGAAATAGGTGCCAAAGTATCTACTAAAAGCAACTGAGCATGGATCAGCAGGTAGGGAACTTATTAAGAGTTTTCCACATTCTTTATTTAATTATGCGAAAGCTATTAAACAGTTGAAGTTTAAGTTACGCATTTCTAAAGAAGAAATTTTATGTGTTGTTGAGTTTTTTATAATACATCCTGTTTCTACCCTATTCATATTCATACTGTCAAAATTTCTGGCTCATCTTAATTTTTTATATCCAACGTTTCTAAGTTAAAGAAGTTAGCCTTGAATTGTCTTTGTATGAACTTTATTATTGTTTTTCCAACCGACAAAAGCAACACTACTATCGTTTTGAATAAAATCCATTCTATTTTGTCAGAAGAAATGTACACGTTTTGAACTCGTAATCCCACTTCGAGGATTGAACGCGAGATCAGCCAAATCATCAGATCCTCTAATCTACTTCCTGAAACCAAACGTCGACTTACCTCTTCAGATTTAAAACCACCTTGTCTATACGAACTTTCCAAAATTCACAAACAGGGTATACCTTGTCTATTGTCAGTACTATTCAACCTCTTACCTAAAAGCTAGCCAAGTTCTTGTTCAACATTTTTTGCAAATTTACAAGTAAAATCTCTTCTTTCATCTTCAACTCTGAGAATTTTATTCAACGTTTGAAAAGTATAAAGCTTGAACCGCAAAATCTTTTTGTGAGTTTTGATGCCACTTCACTTTTTATCAAGGTTTCTATTAAAGAATCACTTACTATTATCGAATAGATTCTGTCTCACCACGACAAAGATTTGAGTTTGTTTTTTTAATTGTTAAGTGTTTATAATTCATTTACTTCTAATTTGATAACAAGTTTTACAAACAAGTTCCTGGTGCTGCTGTGGGTTCCTCTCAATTGTCTGTTCTAGCTAATATTTCTCTTTTAAACGGTTGCTTTAAAAGTATCACTATTTTATGTTTTAGTTGTTGTTGACAACATGTTTATCCTTTAATTTTACAAAAAATTTCAAAATTTAATAATTCATATTTGTAGAAATACAAAAAAACAATCATATTAAAAACTAAAAGATTTAAACTTTGTAACTCAAAAAAATTGTTCTGTTTACTGCAGTGGATGCTGCATTGGTTAGCTTAGGCCAGTGTCTCATATGATCTTGGTGATTGAGATTCCTTATTTTTAATATGCTTGGTGGTGTTACGGAACATGGTCTGCCTCTTTGTTTTGCTGATGCATTCCTATATTTATCTATGCTCTTTAAACACTAGCTTTAAATTCTAAAAGATGCATGTTATTATTATTATTATTATTATTATTTTTTAAAATAAAATCCATACATACTTTAACGCCTCATTTCTTCGGTTTCTTAAGATGATATTGTTTTGTTTCTAACTTGCCCTTTAGAGGTATAATCTGCTCATCAATTGACTGATGTTCTTAACAGTCTGCACAGCTATAAAATTAGTTTAAAGTTTGCCTAAAAAAGGTTGCATTTTTCTCAATTTATCTGTATAATTCTTGTGCCAAAGAATTATTGTTGTATCCTCAATAGTTAGTTACCGTAGGCATATGAGTAGACACAAGAACGAATGACGTATTTAGATTTTGTATAATAAATATCATTACACCAGTTAGTATTTTTAATCCACCTCGTTACAATAATTTGGCGACGATGTGAAATTCAAAGTAAAAGTGCAAATTGTATTTATCGTGACAAGGTAAGCACTGTATGTTTTTTTAAATTTTTTTAACCTTTTCATTATCATGACGTCACCTACGCCTCAGGTTGCAGGACCTAAAATAGGTAGGAGTCGGTTCTTGTCTGGTGGATTCCATTCGAGTACTGGCTCTGAAAAGTTCAACCGTGACTTTGTACGGTACTACGGGCAACTCGGGAGCCCCGGAACATTGACCGCGGTCTTGGCAACGCTTGCGTGCCATACTGCGTCCTTCTGCCCGGTCATTTTGAGGATGGACTCGTAGTGGTTGTGGTTAAAGCCGCATGCTGGCTAGGGCGTGAAACCCCGAACGTAGGAGCACGTTTATTGCTCGGGTACCGATCTGCTTAATCGGGAGGACTTAGATAGTGGTCCGTGTTATGCCGTGCTTGACAAGAGACCTGTATCTCGAAGCTAAATCGGCAGGGAGGCATTCGTAGACCGTTTACGGTGTCTCTTGCGTTGATCGAGCGTATTTTGATCCGAAGTTGTAGAAACCCGTGGTGTTTAAACCTAACGGTAGTCGCATCACGTTAAACCACACGTAAGAATCCTTTTCATTATCAACCAAATGCATTGCGAGTTATCAATACCTCATTAAGCAACATTACCACATTTTTAAAAACATCAACGATTGTGCTGTTCTACGAGTTTTTAATTCGCCACAAGGACTTTGCAATTTCGATTACGATTTGAATAATAATGGATGCTAATCAGTTTAAACAAAGTTTTTGGGGAGTGGGAGTTCTTACTAAAACAATTGGAAACAGTTAACGACAACTAGTTCAACAACTTCTAAATAGACAAGCTACTACAGTTTCTGAATCGATGTTAAATATTGCTTCGTCCGAAAATTACGATCCTAAAAAGAAAAAATTTACATTGATTCAACAAAAGAAGCACAACTCCTTTGTGCATCAAGCGGGTCAATTCATTACAACAATTTGTCAGCGTTCTTGGGTCCAGAAATATGTTAAAAATGTACAGCACGATAGTTTTATAAAAATGTTCATATCAAAAGCTAACAGTGTAGTAGCTCAAAATTACTTCTTATCGTGTTATTAGGCTGATAAAGAATGTGTGTCGGAGTATGTTGCCACGTTACAAAGGAACTTATTAGATTGCAATTTTCATGTGGAGTGTCCATGTAAGCAAAATGTGTCGGTTGCTGAGATTTTTCTACGGGCTCAATTTATTCGAGGTCTCAGATACAATTTTATTTGAGAACAGTTACTTCAAACGGATGCTACTAAGTTTCATGGCATTGTAGATAAAGCAATTGTGTTAGAAGCATCGCCCGTTCAAAGCAAAGAACTAATAAAACAAACAAATTGTTTGGTCGAGTCGGAAAGCGGTAGTGACGCGAACAAACTGTCGCAGGTTTGCCATTTTTGGTCCTCGCCGTGAGGAAATTCGAAATCTCCCTCGTTACTGCGACCAAACATTACATTATCATCATCATCACGGGACTATTAAAATCAATCGAGAAGGACAAAAGTAGATTATCGAGCACTTGGAATTAAAAATTTGTGTTTTAATTGTAGGAAAATAATCACAAATTTAATGAGTGCCGACCAAAGAAGTCTCCGTTGCGAATCCTGTAATAAAAACGGTCATGTCACTAAAGTTTGTATTAAAACGTATCAAGCAGCTGACAGTAAGCAGATACATCACGTTTTAAATGAAGATGATCCAGTTTATTCATATGAAGTCAATGTTATTCAACCCTTGTTCGAAAATGTGATTGACTTGCTGAATATGGATCCTGATTCAAGAAAGTATGTGGTTACGGTTTTCGAAAATAATAAACCACATAGAATGGAAGTTGACTCAGAAGCGAAGTTTTTTATCCTCTCAGAAGATGAATTTTTCAAGCTCAATCTCAAAATTTCAATTTACCAGCTAATGTAACATTGATAACATTTTCAAAAGATCTTGTTCCATGCAGAGGCAAAGTTAATGCCAAATATAAAAATAAATCCCTCTGCGCTGATCTGTATTTTATGCCACAGGATCACGATTCTCTAATTAGACGTAAATGGATAAAAAATCTGAATCTTGAATTAAAGAAAATTGATAATGAACTAATTTCACATATCACACACTAGCCTGCTTCTTCCTCAAACGTGTCACCAATGCTTTAAATTGATGTTTTTTGGGTATTTGAAGACATTCTTTAAGAAAAGATAGGTTATGCCCCCAAATTTGCAAGTGTCACTTACCCTATGGCAGGATGCTCAATCGATTTATATCAGAGAACGTGATGTTTCTTACTCGTTACGAAAACAAGTTGAAAAAGAATCGGATGCACTTGAACATTCAGGTATTATCACCCCTGTTGCCACAAGTGATTGGGGATCACCTCTTGTTGTAATACTTAAGCATGATGGAGGTATAAGAATCTGTATTGATTACAAAACTTGAATGAATGAACGGTTAGAATCAGCACATTTTCCGATTAGACGAACTGAACATGTTCTCAGTAGTTTCCGAAATTTCAGATACTTCTGTAACTTATATATTGCATATTTACATTAGAAATCGATGACGTGGGAAGTAAAATTCAAACAAATTTTACACACAAAGAAACGTATAAGATGAATAGATTTAGTTACGGAATAAAGACTGCCCCTTTGGAATTTAATTGAATCCTGTCACAACTTTTGCGGGGACTTCCAAGCGTAGAAGCATATTTCGATTACATCATCGTACATGCCGCTACTAAAGATGAATGCACTTTTAATTTGCGAATGTGTTTGCAAAGGTTGGCAGAAAATAATTTGCATCTAAATAAAAACAAGTTTGGAATACGTTATCAAATATAACAAAATAAGGAAATCGTCAAAAAAGGTTCAAGCAGTGTTAGAAATGCTACGTTCTTCAAATGTAGAAGAATTACGACAATTTTTAGGCATGGTAACATACTATGCGCGATTTATCTCTGATGTTCAACAAAATGTTACTCTTTACGTCGGTTGCTGTGCAAGAATCAGCGTTATTTTTGGACCGCTGCGTGTGAATCAGCTTTTATTAAAGTTAAAGTAGAACTGTGCAGTGACCGTGAAACACCATACGATCCAGTGCTGCTGTTTATTCTTACAACCGACGCCAGTCCCAGCGGAACAGCTGCAGTACTTAGTCATTTAATTAATAGAATTGAAAAGTCAATAGCATATGCTTCACGATCGCTGACCCATTCTGAACAAAGTTACAGCCAGTTGGACCGCGAAGCTTTAGCTATAGTATTCGCTGTAACTCGATTTTATAATTACGTTTATGGAAGAATATTTCATCTAGTCACTGATAACAAACATCTTACCAGAATTTTCGGGCAAAATCGGGCATAATGTCATAGCGCGTTTACTTCGATACGCATCGTTTCTATCCGGATTTGACTATGAATGAAATGAATGAAAATGTTAATTGCTTGTGTCCCGCACCAATTATTCAAGAACCAAAAACATACGTCACTTACATCCATCAAGAAGTTTAAATATTTTTGATGACATCATCCTACAAAAAACCACAAAGGACTTAGAATTACAAGCCAACATTAAAGAACTTTAAACAAAGTCGGTAGATTCGTCGTTTACCGTTTCTCGTGGTATTTTATTTCAAGTCGACAGGGTTGTTATACCAAAAACTCATCAAACTTTTATTTTCAGTGAATTACACGCTACACACATATGTATAACAAAAATGAAACAATTAGCTAGACGTTACGTCTATTGGGTTGGATTAGATCGTAACATAGAAGAACTTGTTAGAAGTTGTCAAGAGTGCGCTAAACTGCGTAACAACCCTCCGAAACTTAGTGTACACCCTTGGGATCGACCGCAGACTAACTACGAAGGTATACATGTGGATTACGCTGGACCGTTCCAAGAACATTATTTCTTGGTGCGTGTTGACGCGAAGTCAAAATGGGTTGAAATCTGTATTGTACGAGACGCCGTTACAACTGGCTCCGCTATTAATCTTTTAGAAGACAGTTTTTCCTTTCACGGGTATCCTGAAATACTTGTATCCGATAATGCAATTTTTTTACAAGCTTTACTGCTTTACACACGGAGTGTCACAAAGATTGATTGCGCCCGGACATCCCACTACTAACGGGATAGCTGAGCAGAATGTGCAAACCTTCAAGAATTGCCTTAAGTCGATTTTGGCAGAACCAGGGAGTTTATCGCAAAAAGTTTAAAAAATCATGTTCAAATACCGGCTACTCTTCTTGCATGTGGTAAATCCTTGGCTGAACTTTATTATGGCCACAAGATGAGAATCCAACTAGACACAATTTTTCAAAATTATACTCAGAAATCACGGCTTGTGAAGTTCGTTTTTTGTTAGTGAGGGAGAGAGTTCAAATCTGCATGTTTCAGCAAAGTAGAAAAATATGGCAATTTGGGTACGTCACATAAATATTGGGCTCTCGTAACTACCTTGTGAAGATAGACTCAGGACGTATTATCAAATGTCATATTAAGGGGGTACTTAATGAAAAAATTTAAAAACTATCAATTTTTTTTTTTATTTTTGTTTTTTAATCTACACTATATTCTGCAAAGAATGCAAAAAATCCGATGTCTCTACAAGGTTTAGAAGTTACTTAAATTTAAGTATAAACTTGGAAGGACTCTTCTAGCTATGCGTTACACAAAAATTGCTTGCTTCAATAAATAAAAAATACGGCAACGAGGTATGTTTCCATTAACTGATAATGCTAGACTATTCCGAGCAACAATGTTTAGCCTAATCTGCCCGTTGCATTTTTTGCACGAAGCAAAAGAATTCACCGCCGCACTCAACGCTCTGATACAAACAATATCGAAAACATCAGTGCTTTCATACTTCAAATACTCAGGCAATTGAGGTTTTATTTTAGAACCTAAAGAAACAGGAGTTTGTGTTGTCGAGCAAGGTTGTGGTGACTCCACATTTACTGAACAAGTTGCATTCGATGTCATTTTTGCAGGCCTTTCACCTGAAAACCGCCTTTTTCTCTTCTTGAAAACCGGACCCGTTCTCGGCATATTTGAAACGAGTAAAATAAAATCTCTGCAATAAACACAAGTAAAACAATAACACTACAATTTGCGAACAGGAACAAGAACTTTGAAAAACAAAAACGACTACTAAAGATAAAAAAACAAAACTTTTTTGTTTCTTGCTTCTCCTGAACAGTTGTATTGTTTCTATTTCGGTACACTTTTCTTCAAAACTATGACAGGTAATTGAGTGTGTTTTTTTGTATCTTATTCATGGCGACGCTAGTAACAAACGCAGCAGAGCAAATTTTAAAAATCCAGCTGGTTTATTTTTTACTTTACTTTTAATAAGACAATAAAATTTTCAAGCTTTCTAAGTCAATAAAAAATTTACTATTTCTTTAAGTTAAATTCTACCTGCTGTACAGCTTTAAAACTATGTAAAGAAAACGTGTTCAAAATTTCACAAAAATCGATTTAGTAGTTTTTGAGAAAAGTGTACCTCAATTTGCATGGAAAATGGCTCCGTTTTGTACCCCCTTAACCAGTTATGTTCCACCCATGTATCTCATCACCATGACTCCAAGGATTTACATTCACAAAAAAATTACGACGCAACACGTATCACATTTAATGTTCCTAGATTACCTAGTCGAAGTGTTAAAGAGAAATTCCCAGATATGCCGAATAACACACAAATATCAAACAAGAACCAACAACCAGATTTACCTAGATGCGCTGGTCTGAACGTGTAAGGAAACAACTTGTATTTTTAAGAGATTATGATAAATTAAATAAATAAATGTATAATAAATATCATTACGCCAGTTAGTATTTTCAATCCACCTCGTTGCAATAGTCAGTATTCACAAAACAAAGAAATCTAAAGATTGCTTTATATCTGTTCACGGACATTGAGTTTGCAGCTAAATTAATTCTAAACGATTACTTACTTGACCAATGCAAGCGTACTTTAGGATACCTTATGTAGGATTAGATTATGTAGATTTATACCAATAAAAATTAAAAACATTTGATTCGTAAGAGTAAAGTTTAGTTTACTTTTCTGGTCTGCATACAAGTTTGATTAAAATACAATCTTATCTATAATATTCTTCAGTCAGCAATGGAAAAAAAATAATTTACTAGGTTATCTAATTGGATATTTACATTTTCCCAAAAAAGGTGGCAATATACCTGGTCAATACATGCTGTCATTATTGCACTACTTTCAATTTTCAATTTTTTTGTCTTGTCTTTCACGTTATAATGATTGCATTTGATGAACAATTGTACTAAGGATACTTTACCTTCACTGCCAAACTAATCATCTTTATTCTTTAGAATCAGTTACATTACAACTTAAAATCGTTTGATCAGATTTTGTTTATGTAGTGATATCTGGAAAATAGTCTTTGTAGTTCAAATCCAAGTCAGAATCTTCTTATTTTCCAAAATCTTATCTTTACCGTACTATGAATTTCTTCAAAAACGACGTTCTATAATGCAAATACCAAAACTCATTAACCTAGTAAACTGCATGATGTCTACTTAATAAACCAATAAAAAAAAATTATGAATCACCTGATAAGTTGTCTTTTATAGTAAACGCTAATTACCGAAAAATTACAGAACGTAAATAGCGTTAAAAGCTGTAGTTTTGTATTTCATTGTTGGATAACAATAAAAGTTATTTTAGTAACATTTTAAAGAATTTTTACAAACAATGCTTATAATTAATTTTAAGGATCCCGTCTACTCGAACAGACTCAATGCACGATAGGGTTATTGTTTGGTCTCATAGTCATCTCGAATTATCTAAGTTTCTTGAGAATATCAACAACAAACACCTAGATATTAAATTTACTATAGAAGTCAAAACTAATAGTTGTCTCCCATTTTTCGACTTCTGGACCGTTCTGCTTATCGCAAACCTACCCATACGGACAGATATCTCATCATCATTTTGCATAGAAGCGTTATTGAAACCTTAGTGCATTGCGTTTTTTTTCCTATTTGCCAACCTGAAAATCTAAACTTGGAACTCAGTCATCTTATTAGAACCTTCAGGAACAATAATTATATGAAGCAAAGATATAAGGGCATTTCTACTTCCGAATTGTCATTTTTTACCCTACATTCATAAAGTAACATATCAAATAAAAAAACATTTTTGTAAAGATGGTATTAAAGCTATATTCAACTCGACAGGCAAAGTCTCTTAGTTTCTTTTTTTCTCATGGACAAATTTCATATACTTTCATTTTAAGTGACTTACGAAATTCTTTGTTCATGTGGTTTAATCTATACCGGTGAAACTGGTCGTTTCGACATCACACGCATTTCAGAACATAATCGTTGTCTAAGAAAAAACCAAATTTGTAAGTTTGCAGTTGTTGAACATCATTTTACTATAGGTCACAATATAGATTTAGACAACGTTTTGGTAATTGCAAAATTGCAAACTCCCAAGACACTCAATTTTTATGAAATTGCGATACAAGGTGTAAATAATTCAATACTAAAACAAAACTAAATCTTTGTAATATCCTTCAGCTCCTTCAAAATGTTTCTAGTTTTAATCGTCTTAGTGAGAAAAATATTCGATTATCAGGTTTTAAATCAAACTCTTTTGAAATCTCTCTATTGTTAGGTGCAGATGTTTTTGAAACATGATAACTATGCGTGCTTAGGATAAGTATTAATAGAAGAAAAAAAAACTACAAAGAAGATGTATTAAATAGTTTTTAAGAAATACTGATTGTATTTAAGAAGTTTGTTTCTCGTGCTTTGAAAGTCATCCCGTTCTTAAAAACAATTACGATGCCACAGAAATTTGATTAGAAAATACTACAAAAAGACTGCTAAACATAAACAAATTCTATGAATACGAGAACACTGTTCAAGAATGCTTAGAGTTAGGCATTATTAAAAAAGTTAAAGAAAATAATGTAAAATTAAATACAGTGCAACAACAAAAATTATACATGTTTTTGATGGTTCTTACAAACGAAAGAATGAACTAAACGATTGTTTATATAAAAAGCATAATTTAATCAAAACGATACCAAAACTGTCACTAGAATTTAAGATAGACTTGACTGAAGTTACAGCCTATATTAAAAAGGCATTTTTACAAATAACTCCACTAAAAATGTCACATAGAAACCAATACAAATTTAAATAGGTTTTAATGGGAATTAATGGGATACATTGGAATGAATAGGTTACGTAGTATAGTGTTTATAGGTTTTTGATATGAAACTCCCAATAAGTGGTTTACTTAGATTGTATAGGTTTTGATAATTATTAATAATAAATTATTGATAGAAAATGAAGTTAAATGTTTTAACTTGGAATTATCAATAAAAATCTTATTTGATATTAAGTTTTTTATTGATAATTATTTATTAGAAAAATGTGGGTTTTTATTAGTTTTAATGGGTTTAATTGCATTAACGAGTGTTTTCTTATACAAAATTAATGGTTTTCTGTTGGTTTTTAACGGAATAGTATAATAATTCTGTGGGTATTTTTCTGTTAGATTTTAATAGTTTTAAATGGATAATTACTAGGACAAACATTTGTATAGAAACTTATTAGACCCAGGTAAATAAAACAGATAGTTTTAATCATGTATGCAGCGTTCCTAAAACAAAGAGAAACCTAATGTCTGTAACTCAAAAGATTTTTGTTTCCATTGGCTTTACCAACAACAAGTTTTCACTACAAACGACGTGGAAGTTCAATTTAAATTAAACTCAAACTTTGTCAGATGAGATTCTTAAGCAATTTGCAAATTTTTCAGAACCATATGTTTATTTAAAAAAATAGAGTTTACTACCGTAAATATTTTTTGCGACGCAAGTAAAGAAGAATATGTTTCATGTATTTTTATTAGAGCAAAAAAAATAATATGATTACAGTAAAACTATTACAATCCAAATTAAAAATAGCTTCTATAAAACAAATCACTCTACCGCGATTGAAACATTTTAACAGCGGTAACCGGGTTCAGATTATGGAAAACTATTAAAAAAAATGTGTGTGTCAGCTCCGACGCACGACTGGAGTTTACTCCTTAAGTTCGATAGTCTAACCAGACGCAAAAAGGGTTTATTTAACTTAAAAATGATTGATACTGTATGAACGTAAAAAATAACTTTTCGAAAGAAAATTTTATGAAAACATTATTATAATGAAAAAATATTGTCGATTTTTCTGATAATATTATCGAATTATTGACTAGAATTGTTAATATTTAAAAATTATTTATAAAATAAATCATAATAACCTGGTAGAATTTATAGACATCGAATTTTTGGTTAGGTTAGAAATTTTCTATTTTATGTGGATGCGCTCGATAATTTATATTGGGTTAATTATTATCTAATTTTATATGTTGTTCTCAAATATATATTTATATGAACTACATCGATAATTATTAAAATATTTAATAAATACAAATTGCACATGCTCATACATATAATACATGAATTATAACGCAGCCACGTGTTTGTTAGATGTTCCGGCAATATCATCTACACCTCTTTCTGCCATAGTTATTTGAAAATACTTTCAGTTCACTTTAGCGGAACACAATGATAAAGATTAAAACTTCACAATAACAATATTAATTGTTGATATTTATAATAAAAACAGCAATATAAGTAAAATTAGAAAGTTGCGCGACATAGGATGCGCACCAAAAACGTAACGAGGTCATTCATCGATAGATTTTACTTCTCAGATTTTTCTCATACCGGGCCCCTTATATATGCAAATCGATTCTTAAGGAGTAAACTCCAAAAAACCGAATTCTGAAGTGATTTTATTATAGTTTTAACACGAATTAAAACGCCATCTCAGAAATACTGTTGTAGGAAATAGAATTTAAAAAAAAATCGTTTATGTAGTTTACTTTACGATTGGTATCAAGTCCTTGGTGAAATGAATCTTGCTGATTTTTTGTTTCGAGGTTGTAGTCCGATGAATTTGATTGAATCAAATGCAAAAACTTACACAAAATTTGGGTGGATCATCTTTATATTACGAGGAACTAGCTACCATACTACGCGAATGTAATGCAGTAAATAATTCACGTCTTTTGACAATGTATCAGCTATCAGAAGACTGATTTCTCTGAAATGAGTTTTGACATACTTGATTTATACTCGTTTGATAGAAAACATTTATTCAAACGATATACATATTTAGATCAACTAAGAGACAATTTAAATCAATGTTTCAGAAGCAAGTATTTAGCAAAACTGGATGACAATGCCAGAATGAAAATTATGATAAAATGGAAGCTCAGCCGTAAAAAATAGATATTAGACTGGTTCCATGACGCTGCCATGAGGAAAGCCTGTTTTATTTTGATGTAGAATAGATAAATTCTCTGATTGTTTGTTTTAGTTTTCTAAGATACTAAAAGTATTGCTTGATTTTATTTTTATTAAGTTTTTTGAAAGTTGTACTTAACGATGTGATCTTGCAAAACTTCTTAAAATACAGCATGACCTTCAATTCTAACATTAACAAAACAATTATTATTAGAATCTGCTTTTTTCTTGATTATAGTCATTTTTACATTAATTTTTAAGGTTTTTATATGGTCAATCATTCTACAATTGCATGTTATATTTTTGAAGGTAATACAATTATTGACTCTATGGGTTTTTGTCTCTACAACGCTAATCTTGAATTTTATGCATTCATGAAGGTTTTTTATTGTTTAAAATATTTTTTTGTTTTGTGTAACTATTTTCTTTTTCTTTGACAATTTTGTATTAATTACAAATTGTAGGTCTTACCTTTACTTTCTTGTAATATTTATTTTTTACGTTTTTGAAATCTCGTACAAATTGATTGATGAATTTTGATATATAGAATTTTTACATACACAAAAAATTACAAATACAATTAGGTACAAATTGATTTAAAATTGTCACATACTTTCATGTCATCAAATATTTTAGAGTATATAATTCTCGAATTCATGTAACTGATGCAACGCACGTTGAAGAGATTAAAGTGATATCCAAATATCCAAAAAAATGCAAAAAATACTCACTATACTCAACATTGCAGCAACATCGAACCTTCTGTTGATGTAAGTCAAGCTGCAGTACTCGTTCTTGCAAAACTCAATAGTATTGAGAGTGTACGGAAAAAATAAGCTGTCCCAGCATTGTCCATTCATCTTAATGATATTGTAGTACCAGAGGAGTACAAAAAAAAACAAAAAATAAAAACAAATTTTAGATTACGATTATAGGCCGATTAAAAACAGAATATTAATTTTTTGTACTAGAAGAAATCTTTAACTCCTGGTTTAGGCTTAGCATTGTTATGTAGATAAGACCTTTAAAACTGCGTCTCCCTATTTTTCAATTATAGACAGATAAAGAAAAACGTTGTTATTCCTTTAAGTTTACGCATTTATTTTCAATAAAAACACAAAAACTTCGTTCGGTTCCTTCATAAAATAAAAAAATTAATACCAAGGGTTTTATTCAGAAGAATACTTACAGATTTTGAATCGGGTGTGAATAGTGTGTTAAGTCAAGAGTTTTTGCAGTTCAGGTACTGAAGAAAGTTTTTCCAATGTATAAGCAAAAAAAATGAATACGTTTTTCTAACAAACGTCCTTATAGGATTTGAAACATTTTGCTACAATAATGTATTACTTCCAAAAGCCAAACCTGTTGTCCATTAATTGAGCGCTTTCAACTAGGGTATCGTCGCTTTGTCGAGCGCCGCCACGTTTCCATCACAACATAAAAGCTTACATATAAAAAGCAATTTCTTAAAAAGATGGTATCTATGGTTTTTGAACATCAAATTGCTGCCGAGCAATATAGTATAAAAATTTATAGAAGAAATACAACAGGATCAAAACTTGCATAATTTTCAGTATGAAGTAGGTGCAAAACCCATGTTTACCAGTCCAAAAAAAATTAAAAAATTGTACACAAAAATATAGCACGATACCTACACGCACAACGTAAAAACATAATACAAACAAGAAAAAATGACAATTTAATCGTTTTTTTCCCTTTCACAAAAGTAAAAAACAAAAACCAACAAACGACAAAAGAATCGTTTTCTGACTTTTACAAAAGTTAAAAAAAACTAAATTGCTGACAAATGAGTCGTTACCTGACTTTTTAAAAAATAAAAAACTATCAAAACAACAAGACACGTCAGCATCGTACTGAACCACCGAGCGTTCATAAATTTGATGAATTTTTTTAGATGAATTGTTGATTTGATTAATAATTGGGTTTCAATAATTTGCATTTTGATTAATTGTTTTTTTGGTAAATTGTGTTTCGATGAATTCCGCTCGATGCAATGAATTGTGTTTGATGAATATTCTTAGATCTCTTTTGTTGCTTAGTTTTTTTTGCAAAAAGTGTCATAAATCTCATAAACTTTAATTTTTTAAATTATTTTAACAAAAAAGAATTAATTATAGATACATTTAAAGCTGTTGAATGTCCAAATAGTCTAAACGATGCAATTTATAATCTAACACAAGCAACAATTTTCTGTTATTTAAAAGCAATTTATAATTTCAGTATAGTTTATGCTTGTCTTAAAATATTAATGAATGAGTCAGATACGTTGTAATTTTAAGGTGTCATAAAAACTCATCTTAAGAAAAAAATTGAACACATTTCCTAGACACGTGCATTATGCAGCGCAAGCAGATGAGACACTAAACATGTAAACATACCTCTTTGATGTTACTTATATCATCGTTCTACTAATATTTTAATGGTTCGTCTTCATAGATAATACGTTTTAAGAACTTTGAGCTGCGGATGTGGCGAGAACCACATTCGAAAATCATTATTAGAAAGACCACTTTAAAGAGAGATCTGACAGACGCCCACTTCAAAAACGACAGTGCAAAAGTTGCGCCATACTACATAATAACATCGCTATAAATGAAGTTTATATATTATAAAATATCGTAAATTTTATAGTTTAGCTTAGCAAAAATATTGATAATACACAAACATTTATTATAAAGAATATTTTTAGTTTTGTAGTTAAACACTAACCAAAAACACGCAACAATTTCATTACTGATATCATATTTATCTATATTTAGATTATGTGAGCGTTTTTCAAGCTAATATGTAACATTTTTTATGTGTTAAGCATCTTTATAAATACTGTATTTTGCAATCGATAGAAGTCAATTACTACCACAATTAACCCGTACAAATTTGATATAGGAAATCATATTTGGTGTTGGAAGCATGTGGTGGCTGTGTCTAAATCAGCAACGTGCTCTTGCATTTCGTAAGACATCTATCGTTCTATATAGCTTCTCTACTATTATATTACACAAAACAACATAGGATTTTATTTTATATTGTGTCATACTTGCCATGTTTACGTTAATGCTATCAGTTTTAACGGATTCAAATAAAATAAATCAACTAAATACTTATTATTATTAACAAAGTCAGCATTAGTTTGATAAATTTATAGTAACATCATCATGTGTTTCCACCATACAAACAACTATCTTCTAATTTTTTTCAATGATATCATCGACGTATTTTTTTAGTACTGTTACGTGAAGGTAGTAATAGAGAATATACCCGCTAGAGATCGGTAAATAAGAGGTGAGTTTAGAAAGAAGAGAATTGATTAACGTCGACTTAGTAAAATAATACAAAGAGTGATTTGACTTGTAGCGTTCTTTCAAGTTATCATATAAGATGGTGTCTACAGCCGGAAACCATCGGCAAACTTAGTACAAAGATGTGCGAGATATCTTGCCCACCACTAACTACACTCTATAGGTCTCGCTGGTGATAGCATAACCCAACGTTATCAGGACGGAGAATAATCAGGAGAACAGGAAAAAAAACACCAAAAAAACGAAACAAGAAATAATTATCCATAATTACTCCATTTTGTAAACCTACCAAAGGTCTATATCAACCAGATAGAAAATCATACAACCGAAACGTATCAAATTCTTTTCGATAGTAAATTTAAAAGACGAATTTAAATCAAACGTAGTATGTATAGAAACATCCATACCCAAAACGAATACCAATTATGCATGAGCTAATAATAAATTTTGCCTTTGTGGTCTCCTCATGGAAACATCGAAAGGAAAAGTACGTAGAAGGCAGAAACTATCTTATCCAAGACGTAATTCCCACACTAACATAAACAATTTTGGCGGTAAAATACCATATTTCCAACTACACAAAATTCATTAAACTTTAATAGTAATAATAATAATAATTTAATGCAACATATTCATTACAAATTCCTTCTCCACAAGAATTTAAACTTCAGCAAAAAGAAATCCTGAAAGCAATACGTCGAAAAAATATCAGACCAAAATTAAAAAAATTGATTCTAAAATCCAAATACGAAAACTAACTTATCCACCGCAATAGGAAACCCAATCCCAAAGAAAAAAAAAATTGTTGCTTATGATAATCGGTATTAAAACTTGTACCCATGAAGCAATTGATTTTTCCTAAAAACAAGTAATTAAGTCAAAAAAAAGAAGTACTCCAACAATAGGATTCTCAATAGAAATCCGTACAAGCAAGAAACTGGAAGCATAGTAACACAGTTGAGTAACCCGCTACAGCATCCTAAACCTAAAACAAAATCGACAAACAGAAAAAAAAGAAAGGAAAATCAAAACTCCATGAAACCCCAAACCCTTAAATACAAAAACGTACTCTGAATAAACCAACGTAAGCTAACCCTAAGTACAAGTATAAAAAACGAGAGGATGGTAAGAAAAAATTAACTCCCTGACTATGGAATACGTAGAGATGGCACTGAGATTGTCCTCGCGTTGAAGATAATAAAGCGCGCCGGCGGGGCACCCAATAAACTCCACCAATCCGAATCCCACAAGCTTCTATTACTCGTTACAAAGTGTACCGTTTCCTCCCACTCAGGAGGAGGAAAAGCTTAAAAACCTTCCAGATTTAAGAGATAGTGCTCTAAAAACCAAGGATAAACCCTGCCAACCTAAATAGATGGAAAATAAAAAAAAAACAAAGCCCCAAAAATGTTGCCCCAATAATCCAAAATAAAAGCACTAACCTCGCTAATGTACCAGAAACTGATAATCTGTTACGGTAATTTTCTTTACGTACGCCTTTGTTGTTACGGTCGAAATTTTCACTAGGTACGCCTATGTGTTGTCGACGTGAAATTAGATTCGAGTTTTGACACCCGCTAACGATCCTTTGCGCATTAGATGTTATTTGGTAGAAAGGCGTCACATGTGGAATTGGTAAATGGTCTGTAACTAGTAAATATTAATATATCCGTTACCATCGGGGAAATAATGGAAAACCATTTATAATTATTTAATTTCCTAGTTTCGTTAAGACGTTACAGGGTAAGCTAAAGTCATCTTTTAATATAACTTGTTTGTAATTCGTTTTCCTTTTGACAGCCATTTTGCGTCCCTTCATGTTACAACTGTTATATACTCGATAAATGGATATCGTAACTATTATTAACTAAGGCATCACGTTGCCGGACTCGAGCGCTAGCAGAAGGCGATTTCAAGCCGCGCAATTGAGGTCTTACGGAGGCGTCCTGGGCTAACTTTTTCTTTATAAGACTTACGGTTATCACGAATTAAATCAACGACAAAGGGGTACCACAGCATTTAACAACCGGTTTATATTCTTTATACTTGTTTGTATCTTAAGTAATAATTGTTATAGATGTGATTTCGTGAGGCATTAGCTTGACACGATTTGCGATTCAAATTGCTTACAGGGTTATGTGTCGGGGGAACGTACGTTCTTCACACCAAAGGAAATTCCTGTATTTATTGGTAAGTGATCTTATATGTTTTATTACGTAGTCAAACGGGTCACTCACGAAACTTTTGTTATTAATTCTATAATTATCACTATCGTTGTTTACGAGTTAAGTAATAAATTTTACTTATGTCAAGTTGTGCATGCTGTGTAATACCGATTGATTAACGTTAATGCTATATTAAGTTTATACGCTGTGTTATGATAAGTTAACAATAGCGTAGTACTGTCTTATTTCTGTATTTGATTGTCAGTAATGCCATTCTACTAATTATGTAAACGTTATTTACTACAAACTATTCTTCGCTATAGATTCTTATGGTAGTTTACTTATGTACGGTGTGTTGCCTATGCTACTGGCATTTTTTTTTTGTATTTAAAAGTCATTATATTCTGTGATAAACCTCAGCGATTCTACATTAAAATTGTTATTGTGGTTAGCTATTCTTTTATGACAATATACCTGTTTCCTATGACTATCGTATTAACTAATTGCTTCTGACTACTCGAACAGCTGAGTAGAGGGATTGCGGACCTAACATCTAGTTACAAGTTTACTACCATTCTGTTGTGAGCAGACAGACGTGACTTTGGAGAAGCTCTGGCGCTCTTATATATCTCTTCAATTTATGTATCTAGGAACCCCCCTCTCTCCGACGATTGAGAGTTGGCCGTGCAGGTTCGTAAAACCACCAAAAACTTGTAACAAATTCTATCGACTACAAATTTTAAGAGATCTCAAAGAAAACAAAAAATAAATTTCCCTAGAACTAAAATTAAAGTATCCATCACAATCGCCTACAGCGGTTTATTATTTCCTTCAAAATCAAATAGAAACAAAGTAGCAGAGCATTTATAATCGTTACTTACGTCACTTTCGCCCTACACAAAATTTGCTTAAGAAAATAATGCTTCCCAAAGATAACAAGCGACTTATAACTACATGCAAGCCTCAAAAAATATATGATAAAATACCAAAAAAAACGACACTTAGGTCGTAATGCCCAATTAAGCAAATTATCACCGGCAGTTTCCTAACAATACCCAATTCCAATTGGGGCAGTTGCACAAAAAAATATCAATCACTAAATATGATACGTTAGAATCTATCAGGATTATTCAAATAGGATCTAAACCAAAAAGAAAAAATAACGTTATCTAATTATTCAAAGAGTTATTTCAGAATGAAAGAGAAGGAGAAACCGCAGTTTTGATGTTAAATGAACCTAGAATCTTAGAAGCTAGCTATTTGGAAGCGCCAGAAAGAGCAAAATTACCACACTACATTAAGTCACCAACTTTATATTTGACATAGCGACGACGTAGATTATATCAAGCGTAGATATTATCATAGGCTTTCTTAAGTCGTTTAGTAATGTAATCCTGAATGGTTGTATACAGTTTAGACCAAAAATGAGAAAGTTTCTGATTAGGAACAGAGATACCAAAAATAACATGTTCTCGGCCGACAAGAGTAGTAAGGAGTACATCCGATCACTTCATGTTTAGCGGTCCAAATAGCGCAATCAATTTTAGGAAGGTTTACATCCCACATAATTAAGCTGATTTTTTTAACGTATGACAAAATCATGGTTGTAAGGTTACGGTTGATGCTTTCGGCTGGGTTTGTTTGAGGATCAGGATGGTAATTAGCGGTAAAGAGTATTATGAACTGATAATCATCTCACAAGTTAGTAAATTCACGACTGCAAAGTTGTGCGCCGTTATTGGTGATGATGTATTGAGGTACTCTGTATATCAAAAAAAGTTGTTTTTTAAGAACTTTAGTAGCAGAGAAAACAATAGTTGTTTGCAAAAGCAAGAAAATAACAAACTTAGTAAAGCAGTCGGGTATGACAAACATGTAACAAGTTTAACGAAAAAGAAAACCTTTAAGATCACAACATAAAGTATGCCAAGAACTTGTAGGTTTAGCGCGAGAAGAATAGAAACCAAGAAAGGATTATTAGCTGAGCAGATAGTACAACGACGGGTATACCGAGCAAGGTCAGAGCATAGCCAATGCCAATAATAGTGCTGAAAAGTTCGTGCTGTTGTGATATGGTAACGAGATCCACTGCTGATAATTGACGTCGACTTAGTAAAACAATATAAGGAGTGATATCATCTGTAGCGTTCCTTAAAGTTGTGTTTGCAATTACCAGCTGTGAGAATCCTGAAGATCATTAAGCAACACTGCATGCAATTTCTTACGACTACGACCACCAACTATCTCAATTACGCCAATAATGTGACCGGAAAACAAAAAAAATAGCACATATTTAAATTTGTGTATAATTGTGTCATTACCTTTGCAAAAAATACGGCTGATCCATCGGTTCTTTAATAGACTCATTTATTTCGTCTCTATAGAGCGTTTTTCTAGTTTAATTTTATATGCAACTGATTGTTTTTTCAGAAATGCTCGTACTTTTAGGTATTTTGAAATATCTACGTTCTCATGGACCATTAAGTACAAATAATAATGTAGTACAAAATAAAAGTTGAATTAACCACATTTGTGACTACACCTAAAAAAACCAGAAAAAGGAATTGAGATCTTTCTAACCCTTTTGAGACCACGACCGATTGCCTGACCAATCCGTCAGACCATAGTCGTAAATAATTAAAAACCGTATGATCACATATTTCAGTAATCAATTAATAAATCAGCAAACCAGGCAGATTGTCCGGTTGCAGTCTTAAAACCTCTATCTATGCTTGCGAATATACATATACGATTCCCGTTCCTGCCTCTAAAAGGCTAATTGGATCTAAACTGTTTGTAAACGCAAAAGAAATAATGGAAAGACATATGCATATTTCCTCCTGCAAAAAGATTGTTTCAGAAAAAAACAGTAGCTTTTTAAGTTACCCGAAACCATATCAACTCTTTACCAACGATAGATACTTATTTTTGTCGAGCTAATAGTAAAAGGTAGTATTTGAAATCAAGTTTGTAAAACTATATGAGTTTTTTTATGACGTATATGAAAAAAAAAAAGATTTAGTAAAGCAATCTCAATACAGTCATATTTTTTGTACAAAGTTTAATATTTTCTTTTAAACTCCAAAGAAGAGCCGCTGTGATTTTTGTTAATTAGTAAGGCTACATAGAGATGTAGATGATCCAATGTAAGATAATTACACATAACATATAACAGAGAAGAATTTATGTCGTTCACTTCAAAACCTGTTGTCTGAAAGCAGACAAGATTTGTATACAACCTAACAGCACGTCTTTCTCTCACAAATGACTTTTACTGTTAAATTTGAAGTAATCACTTACAAAGGCGTAAAGGAAGTGACATAGCTAGTGCTCTTTTACAAATCTTAACCAGAGTGGATGATCATCTAAATTTAATTGAGACTACACTATGGAACGACAGTTGTGTAGCTCAAATTTGGTACTTAATGTTATCTTTTTGCCATTACAAAATTTCTATGGGAGAACAAAAATTAAATAAGCAATAACTGTAATAGCAAACGCTGCCACGACCAGAGACTATACTAAGATAAGAACATCTTCTGGTTTTGCACCGTGTCTTTATTGTTGCCAACGTTACCAACAAGGAAGACGTTTTTATCTTAGTAAAAATAAGGACTATTAAATATTCCGTACAAGATCCCTTCTGCGTGCAAGAGATTATTGGCACACATTGCCATTGAGATACTCTCATATTTTAGAATGCTGAAGAAGCCGTACATGATTATCTAAATCCAATTAAAGTTTCAAGATGCTTCACCCTTTCTTAATTACCAAAAGATTCCATTCTCCAAAGTTTCGGTGTTTCCATTTCTTTAAATTATCACCTCACATTGTAAAGTTTAAAATTTCTTATGGTCAAGCTAATCTTGCAGAAATAAACATAAGAAATTTAACAATCATGAAGACCTTGCTACGAGAAATATTAAATTTAGCTACAATATCAGCAACGTTGCTTTAAAATAAAATAGATGCGTTGCAGTTAATGCTTAAATAGATGCCACTTATTAACCAGCAGTTTTACCGAAATCAAAAGCAAACAAGCTTAGAAGTTTATTTATGTTAAGGCCAATTTGATACTTAAAAAATATTCATTTTTATTATCAAGTTTATTATTTTGTTTTATCAAAGTTCTATGTATTTTCATAAATAAATAAAAACGATTTTTTAATTTTTTTTTATTGAACAAATAAAAATATTGTAAATAATAAATAAATAAATCATATTTTCCAATTAGATCTGTCTTGTGCTTCTTGCATACAGTTTCTTGCTACTCTTTTTAGGTTATAAGTTCATCTAGTCAGTGTTCTTTAAATTTTTATTTATTAACTTATTTTATCAACTTATTTCAATAAATTTGGTTATAGATATACGAAAATGACAGGCGATAAAAGTGATGGTAAAAAAAAAGAAAAAGAAGGGGACCTGGGATCCTGATAATATGCGTAAAACTGTGGAAGTTGAGTAATACGATGAGTGCGCTTCAGGAGCACATCGTTACCAGCTACGAAGAACTACATTGAATGACAGAATTAGTGCTATCAAAAATAACAAAGAATCTGAGATCGAAGACGTACTGGCAGAACACATCAAAGACTTATCAAATAGGTTAATGCCTTTGAACAGGCAGGAAGTTTTTCATCTCGCGTTCCAGTTAGCTGAAAATTTAAAGCTACCCCACCAATTCAATAAGGAAAAAAAGATTGCGGGGAAGAACTACTATTATGCTTTTATGAAAAGACATAGTAACTTATCATTGCGAACTGCCGAAGCAACAAGTTTAATGAGAGCTGTAGGCTTTAACAGATCTCAGGTAAACCGGTTCTTTGAAAGTCTTGAAAGTTTAATGCAAAAGTTTAATTTCACTGCTTATCAAATATGGAACTGCAATGAAAGTGGAGTCAGCATTGTTCAGAAGCATGCTAAAGTCATGGCTACAAAAAACCAAAAACAAGTTGGAAAACTTACTTCTGCTGAACGAGGAAAAAATGTGATTGTGCTTTTTGTTATGAGTGCTGGTGGTCAATTTGTACCGCTACTCTTTGTATTTCCACGATCTCGATTAAATAACAGACTCATGATAAATGCTCCGCATGAGAGTGTAGGTGAAGCTCAGCCAAACGGCTGGATGAATGCAGAATTATTTTTGAAATGGATGCGTCACTTTGTAAAATATTCAAATACTACAGAACATCCAGTTTTATTAATTCTAGACGGTCATGACAGTCATAAAGACTTAGATGTCATTCAGTTTGCTAGAAAAAATCATATTCACATGTTAAGTACCCACTTGACCGAACGTTTATGAAACCATTTAAATCAGCTTACAGTAATGCATGTGATTTATATATGCGAGCAAACCCTGGCATAAAGATCAGTGAGTATGAGATCGCAGGGTTTGTTGCTTCTGCTTTTCATCGAGCTTCTCGAATGGATATTGCTATCAATGGTTTTCGCTGTACTGGCTTTCATCCAATTAATAAAAACATTTTTAGTGACTTAGATTTTATTGCTTCGGACATGACCAACATCACAGAAACTCAACAATCTATGTCAGAACCGTCAGCTTCAACTTCAAGACAGTCAGAATCGGCAAATGTAACACGGCAGGTAGATAATATAACCCTTTCAGCTCTGCGGCCACCTGAATCACAAACTGCTACTTTTGAACGAGTTGAGCCTCCAATTGCCGTTCTTGACTCTGAACCTCAAAGTGTTTCTCTTATTTCTCAACAAGCTGAGCCTCCAACAGTTAAAATTGCTACTTCTCAACGATCTGAGTTTCAAACTGCTACTCCTGACTCTCGACCTGCAACTGCTACTGCCGCTAACATTAACCAAACGGTTAATAATTTTAAGACAATAATTACAAAATTGTTACCAGTTCCTGATGCTTCGAAAAGAAGGACTAATGCACGACGTCGTAAAGCTGAAAAAAGTGAAATCTACACAAGTTTTCCATACAAAAAGATGGAACAAAAAAGAGCAGATAAAAAATATGTTGAAAACAGTGTTGATTCAGCTAAGCAAAAGAAAAATATGTTTTCAGGACGAGATTTTAACAATAAAAACAAGAGATTACTTTTAAGAAAAGATGTTACCAAAAATAGTAAGAAAAAGAAAAAGAAAATGAAAGTCCACCTCGTACATTGAGCCAAGAAGATACAGTTTGTCCTTTGTGCCTTTAATCTTATAAAGAAGATTGGAAACAATGTGGAAATTGCAAGGTTTGGGTGTATGAAGCTTGTGCAAACATATCCGTGCTATCACAACAATATATTTGCGATTATTGTGTGGTATAATGCCAATATCTTTTCGGGCCGGTACTGTAGGCCAATTTTCGTTATGCAGATTTTTTTTTGTTTTACAGTTTTATTAGTAAAGTTGATTATTTCTAAATATATAGATGTTTTATTATTTGTATTTATCAAGCAGGAGTTCTTTTACACATATCAGTAGGTATTATACATGTAACATAACAAATTTTTGTTTTATTCTGAATTATCCTTGGGCTGACGGTACTGGCGGACTCTCCCTATTTTATATACTACCAGGCTTATCTAATATAGCGTTGTCTTGGAGAATTTTTTCAAGATCGTTGAAGTAGTTTGTAACAGTGTCTCGTGACATACCTCGGGCGCGTGCAATCGACGTATTTTCAGCTTTTTGGACAGGGCCTTCTTCTTAAAAAGGACTGTAACCATTTTATACCTGCTTGTCTTAAAAACAAAAGAAATATACAAGAAATGGTATCTAAACTCTTTGATCAGTAATACTCGCCTTTAGTGTGGTTAAATTTATTTTTGGTCCCAAGTTTTTTAGCTAATTTGTATGCTATTGCACGAACTTTATTCCTAGTTGGTGCAAAGCCATGCTGCTGCAGTTTTTTATGTGATTAGCCAGTTTTCTTTCAGCATATTGACCTAGCATGGAATCAGGACCAAGTCTACTATTTTTCTCTGGATTATTTGATTTTATTCTTTGTTTTAACGTAGTTTTAGGGATGGCAAATGTCCTAGCTGCCTCATTTACACGCATTTCATTTGCAATCACAGAATTTAATGCATAATTCAAACTTTCAGCACTCCAGCAACCTCGTGGAGTGGTATTTCTTTAGCGAATGTATGTGTTTGGCATTTTTCTGCAACAAAAACAATAGGTCCATCTCTCCTCCCCTACACTGGTCCGTCTATCCTCAAATAGGAGAAGAGATGGACCAGACTGTAATTAACAAACAAACTATTAACTATTCTTACCTGAATGGCTTAAAAATTTAAAATTTTGTAACCCTAGAAAAATTTTTGCAACACTAAAAACAATCTTTTGCTTAAAACTTCAACAAACACTTGTAAAGAAACTAACTTGACTACGTCTGGTTGAAAACTAATAATAACCCGTGATTGTAGTTCCACGTACCGCGCATCGCATCCTCCCTTTACCCTATTTGATTTAAACAAGATACAGAACTTTTCCGTAATAAAGAAAATAGTCAATGGTTGGGTGCCAATCACTGCGGGTACCTGAGCCAATCACTGTATGATAGTATGCCAATCACTATGTCTATTGTTGTTAATTAAAAAATGAAACATTTTTTATGAATTATTTCCAACGAATGTAATTTTCTTGAGTGAAATGATAAGATTAATCATAAACGAATACAATTGTAAATGAGTTAGTGGTATTTTGAAACTTAATTTGGATTAAAATAGAATGAACTACCTAGTCACCTCCAATTACCTGTTAAGGTGACAATAATATGTGACTTGTTTGTTGTGAATCAATAAACATATTCCTCCTATTGTAGTTTGTTCTTTGTCTTTGTAGGGGAAAATATTACCTGATTTTAAATTTATTCGATTTACTGATTTTCTTCTAACTTTTCCAATTCTTACAATATCTCACTTTACGTGTCTTAGTTTTTACTCCAATTCAGTCATTTTTTGTTTCGTTGATAGTTTTTATATTGTATGTAACTATGAGCAATGATTGTGGTGTTTATTTTGATTTAAGGTGTTTCTGTGCGTGTTTCTGAGAGTAGTAGCTTTCTCCATAATCTTTGAGGCAGATCTTTTATAAAGTGTGAGATTTAGTAATTTTTCCACCATAAAGATAGAGATTTTTTTGGCCATAATCTTTTACGCCAGTCAAGCAAGTTGGAAGATGGGTAGAATGTTAAAACAATATTGTAAAAAACGTAAGGTTGGATACGATTTAGGTTGGGGACTTGATTATTCTTGGTTTTAGAATGTAAGAAGAAATCAAGAGCTGACTTGGGCAGGATCGCTCTTCCTGTAGTAGATCTGTTTTCCAACGGGATCATGAAAAAGTATCTACCCGACTTTGAAACAATGGAAAATGCTCATACTAATTTTTGAGAACAGTTGTTTGTAGTTTATAAAACAGAGCCAATAATACATATACGTTTTAATATCTTTTTAAATTAATTTTGAGTGTTTAATTTTTTTACAGTTTTAATTTTAATTATAAACAGTTTTTTTTTGTTTAAACGAAATATATTGAAACTTGTAATAATTTAAATTGAACATCAAAGTTTTAATATTAATATTTTAATCAGTTTACTTTATATAAACGTTACAAAGTAAAAACATAATAAATGAGAGAATAAGTGCCAATTAATCAAAAAAAATTCTCAATTCTTAAATAAAAAACAAAAATTTAACGTAACATTTTATATACGTTTTTATATTACATTTGTTTAATAAAATTTTGAATTTTTTTTATAATTTAAAGATATTAACAATAAAAACAAAAGACTAACAACTTTACATTACTGAAAATAGAAAATGGGTACTGTTTATCAGTATCGCAGAATTTTAATAATGTCAGAATATATAATTGCTGAAATTTTTGTGTTTAGAATTATGAATTAATTTCTTTAAATTTAAACGACGTTCGTAAAAATTAATGACTTTATTTTTTAAAGGGTTGTTATCGAATCTAAACCCGTTCAAAAAAAAATACATAATACTCGTTTAACACCTTAATTATCTTCACGGATATGAAAAATTTTTCATTAATTTACTGCTTCCAACAAGCAGATGCAGCAACTGCGATGCGAGTAGCATTGGAAAATACGAATATGGTAATTGTTTAGTAGTAATGGTAATTTTATTCAGCGTAACACAATGTACTCTTATACTTGAGGTCGCCGCCTTATAATATCGATACCGCGCTCCTCAACACGGCAATTAATTGCTCTGCTCACGTCTTGTAAATTGAATATTGGAAAACATTTTATTTAATACGTCAATTTATAATATAAGCCATTTATTTTAAAATAACGTGGAAATAGAAGTGTTGCACACGAATACTAATTACGCAAAAAATAATTCGATATTGTAATATTGCGATTTAATGCTCCGGAATTAATTATTGTGACACAATATTTGTTGAAATTATCAAATTAACCCTGCTCGCGTTAGTATTCATTGAAAACATCCAGTCAGCAAACAGTAATTATCGACTAACAATCGTTTAATCATTAATTAAAATGTAAACCACTGCTTTGCTGGTTTACAATTCGAAATCCAATGTAATCACATTTCATAAACCACGAATTCAATAAATATTGATATAAAAGCAAAAATTGTAATAGTAAATGTCGGCAGGTTACATTTTCGAGACTGTAGAACGTACGTATTAACATTATTTAAAAATAAAGAAATAATTAGTTTTGATTAATAGAAACTTGATTGTTCTAGTAATACGCACAGTACTTTAGCAAAACCTAAAAGTATCTACATTGTTGTTTTTGTTGGTACATATATTTTCATTTCTACTAATTAAAGTTTGGATGGAAGGTGAGGCTAGCACCCTACCTTCCCTAAGACCGTAGATTTGCTTATAGAATCCAAACACAACTTTGGAGTAGGATTGACCTAACGTTCACAACCATTGCAAGAATTAGAAAAGGAAACAAAAAAAATTGATTTTGAAACGTAAAGTCAAAAACGGCCAAAAAATAATCCCAAAACTACAACACCGCAAAATAAATATCTGTGCCATATCGGACACAAAAAAGAACGACGCAAGAAAAACCGAAAGACGAAATAGCTGCATCTGGGGTGGAAAAATTGATCAACCACCGTTTTTTGAGAAAACAACCAAAATCAAAACTATCAAATGCTAAAAGTAACGCTAAGACAGGAAAAACACAATTTGAACATTGTGTCGGTATAGGCACCAGACACAGAGAGAAATGCTGTATCACAATTTTCCACAAGATTGTGCATAACTGTATTGTTGATGATATTACTACATTTTTTTATATTTATACTGTTGCGTATTTATTTATTAAAAAACTAATATATTTAAACGACTAAAAAAATACGTTTACTTATTCTAGAAATATGTACACTTGTAAATTAACCGAACTAATGAAATCTAATAATATTTAATAAAAACACTTACACTAATTTATATCACTTACAAAAAGATAAGATAAGGTCCTCGGATAGCTTCACACTTGTTTACGCTAAAAATCACGTACACGATTATTCTCGGTATATTTATGTAGACACACGCGTGCTAACAATTTATTTCCACTTGATAATCTTCTTAACACTGCTGCATTCGCATTCCAGCAATAACTGACCTACGATCTATCTCGTCGGTATATATACACATACGGAAATCCTTCTGGAGCGTTCCCTACTTTTCGGTATATCTTCTAGACTATGGATAACAGCTTCTAGAAGGCTCTTGCATTTGCAAATAATTTCTCGAACGCTTCACTGCCCCCTTCTTAGGACTGTTCTGTCCCAGAACAAGAGATTGGATGCGACCCCGGAAAAAGGGATCGTCGCGATAGCGGCAGCTTCCTCCATTTCTGCAACTTCCTTGACCATAAAAGTAACAGTCAATGGACTTTTCCTGACCCAATATTCTCCTTGGTTGGTAACTACAGACCAACACTTGAATGCCTGTTCCTCGGAAGACGACCTCCAACATGTTTTGAACTGTCCTCCAATTCAGTTGATTTAAGCCACAACCAAGATTGGGTACTGCCAATTTCTTAACATGATGGAACTCTATTTCTCTCTTGAGACTCCATAATGTTCGCCACAGGTCTTTGTATAACGGTTTGACACGTAAGTATTTTTTGGTGACCAGACAGAAAACGAAGCGTCCGTCACCACGTAGTCCTAAAACTTTTCCGACTGCCGGTTGCTGTCTTCGTAATTCATCTAGCTGCCCAAACTTCTTTTTAAACACGACTGCAACCCCTTTGGACATGTCAAAATCCTCGCTCACGCAATGTGCGATGGCGTAATCTTTTTGTGTCTGGAATAGGTCTTGTTGTTCTTCGGTGGTAGCTCCGAACCTAGCTTTTCCAGAACCTCCGTATAAGTTCATAAACTTCTCGAACTCCATTTCTTCGATTGGATTCCTGGTTCTGCTACTTATTACTCTGGTTCGGACCTGGACTTGCGTATTCTGGTTGCCTCTGGGCGGTTTTCGGATGCGGTATATGACGTTGTTAATAAGCTGCACGATTTCATAGGGGCCCTCCTATTGCCTTTGCAGCTTCGGCGACAAACCACGTCTCCTTTGAGGGTTATACAACCAGACCATATCGCCAGGTTGAAACCTACCATTTTGTGCCTTGACGTCATACATTGTTTTCATCCTGCCGCTGGCAATTTGTGTGTTTTTACGAACCTCTTCATGTACTTCGTCTAGCCTCTTGGCCAGCTTGCTGACGTAATCTTCTCCAGCAACTTCTTTTTCCGGTCTTCGTCCAAATTGAAGATCGCATGGTAATCGTATTTCACGACCGAGCATGACACAGGATGGTGTTTGGCCTGTGCTTTCGTGAACGGATGATCGGTATGCCATTAAGAAAAGGTGCAAGTACTGATACCTGTCTCTTTGGTGTTCGGACACTACCTTGGCTAAGTACTTGCCCATTGTTCGATTCATCCGTTCAACCATGCCATCAGATTGAGGATGGAGAGGCGTTGTCCTAGTCTTCTTAATTCCTAACAGTCGGCAAACTTCTTGAAACAGCCCAGACTCAAAATTTCGGCCTTGATCGGAGTGTAATTCCATCGGAACTCCAAACCGGCAGAAAAACTCCTTTACTAATACGTCTGCAACTGTAGCTGTTTCCTGATTGGGTATGGCGTAAGCCTCCGTCCATTTCTTGAAATAATTCATCGCCACCAGGATGTATTTATTTCCCGAATCGGATTCTGCGAACGGCCCTGCGATGTCAATCGCTACTCTTTCTAAAGGACTTCCTACGTTGTATTGTTTCATGGGTGCTTTGCGCTTTCTCGCTGGACCATTTCCTGATGCGCAGACTATGCATTTACGGCACCATTTCATGACGTCCTCTTTGCAGTTCATCCAGTAGAATTGTTTTCGCACTTTACCCAACGTCTTCTTAATGCCAAAGTGTCCTCCTGATGTCCCATCGTGGAGATGCTTCAACACTTCTGTCACCCTGCTCTTCGGCACTACCAGCTGTAGTCTGTTTCCCGTGCCCTCGGCACTTTCTAGGGATCGCTTAAGAAGACCGTCTTCTACTATCAAAGAGTCCCACTGCGCCCAGTACGCTTTGATATTTCTGCCCAAAGCACTCACTTCTTCCCAGGTTGGTCGTTGGCCGCTTTCTTTCTAGTCCAGGAGTAGTTCTGTGTCATAGTCATACTCTTGCAGTCTCTCGATCCATCTTGCTACTTGTCCTTCTGGTTTACGGAACTGCAGTAGCCATTTTAAAGCGGCGTGGTCTGTTCTCAGTAAAAATTTTCGTCCATACAAATACTTGTAGAAATGTTCGATGGATTTAACGACAGCTAACAGCTCCCTCCTAGTCACGCAATAATTTATTTCTGGCCTGGACAAAATCTTGCTAAAGTACGCGATAACCTATTCTTGTCCATCTTGAACCAGCGAAAGGACCGCGCCTATGGCCAGATTGCTTGCGTCGGTATTCAAAACAAATTTTCCATCTTCCTTTGGATAACTCAGAATCGGCGAAGTGACTAGGGCTTGTTTTAGTTGATTAAAAGAATTTTCGCAGTCTTCATTCCATCTAAATTCTGCTTTGTCTTCGGTTAATTTTGTCAATGGTTTGGCAATATTGGCAAATCCGGGTACAAATCTCCTATAATAAGTGCACAACCCAAGGAAACTTCGGACCTGATATTTGTCGATCGGTCTTGGCCATGCTTGCACTGCTCGGATTTTGTCTGAGTCAGCCCTTATTCCATCTCTAGATACGACGTGGCCAAGGTATTGGACTTCCTTCTTAAATACGTGGCACTTCTTTGGACTCAGTTTGAAGTTAGCCCCACGTAATCGCTGGAACACTTCCTTCAAGTTGTTCAAGTGCTCTTCAAACGACCTTCCAACCACGATCACGTCGTCCAAGTAAACCAAGCACGTCTTCCAAGACAATCCGCGCAAGATGGTTTCCATCAAACGCTCGAACGTTGCAGGAGCGTTACACAGGCCGAAGGGCATTATAGTGAACTGCCACAAACCAGTTCCGATTGTAAAAGCTGTTTTTTCACGATCCTTGGGTTCTAATTCTACCTGCCAGTATCCACTCTTTAAATCTAACATAGAAGACTACTGGGATCCTGACAGGGTGTCTAACGTATCGTCAATTCTGGGTAAAGGGTAGCTGTCCTTTTTGGTCACGTCGTTTAGCTGTCTGTAGTCTACGCAAAACTACTACTTGAAGGTTCAATCATGCCTTCTCTCTTCATATCCGTAATTATTTGTTCGGCTTCTTCTCTTTTCGCCAAAGGAAGTCTGCGTGGATGTTGTCGTTGTTTCACTACGTTAGTTCTTCCTTTGGAGCCACTCTCCAGCGCGAACACATCTTGGTACTTTTGGATCAACACTTTAACTTTAGCCAGCTGGTCTTGGCTGAGGTTTTGGCATTTGGTGGTAAGAATGTCCAATAGATGTTGTGGACACTTCTTCGGCAACGTATCTTCGTTCGACTTCACGCATCTCACAATTTGTGATACTGGCGTGCATTGGCCTACCACGGTCTTCTTTTTCAACGTTACAGGATCTGAGTTAATGTTTAAGATCCTTACTGGCATCGTGTTGTTTACTCGTACTAAAGTTCTGCCAACGAGTAGTCCCTTTTCAACTAAGCCGCCCTCCATTGGTTAAATCGCACGTATGTAGCCTTCCCGGAGACTTCCATCCAGGCGTGCCATCACCACACTTTCAGTCCTTGCAGGCAGAGTCACGTCTTCACTCAATAAGACTCGCACGGCTGCCTTCTCTGACCAATGAAAAGGAATTTCTTCATTGTCGATCTTCAGGACATCGTTCTTCATATCCAAATGGAACCCATACTTCTTTATCACGTCCATTTCTAGGATAACTTCTTCCGTGATGTCGGCTACCAGTACTCGATGGTCGAGTACTCCATTTTCCAAACCAATGGTTACTTTGACTTGTCCGTGAATAGGTATTTCGTCGCCCGTCGCTGTTCGAAGTCGTGCTGTTACTGGTGATGTCTTCTCGTTTTCCAATAAGATGTCAGGACGAATGATGGTCTTCGTCGCTCCCGTGTCAACCAGTAACTGAACGCTTCTCCTATTGATCTTGCCATCGAGATAAATGTTATGCAATTGCTCTCTAGGCGATGCCATTTGGATTGTAATTTCCGAAGTTTGACTAGATGAGATTACTTTTTGTCTCTTTGGCTCGCCTCGTTCCAAATTATCGAGCGCTCTTCTTGTCCTCTTCTTAGGTTTAGTACGATGCCGTCGTACATGGCCTATTTCATCGCAGTTCAAAGCTGTCACTTCTCTTTTCGGAAGTATTCGTCGCGCTATCTCCTCGATGCTTTCCAGTGTCTGCGCGGGTACTTCTGTAGCACAGCAGAGTCTATGACCATCTCGTTGCATTGCTTGTTTTGCTGCTTCAAACTCCAAAGCATGCACCAAAGCGTCATCGAATGTCTTTGGTCGAGCTAACCGCAGTGTCTGCTGCGTTTCGTTGTCTCGGAGGCCGTCTACAAAGGTTTGAATAGCCAACTGCTCCAAGAAGGTATCTGGTGCTGTAGGATACGCAAGCCGTGTTAATCTAGCGATGTCAGCCTCAAACTCTTGAAGACTTTCGGCAGCTTTTTGAACCCGACTTTTAATTTGAGCCTGGTATACTTGTTGAAGATGAGCATCTCCATATCTCATTTCTAAGCGTGAAATTAAAAGTTCGTAATTTTCTTGTAGGTGGTCAGGAACAGTTTGTAAAATTCCAAGCGCTTTCCCACGTAAGGACACTATTAAAGACGTCGCTTTCTGTTTGTTGCTCCAACCATTAGCTGTAGCTGCGGCTTCAAACTGCTTGTAGTAGGTTGACAATGGAACTTTACCATCAAAATTTGGCGGTACAACCTTAAACTTGTGAATGCTTTCATCCCGGCGGTCCATTATTAAATGTTCACTCGTGACACTTCCTTCACCATGGTAATTCATTTGATTCATTTTTTCTTCAAGCAGTTTCATTCTGTCTTCTAATTTGTCCTCTATAGCTTCTATTTTCTCATTCATAGATTGTTTTTCGTTTTCCAGAACTTTGCATATTTCTTCTCTTAAATTTAACATGTCTGCTTGAGTTTCCTCTTGAACAATTTTGATTTGATTTTCTATGCTTGTTCGTATTTCTTCTTTTAAACTTCTAGCATTTTCTTCCATTTTTCTGAGAATTTTCGTGAAATTTTTCTTCTATTTTTCTATTCATCGATTCTTGACCATTTTTTATCGATTCAAGAAATTTAAATAGTTTTGCATCCATTTTAACTGCTTGCGAACGCGTCACCGGCATAAATTTAAATATAACACGAAAGTTTAAATACACTACTTTTTAAAATGCAGTTTTTGTATAACACAAAATTTTAATAACGATCCACTTGTTAATATTAAACCACTAGTGTACGGAAACGAATTTAATTAATATCGCGATCACGCACTTGTTAAAAGAAAAAGTTTAATAAACACTATATTAACGAATTTAACTATGATTACAATTTATAAATAAACACGCGTATCGCGAAATTAACAGTTATTTACGCAATCAATTACGGGAGCGATATTAGATTACTTAATGGTATTTACACTAAAAAAAAAATCTGCGAACCGTTTGTTTTATTCGATACCCCACACCTGACAGCACTGTTGCGTATTTATTTATTAAGAAACTAATTTATTTAAACGACTTAAAAAATACGTTTACTTGTTCTAGAAATATGTACACTTGTAAATTAACCGAACTAATGAAATCTAATAATATTTAATAAAAACACTTACACTAATTTATGTCACTTACAAGAAGATAAGATAAGGTCCTCGGATAGCTTCATACTTGCTTACACTAAAAATCACGTACACGATTATTCTCGGTATATTTATGTAGACACACGCGTGCTAACGATTTATTTCCACTTGATAATCTTCTTAACACTGCTGTATTCGCATTCCAGCAATAACTGACCTACGATCTGTTTCGTCGGTATATATATACACATACGGAAATTCTTCTCGAGCGTTCCCTATTTTTCGGTACATCTTCTAGAAGATAGATAACAGCTTCTAGAAGGCTCTTGCATTTGCAAATAATTTCTCGAACGTTTCAATACCATAGGCTTGCACGCTTTTATTTAATACGTTTGGATAAATAGGTTCTGAAGTTTTATTTGACAAATTGTTTGAAAAATATTATAAACTTTAGTATGTTTTGTATTCGACAACAATGTGCTAGTATTTTGCACAATTTTGTTTTAGTTTCTCGTACAGCTTTGATAATATATACGTATTACAATAAGATTATGCAATTCTTTTAAACTCGGAATAAAAAAAAATTGAACAAACTGTAGAATAGCAGTAATTTTTTATGGTGAACGTTCCCTCTCCCGGAAAATATGTAAACTAACTTTAAAAATTTGAAGCGATAAATGTTTCAACCAATCACAATTAGCAAGTACCGTCCGCATGAAAAAATGTCTTCAATCAAAATTCCTTGATTGCGTTGGGTTTGTTTACATCTTTACCTCCTGTTTTCTGAAAAATTCGTAGTTATTCAGTTAGTTTTTGTCAAAACTTTTTGAAACGCTGTTATTTAAACAAGGTAAGTGTATTTATAACATTTTTTTAAGTGTAACCTTTGTAGCTTAACCTCAATTATTACTTTAAATTCTGTATTTAATTCCAGCGTTAATTCTACGAACAACAACTAATTTCTGATGAAGATTTTTACATTACTTACTTTCTGTATTGTTTTAGCTGTTATTTATCAACATGAAATCGAAATCAAAGAAAACTATTCATTTCGAAGCAAGAAACATTATTAAAAATGTTGTGAAATTTTTCGATAAATTCTCCCTTTAGAGAAGGCAACCAAACTAGCTGCTGTAGCAACGGGCAAATCAACCACATTTATAAAAAAATCTGGAGTGAATCGATAACAAGCAGTAATGGAATTTTAAGATATCCCTCGAAGAAAAAAATAAGTATATAAAATAAGTATACTATTTAAATATAAATAAATAATGCTCTTGAGATGTGTAACGTTTTATTGACAATTTACCCAATATATGTTATTTTTAAGTAAATAACATTTAACCAAGATGCATAAAGTTGTACAATAATAAGCTAAACGAAATAATAATAACTTGCACTATAAATCTTGTTCATTATTAAGATCCAAAATGAAAAATGAAATCTAATGATCTTATTGTTTCAAAAGCTGATAAGGGTAATTGCATTGTTATTCTTTCTTGTTTTGATTATGTTAATAAAGTTGAAGATTTTATTAGTAGAGGTGATTTTAAAGTACTTTCCAAAGATCCTATTTCTAATTTTTGTTCATCTTTTCTATCTAAGTCCGCCACAAATAGGATAGGTAAGAACAAGAAGATGTTTCATTTGAAAGGACAAGTCTAGTTAGACTCAGTTGGATGGGGTAGATAACGGAACGTGCTTTGACAGCACGCGGTTCAGCGAGGCACCTGCTTTTCGGCTTATTCTCGATTCTAAGGCATAAAACCAAGTAGGTGGGAAGAAAGACTTAGAAAATTGTACAGGAACTAAGAGAGGCAGAGTTAGTTAAGTAGCTACGGCAAAAAAGAAATTAGAAGGGGTTATTCAAATAAAAATACTGAAATAAATGATTCTAAAATAATATTACAAGTAATGAGATTGCAAATTACGTGTTTTAATTTATTGGAATTACCTTGAATTTAGTTTTTCTAAAATAAGTTACTATTTAATTACAAAAAAGTCGCCACTCATTACTAACGTTTACAATCATAACCTAAAATATTTAAGTTACAAACCAAACTTTTTTACTCTATACGCATCGTTGAAACTAACGCAATAGCATCCACACGGTTCTAAATGATTTTGTTTTTAAATTTTATAATTTTAGTGCACGGAATATTCGTACATTGTGCATGAAGTTTTGTGTGTATTTAATTATGTGTCCACTGAGAGGATGGTTGTTTCAACGGCGGGCGTTTTCCTGACTATTGTTTTAACAAACCGACTTGCGCAATAACCGTGCTACAGAAAAAATGCGGGCAAGCTAATACCTTCCCAAGATTTTTTCCAGGTTGAAATCTCGAAATCCAGAGAACAACTGGTAAATAATACAAACAGTCTAATTATCTTTTTGATTACTGACATAAGCGTACAAAGAACAAATGTAAGTCAGTTCGAGCAAAATGACACAGAAATCGAAGAAAAGGCACCGGATGTGACATCTCTCAACGTAACTAACCCCAATCTAAATGTGAGCTCAAGCGAACAAATGCTAAACAAAAGATCAAGAAAAGACAACGGCATAACCAGGCAGACAGTATGTGCTTGCTAGATCAAAAATCACAAAAAATAATGAGAAGAGTGATAGAAGCCGTAGATAAAATCAAAATAGCAATATACAAAGAAACCGACAGCAAAATAAAATTCAAACGCAGCGAGCAACAGACAGTAAGAGACGAAGCAGATTAAATAGTTAAAGCACTGTTGACTCTCTGCAATTTATATTGGAAAAAAGATAAAGAAGCGGCACAAATAAAAGCGTAACTAGAGAAATTGGAGAGAGAAAAACTGAAGTACTGGAACGGACAAAACAAGAACACGAAAACGGTTCAACAATACAGCTATCAAATCCGGAAAAACGCCGTGCCCCAACAAAAATATTTAGAAAATTCTGAAATTAGGCGAGTAAGCGCGCAAAAACGAAAACCTTTTGCAAAAATTGCAAAAAAAATTAAAAGAAATACCCTGACTAAAGATAAGGACAACAACCGGTATACCATTGTAATAGAAATCAAAAATAAAGAAACTAAAGAAGTGATAGAAAGCGTCAAGAAGAACATAAAAGCTAACGAGGTCGGCTGTGCCTCAATCAAAACACTTGACAATGGCAAAATATCAGAGAGTTTAATTACATTAACAACAAACGTTATTAACAACATAATAAAAGCTTGCAAAAGAAGTATGACCTTCAAGGTCTCAAAAAATAAAAACAGAAACACTACATACTGGTGGTCCAAAGAACTAACTGCGCAAACGAGCGCAGTAAGAAGATATCATAAGGAATACCAAAACTGCCAGAATCCGAACGAATATAAGAAACTAAAGAACGCTTACAAAAAAGCGTAAAAAGAAAGCAACATACAAGATTTTAGAGAGTACTGTACTGCATTCAGCTCCAAAGATCTCTGACATATTCCGTATAAAATAATATCAAGCAGTTCTTGGAAAACAACTGCTTGCTAGACAACGAGCGTATTGCTTCAGAAAAGCAAGAACCACAACAATGGCAATTAAAAAAACACTGGAAGTAGTCGATAACAATAAAAAACAAGGAAAACACAACCTAGTGGTGACATTAGATTTTTAAAACGCATTCAACACGGCATGGTATCAATTGATAATAGCACAATTTGAAAAGTGGAACGTTCTAGGAAATCTATTAAAAACCATCCGCAGTTTTACAAAAAAACTGAAAAGTAAAAAGCGGCACAACAACAAAAGACACAAATAGAAGTGTCATGTTTAGGGCCGGTCCTCTGGCTAACAATAATAGAGAACTGGTTCAAAAAGATAAGAGAAACTGCTAAAGATAACCTGCACGTACAGGCTTCTGCAGACGACCAACTGTTAATAGTTAGTGGCATCTCAGCAAAAAATATTGAAAATCATTGGAAAAAAAATCTGGCAGGAATGTGCAAACTGGGCGCAAACGCACAAACTCACTTATGCCAAAAAACAAACCCAATAAAATATCTTGGCATCACCATGGAGATAAAAAGACATTATATAGAACAGTTAAGAAAAGTAAAAACAAAGTTAGAACTGGTAAACAAGCTCTTTGCATTAGCAACAAAAACATGAGGATGGAAGACAGAAATACTAAGCCAAGTATACAATCAGGCCATAAAACCAGTGATAATGTACGGCTATGAAATATAAGGGAAAAAGACAACGGGCCCTCGAATGAATCCTTCAACACCGCTTCTTTATTATCTACCAAAAATACATAAACTTTCTATCCAAATTTGACATGTTGTTTCTTTTTGCAATTCTACTGTCTCTAAACTTTTTCCTTGGCTTAACAATATTATAAGAACTTATTTTAATTTTACTAATAAATATTCTATTCTTAATTCTTCTGAACATGCTTCTAAAATTAGAACATTTCTTTTTTTTTCTTCTATTCTTGTATCTTTTGATATTGTTAATCCTTTTTCATATATTCCTTCAGAAGAATGTATTTTTCTTATTTATAATTTGCTTTTTTCTAATGGTTCTTTGAATACTTACCAGATTTTGGATATTGGTTCTTTGCTCGATTTGGTTTACATTTTTTGAATTTAATAATTTCTATTCTCAATCATCTAGTTTAGCATTGAGATCTAGTATTTCACCTTTTGCTGCTGAAATCTTCGTGAATAATATTAAAAATAAAATTATTTCTAATATGATTAGTTTTTGGTTTAGATATGTTGATGATTGCATTGTTCTCTTTAATGGTTCTTTAGATGATCTAAATAATTTTAATAATATCATTGATTCTATTCATCTTAATATTCATTTTACTTATGAAATTGAATGTAACAACTCTCTTCTATATTTAGATCTTCTTTTACGTGAGAATAAGTAATTCAGTTTTGAAATCTGTTGTAAACCTACTTACACTGATTTTTTAATTCCCTTTTACTCTAATCATCTTTATAATTATAAAATTGCTTCTTTTCGTTCTTTATTTAATCGTATCTTTTCTATTCCTCTTTCTAAGCCTATTTTTAGTAAAAAATTTGAAACTATTAAACAATTAGCTTATAATAATGGTTACCCTTTTCATATTTTAAACAATGTTTTTTGTAAAGTTCGTTTATATCATTTCTTTAAAGAATTTTCTCAAAGTAAATCGGATAATGCTACTATCTATCGTTCTATGCCTTATATTAATTCTTGTCCTCTTTTTCTTAAAAATTATTTAAAAAAGTATAATATTTATATTTCATTTTCTACTAATCGTAATTTAAAATATTTTATTGTTAATAAAGATTCTGTTTTTTCATTAGATAAATCTGGCGTGTCTAAAATTTCTTGTTCTTCTTGCAATTGTTCTTATGTAGGACAAACTGGTAGAACACTTAAAACCAGATTAAAAGAACATGTTTATTTCATTGAAAGGTATTTAAATTCTGGTACATTAAACACTTGTTCTTCTTTTGCTAATCATATTTTATCTACTGGTCATTCTTTTTCTTCTGACCTTAATGTTAAATTTCTTCATTTTTGTAACAAAGGTTCTTTTCTTAATCATCTTGAAATGTTTGAAATTCATCGTCTTAATAATAAAAATTCAGTTAATTGTCTTAATAAAATTCATGATATAAATGTTTCTCCTTTGCTTAATAATAAATTTTAATTTACTTTCTTTATTTTTCATTTTCCTGTTCATATTACCTATGACTGTGTATTTAATGTCAGTTTCAATTAAAAATTTTTAATTTGTTGACATTTGTCATTCAATTTTTATAATTTTATAAAACTTTTAATCTCTTTTAAGAGAATGATCACTTTTTACCGAGAATTGACCATACTATAGGCACTGTTTATCTAGATGACGTGATTGTAGTTGCAGTATCATTTGAAGAGCATCTGAACAACCTGAAGCAAGTGTTCCAACGGCTACGTATGGCAAATGTAAAACTGAGTCTAAAAACAATGCCAAAAATTTAAGAAGAAAGTGCAGTATCTTGACCATACCGTATCTAGAGATAGAATAAAGTTTGACATAAAGTCTGAGCAGTACAAGCATAGTCAAAAACAATCGACAAGCATTAGGTTTGCAGTTGTCTTGTATTGTGCACCTGCTAAAGACAATTTGTATCCGAATTTGCCAATATTGCAAAATTTTTGTTTGAAAAAAAGAACAGAATTTAGATGGAATGAAGACTGCGTAAACGGGTTTCATCAACTAAAACAGGCCCTAGTCACTTTGCCAAGTTTAAGTTATTTATGAGAAATTTGTGTTGGATATCGATACAAACAATCTAGGCATAGATGCAGTCCTTTTTGAGTTGCAAAATAGAAAAAATCGTCGCGTATTTTAGCAAAATTTTGTCCAAGCTGGAAAAGAATTACTGCGTGACTAGAAAAAACTGTTAACAGTTTTCAAATCCATAGAGCACTTTTATAAATACTTAGTAAAGCCGCATTGAAATCGCTGTTCCAATTTTGTAATCTAAAAGAACAAGTGACAAGATAAATTGATATATGATTATAAATCAAAACATCGTGCTGGAAGCAGTCATCAGAACGCTGATGCCTTGTCGAGAAAACCACGTTCGAAAGACTGCAGCCATTGTTTACGACTAGAAAAAAAGATTAAAAGTCTCTAAAGAGCTGTAATGATTGATGACAAATAAGAACCTGAGCAGTTGCTATGTGAACACAAAAACGATTATAAATGAAAACTACTCTAGAAATCAAACGGCCGACCACCAACCTGAAAAGAAGTGAGTGCTTTAACCAAAAACATCAAATCATACTAGGAACAATAAGACTCTTTGAGAGTAAGAGACAATCTTTTTAAGCAATCCTTAAAGAACAGACTGCAGTTTATAGTACCAAAAAACCAAGTGTCAGAAGCGTACATCAAAAACTCATTTCGGCGTGAAGAAAACATTAGGAAAAGTACAAAAAATTCTATTGAACAAATTTTGCAAAAAGAACGTCATGGAATGGTACCGTAAATGCACGGTCTGCGCATCAAGAAATGTTTCAGCGTAAAAACGCAAAACACCAATGATACAATATAATATTGGATCCCTATAAAGAGAATGGCGATTGACATCACAAAGCCGTTCCCAGATTCTGATTCGATAAACAAATACATTTGGTGGCAATGGATTGTTTTACAAAATGTACAAAGACTTACGCCATACCCATTCAAAAGACGGTTACAGTCGCAGACGTTTTGGTGAAAGAGATTTTTTGTCGGTTTGGAGTTCCGTTGAAGTTGCATTCTAACCAAAACTTTGAAATTGTTCTGTTTCAAGACGTTTACTGACTGTTGGGAATTAGAAAAATTAGGAGTACGCTACTTCATTCTTAATTTAATGGCATGGTTAAATGGATAAATCAAGCAATGTGAAAGAACGTAGTGTACAAACACCAAAGAGACTTGGGTTCAGTATTTGCTCCTCTTCCTAATAACTTACCGATTATCTGTTTACAAAAACGCAGGCCAAACACCATCCTGTGTCATGCTTGGTTGCGAAATATTACTGAACTTCTAGTTTATGTGAAAACTAGACTAGAATAGACAAAGTACATGATGCGGTTTGGAAAAAACAAAAAACGCAAATTGGCTGTGACATAAAATGGCTATATAATCCCCAACAAAAATGTGGTTTGTCGCCAAACTACAAAGATAATTGAAGGGCTTTTATGGAATTATGTAGCGTGTTAATAATGTCGTATAAATATCGTATCCAAAAACCACCCAAAAGTAAGTCGAAAATACTCCACATCGATCGTTTAGCTCCGTTTGCTAGCAATAACAACGTCACCTAAGACCTAGTTCAAAGCAGGGTGATAACAACCAGAGCCAGGAATGAAATCGATGGAATAAACTTTAATAAGTTTATGAGCACTTTGTAAAAGTACAAAAATTCCTGTCACCATTTTTTAAATAGTTATTAAATATAACAATAATTACATATAATAATACACAAGAATTTTCCACAAGTTACCCATTACAGGCTATGTTGAAAACATGTTAGTTTTTGTGCTGTATGAATTTTGTCCGGTCGTGTCATCTTCAAAGCGTACGTTACTTATTAGCCTCTCTCCGTCATGCCCATAGGTTTCTACAATTTAAGCATTTTAGATCATCCACGCTGCGCTGGTAGTAAGTAAATAAATTACTATTTTCAATATGTTAGTTGTGAGAAATTTGATAGGGTAAAAATAGAGTTTCATCTTGATTTATCTTTTATTATCATAGCAAAATTTAGTCACCCGCACATTCTATTACTTTAAAAATTCTAATAACTATCTTATAAGCCATACACTGAATTTAAGAACTACACCATATGCGTATTGTTTTGACCTACGTTAGATAAAAAATTGGAAGTAACGTTTAGATTTTCGCTGCTGTGGCAAATAGTTACGATAAATTGGAGACATATTTGTTGATCTTAAATGACTTCGGGAAGCTTAACGCTGTTTTGGTTTTAATTACTGTATAAAGCTTTTAGCATCTTATTTGTGATAATTTGTATCTGTATCAGCTCAAAACAGGAAACGGCCAAACACATTAACTCAATAAACTACTCTATCACAATCAAGAAAACAATAGCAGAATGAAACAGACTAAGAAAGAAATGACATGGCACCACGCAAGAAAAAAAAATTGGGCCTTTGCTAAACTCAAAAATTTCTTATCTGATCTTATCTCAACCTGACATTAATGACTATTCGTTATGGAAAGCAACCAGATTTCTAAAACAACCTCAATTATACAAACCACCAATCTGAACTTCCAACAATACCTGGGCTAAAAACATTAGCAAAAAAGCAAAGACTTGCGCAGAACACCTAGTCAAAGTGTTGACATCATTTCCGATTAAAAAATAAAACTGAAGAAGTACAACAGCTACTAGAAATGCCTTATCAAATGAGCTCACCTATTAAGCCATTCAGAATAAATAAATCCACACAAAGCCCCAGATCAAGACCTAATAACAAGTAACATCCTCTAAAAACTGTCGGGTAAAGGTTACCGATTTATAACATTTCTCTTCAATGAAATACTAAGACTACGGCACTCTCTAGACCAAAAAAACCCATCATATCGACCAATTTGTCTACTACCAGTCTTGTCAAAAGTGTTTGAAAAACTGTTCTTAGAAAAACTTTTTCCAACTATTTTGAACAACCACGTACTAACAGCACATCAATTTAGTTAAACAAACCTTTGATAAGGTCTGGCACGCGGGAATCGTCTGCAAAATCAAGCAAACGTTACCTACCGACTATTTTAAAGTTTTAAAGTCATATCTAAACAATAGGCAGTTTATTATCAGATATGGCAGTGCAATAACAAATTCATACCTAGTCAACCCTGACCCAGTACTATGCTTTATATTTACAGCAGATTCCGTTAATACCACGCAACATGATTGTTATTTTTGCTGACGAGACTGCAACACTCCCGTCCAACACGAATCCAATCTTGGCAACCCTGCAATTGCGGTCACATCTTGATGAGATTTAGCGTTGGTGCAACATGTCGCACATCCAAATAAATGAAAGCACATCAGTGCACGTAACATACACCTTAAGAAGCTTAATAACAAACAAATACCCTAAACCAACAGTGCAAAGTATCTTGGTATCCACTTGGGTAACAAATTGACCTAAAAAACCTACATACACTCTAAGCGTTGTAACCGTCGTTTAAGGTTTCAATTGACGTTATTGATTTCATGTATTTTGGATTTGTTTTATTGATTTCAGATTGATTTTAATAAGTTATTTTACGTTTTTAAATTCAACTTTATAATTCAAAGCTGTGAATAAAATTTTGTATTAATTTATTTCAAAATTATTACGTTGTTGAATCATCCGTATTTTGTGTTGACTTGGCATTTTCTTTGTTCGGTCAAAATTTCAATGGTAATTTATGTTTCCCTCTAGAGATATAATTGTAATTAAATATATATTAGCAGTTTGTTTATTTTAAGTTTGTTTAAAAGTTTTTAAGTACATTCTCGGTGCAGTCGTGCTTAGTTTCTTTGTGTTAATTCGATTAAATGAAATGGGAATGAAGTCATTCTTTTAATTTATTAGACAGTTTCATGATCGAAGTCTCAACAACTAATCTTTATTACCATAATGAAATATAATTTGTCAATTTGACATTTTATGCAGAAACTGAAGCCGTTGCCCAAAACTACTTTTCTGATGTTATTTAATCTGTTTGCATCCTCTTTGCACTTCTTGGTGGTATGGTTTTCTTTCATGGAGTTTTGAACACAAATATTTGTTATAATGGAAATTTATGTTTGAAGTGGAAAATTGACTGATTTCGTAATTTACTATTAAGATTGTCATTCCTGGTTTTAAAATCGATGAATTGATTTCATTTTGTATTGAATTGATTTTTATTTATTGCGCACACGGCCGTGCTTTGCTTAATCAAGATTTTCCATTTTTTTTTATGATGATTTTACTTTAGTTTCATTTCTTTTAAAATTTTATTTGTTTTAATACGATCATTCAATTTACTTTAATTTTTAACTTTCATGTTTACATAATGTTTTTTATTATGCGTTAATTTAAAAAGTTTTTTGTTTTTTTATTTTCTTGTTTTAAGTAATTTTTGTTCAAATAAATAAAAACAGTTCATGTAAACAAACTTTTAATTCCGTCGGCCTGCGCGTTATGTAAAATTTAAGTTCATTTCTGATTTTAGTGAGATACACTCTATTAATCTTCCGATTACCATTGGGGTCTTTTTTGACACCAGATGTGTTGTTTTTGTTGTCTTTTCTTAAGTTTTTTTTACAACTGTCCCAATATTTTTTTAACTGAGTTTGTTTCAACAATGTTTAATAATATATAACAAATTTTTCAATTGTTATTTGTTTTGCGACGTAAAAAAAAATATTGTCGTTGGGGTCATATTTGACCCTACTTGGTAACCGACGTTCTAAAAATTAATTCTAATATTTTGTCATCTAATCTGCTTGTTTTAACGTGTTATTCGTCTGAATCATGATTACTACCATTCCGTCTTTAGTCATTACATTCGGTGAGTTTGTTCGAATCAGTTGAAAAGTGTGTCTGCTGTGTTATTACATTTGATTGGAAATAGTTGTTGTTGAATTATGGCTAGAAAATATTTGTCTCAGCATGAAGTGGAAGAAATAGCTAGCAATATTAATTTACTGAATGAAATTGAAGATGAAATTTTATCTGACGATAGTGATGCCGAATTTGAAGAAGTAAGTGTACCTGATGTAAACCCGATTTAAAGTTCGAAAGACGATGACAGTGATGATAATTCGCCCAATGATAAAGATATACTATTGGGTAAAGATGGTTCCATATGGAAAAAAGATAAGCCTCATGTTAGAAGACGAAATCAGCGAAATATTCTAAAAACACCGCCAGAATTAACAAAATTCAGTGAACATATTTCAACATGCCTAGATGCTTTCCATTTATTTATCTCGGAAGACATTATGGACATAATACTTAGAGAAACAAACATTCGAGCTAGAAGAATTGTAGGCGATACGTGGAAGAGTTACATGCATTTTTTGGATTACTGCTTCTAGCTGGTGGTTTGAAAGCACGCCAAGAACCAATATTGAAGCTGTGGAATACAAAATACATGTCTCTCCATAGACCAATTTGTTGTGCTGCAATGTCTCGTAATCGAATGAGAGACTTTTTGAAATACATTTGATTTGACGATATGGACACCCGAGAAGAACGACGGGCAACAGATAAATTAGCAACTATTCGTAACATTCACGATATTCTCGCTGCAAATTGCAAAAAATCGAATAACCCTAATGCTGAAGTATGTATTGATGAACAACTTGTTTCTTTCCATGGAAAATGTCCCTTTCGAGTGTATATGAGGTTGAAGCCAGATAAATACGGAATTAAAATTTGGGCTTTATGCGATGTTAGTAACAGATATTGCTGGAATTTCCAAATATATACTGGAATGGTAGACAACGCTCTAGAACGGGAAGAAGATAAAACACAATTTTATCGTTTTATGCACGAGTGTAAAATTTAATTTCTAGGGAAGCGGGTAGTTTTGGATTTGGTTGAGGGTTTGAGAGAGGGTTATGGTATTACCACAGATAATTTTTTTACGTCTATGTCTTTAGCGAAGGGGTTACTGCAGCAATCAAAAACCTTGACCGGAACAATTCGTTAAACACGTAGAGAAATACCAAAAAAATTTTTGCCAAAAAGAAATCGAGTAGAATACTTAAGCGAAATTCTATATGGAAAAGACACAATTTTAGTATCTTACGTACCTAAAAAATATAGAAGCGTTATGCTACTTTCAACGTAACACCAAGATCTGGAATTGTCCGGAGAAGACCTCAGTTACAAACCGCAAGTTATCTTGGACTATAATAGCTGCAAAGGAGCTGTGGACAGTGTCGATAAAATGGTGAAAGAATACTCATGCAAAAGAAATACAAATCGCTGGCCTCTTATTATTCTATTTTTTAATTTTCTTGATATTGCTGCCATGAATGCATTTATTCTATACACTACGAAATTTAGAAATTTTGAAAAAGGGAAAACATCCCGAAGGAGATTATTTTTGCAAAAACTTGGGTTTGAATTAGTAATCCCACATATCAAAAAACGTACACTTCAAGGATTACTAAGACATGTGCAGAATGCAATAGCGATGGTTTTAGCAGACACAAAACCAGAGGAAGTGGGACCGCAAAACGAAACTATCGCTCGCCCAAAAAGAGGTCGTTGTAAGATATGTCCAAGAGCAAATGATAAAAAATGTTCGAAAACATGTGAAAACTGCAAACTCTTTGTATGTAAACAACATTGCCAGAAAAAAACTACAATAATATGTAATAATTGTTGCCCTCACTAATTTATGTTTACATTTTATTTTTATATTTTTATTAGTTTATATGAAATCTAATGTTAATTTAAAATATTAATAAAGGTTACCATTACAAATTAATCGGTTTTTCTTTACAAAAGAAAAAAAAATTGGGGTCAAATCTGACCCCACTTGGTAATCGGCGCTTCAAAAAATTGCTTGGTAATCCGAAGGTTAAGGTAAGTTGATTTAGAGTGTATCCTTAAAGAACGGGCTTGTGGTTGGTAAAGGCCAGAAGTTCATTAAGCTATTCTCCTTCCTGACGACTTTTGATTTTTGACTTTTCATTGTGTTTCCTGTCGAGTTTTCCAAAACAATAACGAAATTTTGAGTATAACCCACCTCGTCTTCACTGAACACCGGCGTAACTCCATTTACGTTACTTTATTTCAAGCAAGTGTCATTGTTTCAACTTTTGCACGTAACAGCGTAAACAACTGAGCCTGAAATTGCAAAACATGTACTGGTTGATAAGGAGGAAATCACAATTTTCTCTGGAAAGTAAGATACTACTTTACAAAACTATGATAAAACCCATGTGGACGAGTTACGTTAATACAAGCGTATAGTAGGCGGCATATTTATTTTAACAATAGCAAAAGTGAATAAAAAGGAAGAGAAAACAAAACATATGTAACAATTAAGAGTTTGCCAACAAATATCGTAGTCCAGTTAATAATACATTATACAGACCCTTAAATTAGGCATAACTCGTACACTTCAAAACAAATAATTATATATAACAAACACTTGAACGTTTTGAATATGCAATTAGCTAATGGCGCATCCAACACAAATCTATTAACAAATCTGCTAACTAAACTTATACATATATACACAATTACCACAAATAAAGTGCTTAGTTTTATACGATTCATTAAAAGCATAGTGTGTTAAGCTTTCCGAAGTCAATGAAAGTATCTCAATAGGTGTGCCCTCAATTCACGGTAATGCCTTCCACAGTAACGGAAATGTAAACGCTGATTTTAATTTTCCCATCTAACGTCGATTATCAGAATATGCATCCGGTAGTTCTTATATTCTGTGCATGCCTTATTAATTCGTCATAGGAATTTTCCTATGTAAAAGAACACGTGTGAGTGACCAAAGTTGCTATGACATAAAAAAATATCAAAAATCAAATGAAAATGTATCTTCAACCCAGCTAATTTCTCACAACAAACACATATAAATTATATATATTATTATATAAGATATTTAAAATGTAAAAACTCGTGAGCATGACGTTAACACACGTGTTATTTCCTTAACGTTCAAAACGGAAATATTCCTAATGATCTCCAGTGCGTAAATGACATCACTAGGCGAAATTCATACAGCACGAAAACTATACCAAAAGATTCAAAAATGTGATCTATCTCTCCCTAATAGAACAAGCAATGGTGCATCCTTTTACAAAGCATCGTAGTTTATAAACCAACAACAAGCTTGCATTGAAAATTATTAAAAATTTTTTAACGCACGATTATGTGTTTTGTGTCAAATAAAACAAAAATAAGTTTAAAAGTACGGGATTATTAACGCTGATATGGTAATTGAATAATACAAATGAAAAATTGCAAATGAGTTCACAACAGGTAACCGTTGGAAAGTACGTGCGTTAGAATAACAAATGAACGCAATTAAAAGTATAACATGAAATATGGAATAATATCAGTGCATTATCCGGATTACGCATAATTAATAAAATGTGAAAGTCTTAAGCTTTTACATAGTTAAAACCACACACACACACACGATTAATCTCGTTCCTACTGTTTAACTCAATAAATCACGTTAATCACTCACAAGGAAAAAATACGTGGAATATAATAATAAAAAAAAATAATACGTATTTGCTCAGGTTGCACTTGAACTCATAATCAAAAAGATAAAATTTAAGAATAGTAAAATGAAACATAAAAGTTGCAGGCGTACTTGGATATAAAATCATTCTTCCATGAGCAATAATTTAAATTCAAGCGAGTGGTCTACAACTGAACTGGGATTACCATTTCAATTCAAGATACACCATAAAATTGTTAGTTAATATGACCAAGTCAACTGCATCTCAAGGAACGACCATTTAATCCTATGATTGATGGTAGCGAGTTTGCTCGGTCATAAGTCGATCCGACTCACTCCATTTAACCTGATGAGCTGCATGACTGTTCCGCATAATATTATCAGAGGGTTTGGGTGGATCAAGCGCGTGTACTTAACATGATAACAACGTATCCCGCCTTCATGGTTAGCAATAGTCACGTGACAAACGCTCCCCAATTATTAGTTATCTCTAACTAATCAGCATCTGTAACAAATTTATTTACTGTGTCTCGCTCCTCCGCCTTTTTTCGCATAACCGACGGAACTCGTCTTTATTGATCACAATCTGAATGCATATCGTAAAGTCGTCAATAAAAATTACTGACTGCACATTCTGATTTCTGTTGTTTCCGCAATAATTCCTTGATTATAATTTTAAATTGTGCTGAAGTCGTTCATTAACATTAAATTTATGCAAATTTTGTGCCGAAGAACAATTCACAATGATGTGTCGATGATTACAGATTTCTTAAGATATCATTGTTTTAAACTTAAATAATCCTTCGAAGGACATGAAACGTTTAATTATGAAATTTACAAAAACTTGGAAAGTAAAATGCTTAAAAGCTTGTGAAAGTGGAGCACAATTTTGTATTATTTTTCTCTGGTACACTTAAACAAAGTACGAACAAGAGAATTGTCTTCAATTATTCTTTTGTAAAGCAACGATTTCTTTATTTCGCAATAAAAAGTGTCTACGAGTTTTGATTTAATAAAAAAAACCGCTGTGCTTTTAAATAGCTTTTGTCGTTCTTTAGTATTACTACATTAAAATTTAAAACAAAATGTATTTTTTAAGATTCGCTTAAGATTATTTACATATTTCCCAAAAACTGTAAAAATAAAATTATAAAACTTATAAAATAAAGATAAAATTTTAACATAAATTAAAATAATTTATATACATAGTTGTAAATATTTCTGGTTCAATCCTTCATGTTTCTTGCGAGATTTCTACGACTACTCCATCTTTACATTTTTATGTGGTGTTTGGTATTTCTTTTTGTGTTCTTTGTTGTGATATTGTTTGCTATATTATTTTACTTGTTTTTATGCTTTTATTATTGGGTGTCTAAACCATAGTATTCTTATATTTCTGCTTTTTGGTAGAAAAAACGAAGATGATTTTTAGAGACTATTACATCGATTTAATTGCACAGCTAAGTCATTAAACATGGAAATATCTGTATCAAAAACAAAATGTGTGGCAAAAAAATTTATCTAAAACTAAGCATTTACACAATTTAATTTAGATGTGATAAATATAACTACTTTTAACTAACACTAACAAAACTGCAACAGTATTTAAGAAAAACAACTTACAAGTAATCTATATATCACTAACACTTGATATTTACAAATAGTGTCCTCGATAAGTTGCACTTTTTGTTCACCTACACTGCTATTTACTTTCACTTGTTTATTTATAGTTGGCACACGTGTTAAGCAATTTACTTATTTTAGATTGACACCGTATTCTTCTTCTGACTATACTCGATTCGCATACTGACTGGATTCGGCCAATTTTTATATTTCACTTTATCTGCTTCGAAAACATTCCGGTAATTACCTCGAATCATTTTGGATGATCTCGAAACTTCTATGCGTTTCAATCACAAATGACTATAGCAATAACAATGGCAGCCTGCCTAAATGACACGTTGTGGAAAAATAAACGTATAGAAATAGAAACCAAATTAAAACACAGAAACATATCAAAAACAAAAAAAAATATTGAAAACAGGCAAAATGAAGCTGCTTTAAAGAATTACTAAAAAGATATTATTAGAGAGAGAAAAGAGTGAAGATCTAAGAAGAACGTGTAATATGGAAACATTAATGAATGGGTATTACATAAAAAAAACGAATAGAACGAACACATTAACAGGACAGATGAACAACAAATCGTCAAAACTGCACGGGACAAATCACCAGTGACCAGAAAAAGAACAGAAGACTGCAAATAAGATGGCGTGATAATCACAACGCAATCGAAAGTGAAGCATAAGTGACAAAAAAGAACAAACAAGACGCCTATATTAGAGACGGAAGAAGAAAACTTCTGCTACTAATTTGACGGTAGTTCTTTTACTTGGTTGATTTGTTTGAAACAGCAAAAATCAACAGTCTCGTCTCATATACTACAACTTTTAAAATTTTTTTTTTAGTAAAATTGTTGTTTGCAGCTTAATATAAAAGTGTTTTATTTTTTATTCTTTCATTTATTTTCAAATCTTAATTTAATTTTTTTTGTATTTTCTTTCTAGTTTTAGACTATTGCCCTTGCCATTTATTTTTTTGACATTTGTTTTCCGTGGTATTCCCCCTACTACGTATCGCAATGTGACAACGACAATGACGACATCTTTAGGACAGACCAGTAGGCTGATGACCGTGCACGTAGTTGAGCTGTAATCGAAAATAGTTTTGAAATAGTTGGAATTCGTTATTCTCTTTTTTTCTTAAGGTGTAATTTATCCTTTTGTGTTTGGGGTGACAAAATGACAGTTTTTTCCCCAATTTGAAAAATCCTTGCTTTGCGTTAAAATTTAAATAATACACATAAAAAAACTACTTTCCTTAAAAAGTATAAATATAAAACTACAAACACTGTTCATCAAAATATTTACATAGACTCTTCTTTTTGGTGTCCCACAAGCTACTTTGAAAAATTACTTCAAAAGTGGAAAAACTACCAAAAAACTGTTATACCAGAAAATAAGGAGACGTTTAATATTTCTTTTTATTATTGAAAAACTGTATGGATTCATACATGGGCATGAAAAACCAGTTTTATGGTCTCATCGTCAAAAAAAATTGCAGAATGGTTTGTCAGCTGTCAATCAAAAAGCGTCTTTTAGATTTATTAAATAAGCTTGAGTTAAAAAAAGTAGATGGAGACGTTACAAGAAAATTCAATGTAGACGAAACAGGTGTGATGGTGGTTCAACACAAAACTATGTTAATTTTCAGTACTAAAAGCAAGAAGTATGTTCACTTGCGTTAGCAAAACGTAGTGCGACTATAATGGTTGTGCCGTTGCACAAGTTTGTTGATAAAGCTTCTCCAAGCTTCATTAAGTGACTCTAAATGGATAATAACCATTTGTCCTTCAATGGATGGAACATTTTATTGAAGCAGTAAAGCCACGGAAAGAACCGGTAGTCTTAGGTTTGAAAACAAAGCTACTCAGAAATTTTTGGAGCGGCAGAAGTCTGATGAGAAAAACATAAGCATTAAAACCAAATATTATTGCTTGGATAAACTTTAGAATAAGAGTTCCCACAGTCAGATATGGATCACTAATTTGGTGGCACAACTCCAAAAAAAAATCCATACAAGTTACAAAACTTTGCGTGTATAAGAATCACAGGGGCTATGTTAACAACGCCCACTGCAGCAATAGAAACCTTTATAAACTGTTCGCTTCTACATTTAATGGTAAAATTACATGTTTTTGGCAGCAACGTACCGGTTGAAATCAAATGGATAGGACGCTGGTGCTATAGTAGGATGCCATACCAAAATTTTTGATTAGATAAACAAACAGAACCGGTCCAACTATCCATTTCTACAAATGTTATCGGGTAATTATACCGACAAAGAAAAACGCGGTAGATAAACAACAACCCAAAAAGCAGCAAGCAATCATCTGGAATAGAAATGGTTCTAAAACTGGATAAAGTACTAGAGCGAGAATCGCTGGCAGTAAATTAGAGACCAACTTTAGCGCAAACCTAAACCCAAACCGTATTCCAAGCAAAAATTATTACAATATGCGTTTGTGTTTAAAAATGATTAGAAATTGCTATCAAAATAAGACGATTAAAACCTTTATCAATATCCAAGCAGCATTAAGAATTTTAGAGTCAGTAACAGTACCCTATAGAGCAATTAGAGGTTGTGTAAACATGCTAGTTCGTCTAGCCGAGCACAGCAGAGCTATTCTACAATGAAAAAAAAACATTAAAGAAAACAAAATTAACAAAAAAACAGACTTATTAACTAAAAAGGGACTGACAACCGACAAATAGGACCTGTGCCAACCTGTGGTCTAACATATAAGACCATCACGGAAGAGATTAGAAATTTTATGAGGCAAAAACATACTTAATTCTAATTAGCAGCTCCTGGACTAAAAAAGTCGCTGATGTTTATCACGTAAATAGTTAAATTAGGTCAAAATCAACTACAATAGACTGTCAGACTGTTCACAGAACACTGTTCACTTATGAAACATCTCATTAATATAAAAGTAAAGAACAATCCTAAATGTAAGATGTGTCAAGAAGAAGATGAAACACCTCTTCACATGATGTGCAAATGTTCAGCTTTTGTAGACGATAGATCTTTACACTTTGAGGGTGAATATATAGAACTAAAAACAATAGAAAACAATCCCATAAAGCTTGGATTTTGATGGACATTATTCTAACACAAATAATGTTTACGTTATTGAAAATGATAATGGTTGTTTTTATGTTTCTTTTAAAAACAAGGAAATTATTAGGTGAAAACATATAAAAGTGACAACAATGCAAAACGCAATTAACGGATTCAAAGCTACTGGCTTACATTGATACAGCTGAGACATTTTCAACGACAGTGTTCTCGTAGTACATCAGTATGAGCAAAAACACAGAGTCAGAAATTCAGAGTCAGAATCAAAGACCAAATACAAAACTAGAATTAGAAGTAGTGCCTGATAATTTGGTGAACCAGTTGGTCAGCCCTAAAAGCATCGTGTCAGTACCAGTCTTCACCAGGCTGGGTAGTGTCTTTTGTTGTAAATAAAACTCAAACAGAAGGGAAACTGTCAAAAAACTAAAAAGAATTTCTTTGTCCTGATAAATACCCTTCCGAAAATGGTCAAAACGTTGACAACTTCGGTTACAACAATGACGGTCCAAACTTGGGAAATTTTTTTATTATAGACTTAGGCTGTGGGCGCTTTTGCTATTACATTAACAATCTCTACGGGAAGAATATTTCTTTTAAAACATTTCTTATTTTCCAAATTTTTCCATAAACTCGTCATATTTTTGTGCCTTTTAACTTTTCTTAGTCGCTGTCCTGACCACATCATTTCTCCATTTTTCTCAAAATCAAGTTCTACACTCAGGCACGTTCTTTTAAAAACATTTTACACCGTGCTAGTCTACCGTTGATACGTGAACGAATTAGCAACCTTGAAAAGAGTTAGACACTATTTCTAAACAACTCTTTTCTCTTTATCTAGAGTTGGCTAACAATCTATCGCCGAATGATTGGAATCTATTTGACAATATTACTTACTAGCAGCCTGGTACCACTCTACGACAAACCACTAAAAATCATCCAACAAAGTTTCCATTATTAGATTCCAAGAAAACGGTTGTCAATTTATCTAGTTTGACGCTCACTGCAAAATAGAATTTGGTGCTATATAAGGATTTAAACATTACTGTTGTTCCTAAACGCATTTCGAAAAAAAAAACATTTTATGTGCTGTCGGGTTTTCTAAAGGCATTTTTTTAGTCACATCTCAGATCCCATTCGTATTCACACTGGCAAAATTGTTAAATTGTTTAAAGTTTTTAAATACAATATTTCTAAATCGGAAGAATTAGTTATAAAAAGTTTTTGTAAGAACCTTGATATCATTGTTCTTCCAGCCGACAAAGGCAACGCTACTGTCGTTTTGAACCAAACTGATTATAGCGCAAGAATTGATTCTATTACGTTTATCTAAGTCGTAATTTCACTTTGAAGAGTGAACGCGACGTTAGCAAAATTATCAAATCTTTTAATATACGTCCAGAAACTAAACGTCGACTTACCTTTTCAGATTCAAAACCACCTTGTCTATACGGATTTTCCCAAAGTTTACAACTCTTCTTACATTCTCAACTTTTGAACCTCAAGATTCTTCTTGTAAGTTTTAATGTCATTTTACTTTTTACCAAAAGTCCTATTAAAGATTAGCTTATTATCATCGAACAGATTTTGTCTGACCATGACAAGGATTTGAGTTCGGTTCCTCTTATTAATAAGCGTTTATCATCCACTCATTTCCAATTTGATAACAAGTTTGATAAACAAGTTTTTGGTGCTGTTATAGGTTTTTGTCTACCGTCTGTTGTAGTTAACATTTTTATAAAATCTTTTGAAACGATTGTTTTGGAATCATAAATATTAAAACCTAAAGTTTGATTTAAGAATGTTGACGACACGTTTATTGTTTAGTTTCATATAGTTATCCCAAATTGTTTAAATTTTTTGGTCATTTTAATAATCAACTCTCTCATTTCTTGACGTTTCTATGATTTGTAATCCCGGCAGACTTTTGAGTTATTTTGTGTATCGCAAACCCACCTATACGAACAAGTCTTCGTCTCATCTTCATCTGGCACAGAAACGTTCTGTTGTTGAATCTTTGATTGATCGCGCTTTTTCTATTTACTAACTTAAGAATCTAGATTCAAACTCAATCATGTTACTAGAGCCTTGGTGAACAATGGTTACAAAAAGATATTCCAGCAGTTATTAATCTTCATTAATCCACGTGTTCGGATGCTGAAGTACATGTTTGCATCCAAAATCAATCAAAAATTGGCATTTTTAACCTATATTTATAAGGTTACAAATCAAATAGACTTTTTGTAAGAATAGCTCTACGAAAGTGAGCGAAACGTTGACAAGTTCCGTTACAACATAAGACAGTCCAAACCCGGTTAACGTTCTTACCTTAGCGTATCTAGATACTCTTTTAAAGTATCTTATCTGTATCTAGACACAATTTATGAAAAGTATCCGTATCTGTATTAAGATACTAAAAAAATTATGTTACAACACTGAACACTACGTAACCAAATAAATTTGATTTGCTGCTACTAAAAATACGTTTCTTATAGTACCTCTTATGCGCTATTTTAAAAAATATCAACAGTAAACAACAAGGTATTCAGCTATTAAATGACAATTTTTTTGATAATCACATTGACTAAAAATTATTTTTTAGAGTATTTGAAAAAGGTTTAGAGTTTGTTGTGCATAAATTGTGCCAAAAATGCCACACATAACAAATAAATCAAAAGTTTTGATGAGACGATACATGGTGGACAGTGAATTTGTAAGAATTACTGTAGATATTGCTGGACTGTTTTTAGAAACGGAGTGAAAATATGAGTACTTAAGAGACTTTGTCTAATTAAAAATTTAGACAATGCAGTGGTACAACTCAAATAGTAGTAGTAATATTGGCTTTGTTTGCTAATTTTTTGACCAGTATTGAGTCTAAATTTAAAGAGAACAAAATATTCTTGTAGTTCATGCAATATTCGCTGTTGACTCTAATTGTCTTTTTGCGATTTTTTTTTGAATTTAAGATATTTTACAAATGTTTGAATCTTCGCGCAGTTTTAAAAAAAATTATTTCTTTGATAACATATATAAATGCTTTTTTTACGTTTTATATTTTTTCTTAATAATTAGTTTTTAGCCAAAATTTTACAAATTTTTTCTCTAGAAGAAAAACAATTGTAATTTTTTCAAAAGATTCTTTGCTTGACATCCTTTCTTCTCTCATTTTTTTTTTTAATTAAGAAAGTATTTAGTTATTTTTCAATTTTTGGTATTGTTTATGTTTTATTTGTAATAACCTGCTCTCTGTTACCTTTATCCTCTAAATTTTTATGTCGTTTTATGTTTTACCCATGCATTAATACTGTCTTTACACCTTCATACAATGTGTAGTACTACAGCAACTCCCAGTTTTCCTCTTCCTTTTCAGAATGTAACCAATTTTTTTTGCCTGCACATGATAGTTCAAACAATTTTGAGACTTGGCAATGTGCGCAGTAGCTTAGTAGCTATTCTAGACTACTCCCTGGTGCGTAATAATAAGGCTGAAAGGAGATGAGGTGGTATTGGCTTATTTGTAAAATCTGACATTAAATATAAAGATCTTCTACTTTATACTAGTTCTATTGTTAAATATCTGATTATTGAGCTAGACTGCAATAGATCGTCTATGTTGGCTAGAATAGTTTATCGTCCTCCCGCACCTCATTTTGATATACTTGACTTTGAGAAGGTTTTTTCTATTGTGGTCCTATGATATGACTATGACTATGTTCTGATTCTGGGTGACTATAAATAAATTATCTCAAACACCCACCTCCAAACAAACTTTGCTTATCTCTTGGACTGTATGCTTCTATCTGTGCTTCCCGCGTCTTATCCTATGAGCAACCTGATGTTTCTGGTGTATCAGCACATTTTATACTATTTTGCTCCTATAATTTTAGAAAGAGAAAAGTTAGAAACATATGATGTGAAGCTCGTCCGTTGAAAAACATCTGTAATGAGATGTGATTATAATGCGCTGCTTAAATCTCATAGAATGCAGCATGTAAACTAGGCGATCTTGATTGAATAGTGAACAGATTCACGGGAATAAACCTACTTGATAAAGTTGCTCCTGTTAAAAGATTTAGGGTAAAAGATCCTGGTACTCTTTGGTTTAATCTCTAGAAGTGCTCATTTCGAACATTTCGGGCATGGAAAATAAACAATCTACGATAATAAAATGTATAAAATAGAAATTAGATTACGTTGATATGCTAGAGCGCAAATGATTAGAAGTACACTAAACAACTAATGAAGAATACAAGCATACAACAAATAAAACAGAAAACAATTAGAAAGAAAATAGTGCACAGGTCTAGATAAAAACATTTATCTAGACCAACACATAGGTGCACAAAGAGCGTAGAAACATAGAAAACGTTAAAATAATTAAAAATTTCTTAAAACAATTAATATAGCGAAACGTTTCCGAAGTATTTGGAACCTTCAAGACGATTGTCAAAAAAGATGAAATGTTCTAGATTACCTGTATTAGTGTTAGTTGTATTAAAAATTCGTTATATTTGTAATTATCATATTTGAACTACGTGTAAATACTTAGTATATTTTGCATTTTTTTTTATTTGTCAGAAAAAAAAACGTGCGAATTTCATTGAGTACTAAACTAAGGAAAAGCAACTTGGTTTAAAAGGGAATACTATTTGCCAAAACATTAGTACCAGTAAAAAACGCGATTCTAGTTCCAGCCAATACAACATCTACGTCAAGAAAAGAGAAACCAAACAAATTATTACGGATATAGGGAGAGTAGTACTAGTAGAGAAGAAAAATGGATTAACACAGTTTTGCGTAGACTACAGGTAGCTTAACAATGTGACCAAAAAGGACAGTTACTCTTTACCAAAAATTGACGTTAGTTTAGACACCCTGTCAGGATCCCAGAAGTTTTTTGCATTCGATTTGAAGACTTGGAACACAAAGATTGTGAAAAGACCGTTTTTACGATCAAAACTGGTTTGTGACAGTTTATTGTATTTGATTTAGACCATCTCTGTACCTCAGAGCCAGACTATGTTAAGTCCAAAATTTAGTATTTTTGCATAAATATGTTAAGTCACGCAACTTTTTTTTTTGCTTTCATTACATTTTTGTAGTTTTTCCCTAGCTAGCATATTGAAGAAAATAGCCTCTTTTAAACTATGTCAATTCCATAGGTCTGCTAGAGCCAAACAAAGTTAAGTCACAATGTTATAGTTTACCTCACAATTTATGTTTAGTTTTCTAGGTTAAGTTCATGCTGTGCTATGTTTGTGGTGTTCCTCTAAAATTTTGTCAGGGAAGTGCTCTTAAAGTTTGTGTTAAGATGTCATTAAGGGCGAAGAACATAATGAATTTGTTAAAAGAAAGAAATAGAAACCAACAAAATCATCTGAACCAAAACAAAACTGCTTTCGAAAGGATAGGTAAGTACAATAAATTTACATTTTATATTTTTCATTGTGTTGTTAAATATTAATTCAGTAAATGAACAATTAACTAAAAATAGTGCAATTTTTATTATACAGGACTTAACATAGTTTACTTGTACCTTTGTTGAACAATTGTTTGGACTTAACACACTTGTTTTGTTTATATGAATTTTCTTTTTAAGGTACTTGCAAAAATAGGATGTTGAATCGACAAAAATCCAACAACAATGTCGTTCCATCACTAAGTTATCTGTCCAATCAGATACTTAACCAGTCTATATATTCAGTGGAACAAAATGTCTTTGCAATAGAAACTCAGAATTTAGAAATGCCCGAAGAACAGAAAAAAAGAGATGCTCACATAACTGGAAAATATAATGAACCAGCGCATAAACTTCCCGACAGAGATGTAGATATTTCAGATTTTGATAGTGATGACGATGTCGCTGATCCGGATTATGATGTAAGCTACGAAAAAAGTCCAGGGAATGACGAAATAGGCCAAGACAACGAAAGAAACCAGAAAAAGGGAAGAAAAAGAAAACAAAATACCAAAAACTGAAAAAAATATATAACTTAAAAGAAAAAACATTCAGGGTTGGAGTACATAACCGACAGTGGTAGTCGCTTAATGAGAAAAGAAGCTGTGAAAAGTCCCTGTCTTAATACTTCCAAACTCTCATGTAAAACTAAAATATCGGAAGAAACTCGTCGAAGTATACATACAAATTTTTGGAGTCCTATGAAACCAGTGGACATGAGAAGACAGTTTATTGCATCAAGAGTTCTGCAGATACCTATAAAGAGAGCGCACAAGTGAAAGGAGTGGCAAAAGAAAATTTTCCAATAATTATAATTTTGAAGTTGGAAATGTGAAAAAAACAGTGTGTAAGAATTTTTTTCTAAACACACTTAGCATCTCACAACAAACTGTAGATACGGCAATAAAGAAAAGGAAGGATAGGGGCCTTGTATCTCCTGACAAAAGAGAACGACACGCACCCATTAACAAAATTTCAGAAGAGATTCGCAATAGCGTTCGAAGTCATACTTTTAGATTTCCAACTTATGAGTCGCATTATTCTCGCTAGAAAAGCAAAAAAAGTATCTTGGAAACAATTTAAATATAAGCAAAATGTACAGTCTGTATTTAGAAGAATGCACTAAGAGGGGTTTTCCCACTGAAGATATTGCAAAAGATTGGTTATATTCAGAAATTTTTAACTATGAGTATAACTATTCTTTTAAAAGTCCAGATAACGAAACCTGCAACTTATGTGACAATTATAAACTTCAACTTCAGGAAACAGACACCTTGGAAATACGAAAAGGTTTACAAAAAGAATATGATGACCATCTTCTGGATGCAAATAATAGATACAAAATAAAATCTGAGGATATTAAGAGATTATTTACTTGAAAAAAAAGTAGTTATGATTGACTTACAAAAGTGTTTACCTACCCCAGATTTACATAACTCGCAGAGCTTCTACTCACTTAAGTTATGGACATACAATCTAACTATTCACGATGAACTTTAGATAAAAATTACTGCGTTATGTGGGATGAGAGTGTGGCTGGTAGGGGAGGCAATGAAGTGTCAAACGTTTGACAAAATTAACCAAAAAAAGATTAGAATTTAGATGGGATGAAGACTGCGAAATTTCATCATTTAAAACAAGCTTTAATAATTTTTCCGATTTTAAGTTATTCAAGAAAAGACAGAAAAGTTGTCGCGTATTTTACCAAAGTTTTGTTCAGGCCAGAGAGGAATTATTGTGTGACTAGAAGAGAATTTTTAGCAGTTGTTAAGTCTACAAAGCACTTTTATAAATGCTTGCAGAAACGAAAATTTTGCATTGAAATGTATAATTGTATGTCGCAGTTAGTAGAAAACAGTTCTTTTTAGTAATTAAAAAGAGTGTCGAGGACACAAAGAGCAGACTGCAGTTAAAAGTGCCGAAAAGCAGAGTGTCAGAAGTGTTGCAACACCTGCATGATGGTATATCAGCGTTCTATTGAGTGAACTGCAAAAAAGACATAATAGAATGGTACCGCAAGTGCACAATTTGTGCATCAGGAAATGACCTAGTAAAAAAAAACCAAACATCAATGAAACAGTATAACGTGGGAAACTTTTTAGGAAGAGCGTCAATTGACATCGCAGGGCTATTCCTAAAATCGATATTGCGAAACAAATACATATTGGTGGCGATTGATTATTTTACGAAATTAACAAAGATTTATGCCATACCCAATCAGGAAGCAGATACAGTCCCAGGCGATTTTTTAAAACAGTTTTTCTGCCGGTTCGGAGTTCCGTTGTAATTTCATTTTGAATAAAAATCGTGACTTTGAAATCAAAAATGATTAAAGACAGAGATAATGCTTATAGAGTTTGGAAATGATCTCAACGCTTATAAAAGATTTGAACTGCAAAAAAAATATATTGCTTCTGGTCATCAATCTAATATGTCTTCTCAGGCGCTATGGCGTAATATTAGGAAGTATATATGAGTACTTTTCTGGTTTTTCTAGCAATATTACTTCCACTGCAGATTGTTGTAATGTCATAGTGTTAGGTAACTTTTTTTCTTACTATTGCTGAAGTAGACGTTTTAGCATCGTTTAATAAAGTAAAATCTTGAGCAGCTGGTATCGATGGAATTTTTCTTCATGTTCTTGCTGCAATTTTTTCAGTTATTCTCCGCACCATCACTAAAATTTTCAATTGTCTTTTAATGCCTTTTTCATTTCTTGCCTGTTGGAAAAGTGCCAGAGTTAGTCCAACATCAAAAGTACAATCTTCTAAGGAGCCTTCTGATTTTAAACCCATCAGTATTTTACCGCTGATATTCAAGATATTTGAATTTATTCTGCATGATTACCTCACCACTTATATCGACCAGGTGCAAATTTTTGGTTCCAAATCAGTCTGGGTATAGGCCTAACCATAGCTGTGCTACAGCTCTGTTCAAAGTGACTGATGACTTTAGAGCATCTATTGACAGAGGCAATGGTGTGTTATTGACGCTTCTGGACATAAGTAACGCTTTTGATTTTATTGAGCTTTTTCTTTTTATGAGAAAACTATATAACAACTATTCACTGCCCGCCTCATCTTGCAAAATGTTGTTTTCTTACTGGTAAAATCAAAAGTCAAGTATGGTAATTCATCGTTTGCCTTACAACCATTGGCGTATGGTGCGCCACAGGAGGGAATCCTATCGCCTCTATTATTTTTTCTCTACGATGACTTAGCAAATTGAATGTCTGCAAATATCATTTATTTGCAGATTATATGCAAGTCTATAGTGAGGTCGATAAAACGAATCTCAAGGTTGGATTATCAAGCCATTGAGAATGTTTTAAAGTGGTGTCAGCTTAACTGTCTTAAGTTAAACCTCATTTGGTCACAAGCCATATTTATTTCTTTTCGATGGTTTTTACCCGGCCATGCCAAAATGATTGTCAAGAAAATGGTTGTTTTCACTTTCTTGAGTAGATTATGTTTCCCAATTATGTCGCCGTGTTTACTCAGCTCTTCACTCCCTCCGTAGGCCGTCAAAATTTGCACCATGTGGTTAAGTTTATCTAAACGAACTCAAATCCTGATTTACTCTTGACAGGCAGAACCAAAATCATAACTGATTCCTTTACTGTGTCAGCTGCAAAACTGTGGAATTCTTTTTCGTTACTGGTCTGCTGTTTTGTGTCTGTTTTTTTCCGTCACGCTTTTTTTCGTTTTTTCTTCAAAAAATAGTGGCCAGCTTTAGCTTTACGCCTAATTTGTGTTGGTTGCACTTGTAGGTAATAAATATGTAACTAGTACCAATTTATTGTACATTAGGTCGGACTTATGGTGTATGTATAAGAAATGAATAAATAAATAAATATTGAATAAATCGTTTTCGCTCGTTTCTACATAATAAAAACTGCACAAACGATTTTTTTGTAGTTTTTTTTTTTTTTATGTATTTAGTAATGATTTTAAAAGAAATAACATAAATAAATAACTGCTATCTAATTAATGATTAACGCCAAGTTCCCTGATTAAATTTAATGATATTAAATTTAAAGTAGTTTTTTATTTTTGAAACAAATCAAATTCAGAATTTCCAAATGATATAAGGTATCTTTTGTTAAAACTACTTGTTAAAAATTAATTTGAAAATGTAATATATATTATGAAAGTAACTTCAGTTTAATTGACTTTAACGTGTTAATTAAATTGGGCGTTATTGCAATCGAAAGATTTAAAGTGTTAAAGTGAGACGCCAGAAACAAGTAAAGCAACTGGTATTAATTAAATTATAAAAGAGTAATAAAACTATTGCAAAGAAATTTGTACCTAAACAATCGATTAATAAAAAGACAACGTTGTAATTTCACCAATAGATGGAGCTGTGTGCACACTATCGGCATTTAGGCATTCAATAAATTTTGTATTTAATCTTGTGTAAGCGAAACAATTCAAAATGTTCAATACAGAAAATAATTGAGCAAATGATTAATCGCGGATAGTGTTAAGCTCGTATTCAAGTATCAATTTAATCCTGGCCGAATTTATTTGAAAGGAAAGGTTACAACAAAAATTTAAAAGCTTTTTTATCGTACTGTCAAATTACCACCACTTGTCTGTTAAATAATGGAAATACATTATCAAATTTAAAGTGAATGAAAATAATGCATTATGAATACAGAAATCAGTGAAAAGTAAGTCGACAAGAAGATTATCCCTGCAAATCCCAGAGGCACTCACCGACAATGGTTTGGGTTGGAACCGCCACGTGTGTCGTTTGATTGGGCCTGTAAATAACGTTCGTCAGTGAGGATTACAGACGGTTTCACGCGTCACTAGTATATAATCTGCTTTACTTTGACATTGATAAGGATGAATGGAGTAGAAGTTGCTAGTCATTCTAATTCAGTGTTCGGTCCTTAGATCGGCATAGACACGCTCGAAATCGTACAGCTTATGTAATGCAATTACATTACACTACGACAAATCGTTTTTGTTTTAATCGAATCATAAATAAAAAATTATAATCTTCTATTGTGAAGAAGCGCACATATGTACCACATTTACCTGAACATGTCACAAACCATCAAACTTCTTTATCTAAATGAAATCTTGCCGTGAAACTGACTACAACAGAATCAACTTTTTAATATGATAAATACCCTAAATAAATAGGATGCGTCGTTTTATGTATATATGAATGAGAACATTCCGCATTGTCTGGTACCCATAGACTCTGGTATCTGTCAAAGTGAAGAGTGATCGGTCATCACGAAGACCTCCAAGCTCGTCAAAATATTATTCATACATAAGTTGTCTCTGTCTCATGCTTTACGTTATGTAACGTACACTACATTATAGAAACATCTGCTGTATATCATATTTAATCCACGAAAGAGACAAGAAAACGTTTAGGTCTAATAATCTTTTGATAAATAAAATTATGCATTTTACAAAAGTATGTAAATAATCACAACAGCGCTGTCTCGTTTCATAATGGATTTTAACCGCAATTTTCGAATAAGTACAAAATCCAAAATTGTATGGTTTTGGCGTAGCAGTTGGATTTCGATCCATCATATAGCTATGACAGCTCTTCATTGTGTAGCTTACCAAATAAAATTGTGTAATGCGCTCAATGATACTGTTTATGCCGCTAAGTAGTAAGGCCGGGTGGTATGCTTTGTACGGATTACAATGAGTGTCATCTCTTGACATGCGTTAAACTGTTTGTAGAGTTTCCGAATTTAGCACTGACTGACTGACAAGGGTTTTAGTAGCTTTTTCTGTTGCATTCGTTTTTGTTAATGTGTTTACGTGTTGCGTGAAAAAGAAATTATTTAAAATGTACGTTGTCCGACTTTATTCTCTTTTTAGAATTTTAAATGACACTAAAAGAATGCGTTACAAATAAAATGACATAAACAAACGCAGTTTAAACTAGAAATTAATAAAATTATTTTGAAAATCCAAAATTTAGCAATATTATATAGCATATCGTATGTTTTTGTGTATTTTTATAAATTGTTTAGGATTTAAAAAATATAATTAAAAAAATATTAAAAAATTAAATACAAAAAGGATTACAAATACACCGCACACTGCGTAAACCTTTTAACAATACCAAAAAATTGAAATATAAAATCTTGAAAACTATGATTTTTTTCTGGTTCTAAATAATTTGTCGTTAATAATTAATTTTGATTTAAATCGTTTTGGATATTTTTTATAAATACAGAAGAAACCACAATATTATTTTTTATTATTGCGTGTGTACGTTATTAAATTTTTTTTGAGCGCGACTTTTTTGCACGAGAAAAATATTTTAGAGAAGAATGCGATGAGATATTTTTCTTGCGTTCAGATAACTTTATGATAAATTTGCGTCTTCGAGAAGAAAAATTTGGTATGTTTGGATTTAACATTTTTGCTTTAGTTAGTAATGTAACGATTATTATTAAAACTATTATTTAATATATACACGTTTATAACTATCCAAACTAATTAAATCTAAGAATATTGAATAAGAACATTTACACTAATTTATATATATCATAGTACTATCACTTACACGAAGATAAAGTCCGTGGATAACTTTAGTTTAACACTTATTGTTTACTTTAAAGTCACGTACAAGGTTATACTCCGTATATTTATTTATAATACGCGTTAACCACTTATTTATTTAAACTTGAATAATCTTCTTAACACTGCCGTCTTCGAATTACTGAAATAACTGACCTATGATTTGTTTGTACTGCATTTATACATTTTGGCCATCCTTCACAAATTTTCTATATCTTTCGGTGAACGTTCTGAAAATGGATAACAACTTTGTGAAAGCACTCGAACTTGAGAATAATTTCTCGAACGTTTTACTGCCTCCTTCTTAGGAAACTGGATGTGCGGCAGCTCTTTCCATTTCGGCAACTTCCTTGACCATAAAAGTAGCGGTTAATGGACTTTTTTTGACCCAATGTTTTTCTTGGTTGGTAGCTGCAGACCAACACTTGAACGCCTGTTCCTCGGAAGACGATTTCCAACATGTTTCGAACTGTCCTCCAATTCAGTTAATCTAAGCCACAACCAAACTTGGGTACTGCCAATTTCTTAACATGGTGGAACTCCATTCCTCTCTTGAAATTCTATAATGTTTGCCACAGATTTTCGTATAACGGCTTGATACATGAGTATTTCTTGGCGATCAGATAGAAAACAAAGCGTTTGTTACGACGTAGTTTTAAAACATTTCCGACTGCCGGTTTTGTCTTTGTAGTTTATCTAGCTGCCCAAACTTCTTTTTAAATACGACTGCAACCCCTCTGGATATGTCAAGATCTTCTCTCACGCAATATGCGATGGCGTAATATTTTTGTGTTTGGAACAGGTCTTGTTGTTCCTCGGTGTTAACTCCGAACCTAACTTTTCCAGAACCTCCGATAAGCTCATAAACTTATCAAACTCCATTCCTTCGATTTGATTTTTGGTTCTGCTAGTTATTACTCTGGTTCGGGCCTGAACTTGCGTATTATGGTTATCGCCAGAAAACGGGGTTATACGATCGACGTGGACTTCTTTTGGTTTGCCTCTGGGTGGTTTTCGGATGCAATATATAAAGTCATTAATACGTTGCACGACTTCATAAAAGCTCTCCTATTGCCTCTGCAGCTTCGGCGACAAACCTCGTCTTTTTTGGGGATTATACAACTATACCATGTCGCCAGGTTGAAACCCACCATTTTGTGCATTGACGTCATATCTAGTCTTCATTCTGTCGCTGGCAATTTGTGCGTTTTTACGGACCTTTTCATGTACTTCGTCTAGCCTCCTAGTCAGCTTGCTGACGTAGTCTTCTCCAGCAACTTCTTCTTCCAGTCTTTGCCCAAATTGAAGGTCGCACGGCAGTCGATTTCGCAACCGAGCATTACACAGAATGGTATTTGACTTGTGTTTTTGTAAACGGATGATCGGTATGCCATTAGGAAAAGGTGCAAGTACTGATCCCAGTCTCTTTGGTGTGCGGACACTACTTTGGCTAAGTGTTTTCTCATTGTTCGATTCATCCGCTTAACCATGCCATCAGATTAAGGATGGAGAGACGTCCTTCTAGTTTTTTTAATTTCCAACAGTCGGAAAACTTCTTGAAACATCCCAGACTCGAAGTTGCGGCCTTGATCATAGTGTAATTCCAACGGAACTCCAAACCGACAGAAAAACCCTTTTACTAATACATCTGTGACTTTTGATTAGGTATGGTGCAAGCTTTCGCCCATTTTGTGAAATAATCCATCGCTACCAGGAAGTATTTGTTTCCCAAATCAGATTCTGGGAACGGCCCTGCAATATCAATTGCTACTCTTTCTAAAGGGCTTCTTACGTTGTATTGCCTTATCGGTGCTTTGCGCTTTTTCGCTGAATCACTTCCTAATGTGCAGATCGTACACTTACGGCAACATTTTCTGACGTCCTTTTTGGAGTTCACCAAGTAAAATCGTTCTCGGACCTTCTCCAATGTCTTCTTAATGCAAAAGTGTCCTCCTGATGTACCATCGTGGAGATGCTTTAACACTTCTGAAACCCGGCTCTTTGGCACTACCAACTGTAGTCTGTTTTCTCTGCCCCCGACACTTTCTAAGGATTGCTTAAGAAAACCGTCTCAAAGAGTCCCACTGCGCCCAGTACGCTTTGATGTTTCTGCCCAAAGCACTCACTCCCTCCCAGGTTGGTCGTCGGCCGTTTTCTTTCCAGTCCAGGAGTAGTCGTATTTCAGAATCGTTTTCTTGTTCGCGACGCAACTGCTCGGGTTTCCATTCGTTATTAACCATAGCAGTTTTCCGGAGGCATTCAACTTTTTCTTCAAGTCGCGAACAATGACTGCAGTCCGCCGGACATGATCTTCTAGACAAGGCATCAGCGTTCTGATGACTGCTGTTGACACGGTGTTCTGTGTCATAGTCATACTTTTGCAGTCTCTTGACTCATCTTGCTACTTGTCCTTCCGGTTTACGGAATTGCAATAGACATTTTAAAACGGCGTGGCCCGTTCTCTGTAAAAATTTTCGCCCATACAAATATTTCTACAAATGTTCTATGAACCTGGCGACTGCTAACAGCTGCCTGCTAGTCACGTAATAACTCTGTTCTGGCCTAGACAAAACCTTGCTTTTCTTGGATAACTTAAAATCGGCGAAGTGACTTTGGCCGGTTTTAGTTGATGGAAAGCATTTTTGCAGTTTTCATTCTATCTAAATTCTGCTCTTTTTTGGGCCAATTTTGTCAAAGGTTTGGCAATATTGGCAAATCCGGGTACAAATCGTCTATAATAGGTGCAAAGATAGAAATTAGTCCTACGTAGTCGCTGGAACACTTCTTTCAAGTTGTTTAAATGTTCTTCAAACGACATTCCAACCACAATCATGTCGTCTAGGTAAACCAAGCACGTCTTCCAAGACAGTCCGCGCAAGATGGTCTTTATCAAACGCTCAAAAGTTGCAGGAGCGTCACACAGACTAAAGGGATTCACAGTAAATTACCACAAACCAGTTCCAATCGTAAAAGTTGTTTTTTTTACAATCCTTGAGGTTCAATTCTACCTGCCAGTAACCACTCTTTAAATCTAACGTAAAAAACCACTAGAATCTTGACAGGGTGTCTAACGTATCGTCAATTCTGGGTAAAGGGTAGCTGTCCTTTTTGGTCACGTCGTTTAGCTGTCTGTAGTCTACGCAAAACCTTGTTAATCCAACTTTCTTCTTTACGAGTACTACTGGGCTATTTAAAGGTTCAATCACGCTTTTTCTCTCCATGTCCGTAATTATTTGTTCGGCTTCTTTTCTTTTTGCTAAAGGAAGTCGGCTTGGATGTTGTCGTATCGGCCAAGCGTCTCCGGTATTAATATTAATTATGCTTCACTACGTTAATTCTTCTTTTGGAACCACTTTCCAGCGCAAACACATCTTGATATTGCTAGATCAATACTTTAACTTCAGCCAGCTGGTCTTGGCTGAGGTTTTGGCATTTAGAGGTAAGAATGTCCAATAGATGTTGAGGGCACTTTTTCGGCGACGTATCTTTGTTAGAGTTCACTCACCCCACAATTTGAGATACTGGCGTGCATTGGCCTACCACAGTCTTCTTTTTAACGTGACTGGATTTGAGTTGACATTTAAGGTCCTTACTGGCATTGTGTTTTTCACTCGTACTAAAGTTCTGCTAACAAGTAGTTTTAACATATCTGCTTGGTTTCTTCTTGAACAATTTTAATTTGGTTTTCTAACTTGTATTTGCTCTTCAATAGTCTTTATGTGATTCTCAATGCTTGTTCGTATTTGTTTCTTTTAAACTTCTAGAGTATTCCAATTTTTCTTCTATTCTCTGAAAATTTTTATACAGTTTTTCTTCCATCCACGGAAATTAAAGAGCCTTAGCGATATCAAACGCGACTTACGCACTGTACTAGAAAATGAAAATTTTATACCAAAGATTACCCCATATCTTCAGACGACCGAGAAGACTTTGTACAATGCTCGGGTAAGACATGAAGCAACACAAGACAAAAATAAAAAGTATGTCAATAAGCACTGTTGAGACAGAGCCTTTTGAAGTTGGTATTCGGGTACTAGTTGACACTCATATCGTTAGCTAAGAATCGAATTCATTGAGTGCTAAGCTTGCACCAAAACGAGATGGGCCATATATTGCGCCGAGCCCACAAGATTAATCAGCCATCTACAGCACCTTCCTGTGCATTATCAATTAATCTATTGCAGGTACCATTCACTGTTGGATCACCCAAGACAGTATGCAAAATCCAAAGGGAAAGAATTGTAACCGGTACTGGTATTAGAGACACAACCCGAATTTGTAACATGCTTGAATTTATATATGTAGTATGTTAATGTTATTTACCCACGTTAAAAACAAAATCAAATATGTTACAACATTGAATTTTGACTCCAGATTTGCACATGCAAAAAGTTTGCGCTAAAATGGTGCCAAAGAACCTCACAACCGAGCAGAAGAACAATAGAAGAAACGTGTGCGTTTATCCTCTTAAGAGGATTGCCAATAACTACAGATAGTTCAGTTGTATGATTACAGGTGATGAATTTTGGATTTTTGAGTAGGATCGTAAGACAAAGCGGCAAAGTGAGGAGTGGCACACTGAGACATCTCCTCAGTTGAAAAAAGCTGGAATGAGAAATTAAAGACCAAAACCATGTTGATTTGCTTTTTTAAAAGTATCGTGCATAAAAAATTTGTTTCTACAGAAGAAACTGTCAACTAAGTGTTTTACAAATATATCGTTGAAATACTCAGAAAAAAGATGAATTTCGTGAGACGTTCACATTGCAGACAAGTGTGTATGTTACATCATGACAACGCCCTATCACAAAATTTTCGACCTCAAAAAGCATTTTTCTTGTTGTACAGTCCCTTTATTTATCTGATCTGAGTCTTGGGAACTTTTTTCTTTTCCCGAAGTTAAAAAATGTCTTAAAAGGACGTCATTTTGGGATTTGGGAAAATTAAAGCTTTTTAACTCTGCTACCAAGACTGGGAACTACGACTCCGCAAGTGTATAACTGCTAAAAAAAACTACTTAAAAAAAACAATATTGTTGTTTGAAAAATTAAAATTTTGCTAAATTAAAAATTAATCTTATACTTTTTTTTTGCACCTCGTGTCTACCAGCAGGTCGGTGGTAAAACACATATGCACTCAAACAACAGTACGGAAAATGCTTTTTTTCTATACTAGGTTGATACTATTATCTTTATTAAAATTGTTGTAGATACTTTTGGATTTTGATGGCTCTTTGTATAGTATGACCTAAAAACTTTAAGATTTTATTTAAATATTTTATGGTATTTGTTCATTAAAGATCACTTTAATGTTTTTAGCTCTAAGTATACTGGTTATTTTGTCCGTGCAGCTTTTTGCGTAAGGAAGAAAGATAATTGCTACAGGATTTTCCTTTTTTGTTTTTTTGTGTTCTTCGTTGATTGCTCTATCTAAGTCTTGTTTTAGATAGCCTAGCTTGATTTTTAAAGCGTTGGGTCTGTTGACGACTTTGGCCCTATGTATTAAAGTTTTTAGGAATGAAAAGTTCTGAGCTATACGATAAAACAATTTGACATTAAATCTGTCGGTGTGTGTCGGTTTTCTGTATACCCCAATGTGTTATTTATTCATATATACGTTCAAGAACGTAATGTTTCTGTTTGTTTTGGTCTCTATGGTAAATTAGATGTTGGGTTCTAACTGGTTGAAGTGATCCAGAAAGCCAAATTATGAAAATGTCATCCACGTAACGTAGCCAGCATTTGGTTTGAGGATTTTTAATACTGTTTCTTTGAAATCTTCCATAAATATATACATGCGATGACTGGAAAAAATGATGATCTTATGACTGCTCTTTCAGTTTCTTCGTACGTAACGTTTTTGAAAAAAAAAATTTGTGGACTTTGAGCATAGTTTAATTAGTACATTAAGCTTTTGCTTACCGTAATTTGGTAGTGATGATGTTTGTAGTGGCACCTATGAAGAAAGAGATAACATCAAAACTGACAAAAATATGTTATGTTTCTAATTTCATATCTTTAATCTTTGAAATTCCTGGTTTGTAGATTTTTGGAAGACCGTAAAAGTCATACTTGCGGATTTTAGACCCGCCAAAAATTTTTTTCCAAAGTTTCTATTGGATTTCTTTTCAATGATTTGTATTCCAGATTTTGTAGCAATATGTTGATTTTGCTTATGTAATTGCTGGTGATGGATCTAAGTGCTGCAAACTTCTTCAGTACATCGGCTGTTTTGATCTTCACTTTTTCTTAAATGTGTTGTAGTAGAGTTTTCAGTGTGTTTTCTAATAAACTCACTATCTCTTCTTTTGGTATCAATTTTTGTGTTATAACAAAATTTAATTCTTTAGATTAAATGGTTGTTGCTGGTTCACTGTGAGAACAAATTGACAATAATCTTGTCTTTAATTGCGACTTAAGAGAATGTTGTTCTTTCTGCAACTTCCGGAATTTGTCGATTAAATCCGGAATTGTTGGATCTATTGTGATAGCCAGTCGTGAATGAGCTGAAAATAACTCAGTAGTTGTATTGTCTAATTGGCGTCTAATGTCTTGTATTCTCTCCCACAAAAAAGTTTGGCTAGCTCTTAGAAGCATATGCTACCGTATTATGAATGAAACGTTACAATGAAAGTCAATGCTGTTAGAAATTTTTTAATGGATGTTTAATTAATAACAAAAAATTGATTTACTTTAATAAAAAGTACAGAAATCTGTCTAACCTATATAAAGTATAATAGACACGACATGTTTTGGCTTTTTTAATACTTAAGTACAACTGCATCTGTAAATGGCTTAAGTATTAAAAAAGTGGAAACGTATTGCTTACAATTTTTATTATTAAAATGTATATTAGACAGAATTCTTTACCTTTCATTAATCTACTAAACCTGCGATTAGAACGATGATACAGAATATTAAGTTACTTTATTTTTAATTTTACGTCAACAATCTAACAAGATTTAAATTAATTTTATACTCAATAAACTATGAAAATACAAATACATAAATAAATGTTAATTAATTTCAATTCTTAATTTTGAAGGACATTAAAATGATATTCTTACATTTTTTATTGAATGGCTCAATTTAAATTACAGACAAGTAAAAATATTTGTGATACAAACTTGTTGAAATGTGTTAAAGAATCAACATTTTTTTTCTCCACGAATATTAAATAATAAGCACTATTAATAATAGATGTACTTTTAAGTTTTGAGAATTCAGTTGTTTTGAAAAAGGAACAACGCCTCGTCATGTTTGAGGGTTTTGCATGATTATTACAGGCGCCGAGACGGTTTAAAATCCTTTGTAGGTGTCTTTATTGTAAACTAAGAAAAACATGCTTTTTCGTACAAATTTAGAATTAAGAATTTGCGAGTTTTTTACAAGTTGTTATTTTACTTATTTTATTTTATTACTTGTATATACTTTTATTAGATCATAGAAATCTGAAGAGTTTATATTCGATGAACTCAAAAAAATATTAAATTTATTCAAATAAGCTAATGTTAAAATTTGTAACAGCGTTTTTCAACACTTTAAGAATCGATGAAAATTAATATTTTATTGGTACCTATCTAACTATACGGTTTCTATTCATATGTGACAGAAAAAAATGTTTTAAATAAAATTTAGACTATCGTTTTATTTAAATACAAATTTACTGTAAACTTTCTTCTTCTGGAAAACTAAATTTGTTTTATTGTATACTCTAATTATAAAATGTTTTCTTGCCATAATTTATTTAATTAAATTACATTTTAGCCAAATTTCAAATAGTTTTATTTGGTTTAAGTATACATATAATTTTTTTGGGAAAACTAAAGTTTTTTGTATGTAAGATAAGTAAAAAAAGATAAATAATTGTTTGTAATAAGAAACAAACTGCAAGAGTCTTGCAACCTTGAGTCTTGGTCTTGGTCTTGCTAATGGCGTTCTTATCTTGCTTTTGATCTTAGTCTTGCAAGTCTTGCAAGACCAAGACCGATTTTGGCCATCACTAGTCTTGACAATGCAATCTAGCTTTGCAATCACAATTGTTTTGATAAAGAGGTTTTTGGTCTTTAACTTGTAACTGACAAACCTTATAACGCACTTAAAGAAACTCCTGAAGCTAAGGAAGTTGCTGGAGCTGCTGACATTTCTATGGAATTAGATGAGATAGCTGAAAGGGACTGAGGTTTTTAAAAGTAAAGAGTGATGTGATGCATTGTATACAGATCCACCATTTGAAGACTGGATACAATGTTCTAAGTGTGAGAAATGTACTTCGTATATAACTAATAACTTTACATGCAAATTGTGTTAATCTAATATCGCGTATTTCTCTAACTATCTCATAACCAAAGAGCGGACAGTCAGGCAAATGCCTGGAACCTGCTTATTTTGACTTTTTGTGTAACTTTTTGTCTTTTTTGCCTTTTTAAAGAGTATTATTTTATATTGCCTTTTTACATATAAATTTTGAAAAGTTTGTGTAAACAATGTTTTAATAGGTAGATGACAATGACGCATTACAGAATTTTACTTAAATTGCGTACAATAATATGATTTTTTGCTTAAAAGGTTTTACCACAAACCTATAAATAACAACAGGGATTTTCATGTTTTGTTAAACAATGGTTTCCAGAAAACATTAAATACAAAAGCCGCTTATAGATAAGAACTATTGTAAGAATTTATACTAAGATTATGTACAATGACAGGCTTAACAGATCACTACTTACAAAACCGGAAGGATTTTAGAATGAATCATATTTTATAGGTCTATTCAGTACCTAAGTAAAGCAAACAAACAGAGATAATTTTAATTCTGTCCGGTGAGATTCCTTTAATGACTGAAACGCATGACTAAAATATTCTTTGTTTGTTATAAATTTCTGTGATATTGTCACACTGTAATAGTCTATTGCTGTTGTGCTGTGAGTAAATTTTAAAAAATGCCAACTAATAAACAATCAAAATTTGAAAATTATTACAAGTGGAGTAAATTGGACAATCATTTAACAACCGACGGGGAAAATCTTTTTTGTCAAGTTTGTTCAAAATCAGTAAGTTTGTTTTATCTTAATTTAAATGCTTTTAATTACTAGTATATGTATTAATTTAGATCGGTGCTACTAAAAAGTACCATGTAAAACAACACTCGGGTAGTGGTTTACATTTAAAAAATATTAAAAAAACTATGAAACAACCATTTAAAAAACGTTATAGAAGATCAACAAAATAAACCTTGCCCATCATAAACAACTTTTGCTCTAGATTTGTGCGAAGCACTGGTGTCGGTTCAAATTCATCTTAAAAAACTTGATAATATCAATTTTCGCAATTTCATCGAAAAATACACCGAACAAGTTGTTCCAGATGAATCAACTTTGAGAAAAAATTATTTAAACATATGTTACCAATCGGTAAGCAATTTAATTAAAGTATTAATAGTTTTCAAAATGTTGGTTTACTTTTTATAGAAAATACAGACAATAAGGAATGACATTGGGGACCATTACATTTTAACTTTGGTTGATGAAACAACCGATTGCAGAGGTCGATATATAAGAAATTTTGTAGTTGGTAAATTGTCTGAACTAGAACCAGGAAAAGCTTATTTGCTAGCATCCAAAGAAATTCCACAAACCAATCACAAAACAGTTGCAAATTTTTTTGATAATTGTTTACGTAATTTTTTTTAATTTATTGATTAATATAATCCAATCTATTAATTACAATTATATAGGGCTTCTGTATCTCAATGGCGTAAAAAAAGAAAAGGTTCTCTTATTGGTAACCGATGCAGCACCTTACATGATTAAATCCGCTCAAGCATTAGAAATATTTTATCCGAATTCAAAACATTTAACTTGTCTAGCACATGGAATACATAAGGTGTGTGAATTTATTAGAGACGAGTTTGCAGTAGTAAACAAGTTAATTTCTGCCACCAAAAAGTGAAAAATCTCTAATCTATTAGATTCTCTTTCTGATTATTGGATCTTGTTTCAGGTTTTTGTGAAAGCACCATTACGGGTAAGGGTCTATAAAGAAAAATTTCCAGATATTAAGCTTCCACCGGAACCTATCATAACAAAATGCGGAACTTGGTTATCTGCTTGCATTTTTTATGCCACACATTTTAAAAAAATTAAAGAGGTACAGTTCATACTATAATCTGACAGTCTTATACATTAATTGAATTGTCTTACTTCAGGTGGTTGAATTATTGAACGAGACGACCTCTGCAGCAATTGCTAAATCTCAAAAAGCTTTTAATGACGATGCTGTTAAGAGAAGACTAGTTTTTATAAAAACACTTTTCCGGCATTCCTGACGAATTAAAGAAGCTAAAAAAAGCAAAACCGCAATGACCGAATCTTTCGCTACATTCGAAAGAATAAGAGCAGTTATAAGAGCATGTCCAGGGACTATAGAAAAAAAAATTATCAAAAAACCCTTCCTTTGACTTTTTTAAACAACTGACTGAAATTCAAAAAAGGGAGGTCATGAAGCATCGATAGAAAATATCTTTAACAATAACAGAAATATCGGCATTAAAATTTGCTTCACTAACATCTTGTGATGTCGAAAGAACTTTTTCCTTCTGTAAAAATATTTTAAATGATAGTAGGCAACAGCTTCTTGGTCAAAATATTGAAAAATATTTGATTTGTGCTTGGGAAAATAATAGCACTTAATAAACTTTGTAAAACAAAACAGTAAACTGTAAATTTTAATAGATATTTGTGCCTTTTTTATTGCCTTTTTGGCAGGTTTAATATGCCTTTTATGCCAACTTTTTTGGTATTTTTTCTTGCCTTACTATCCACTATTTACTCATAACCATGTCTTACAAGAGTACGCAATTGTACAAATTTGAAAACTATTTTTGTTTTGATTGTGGTTACACTAAATCGCCTTAAGTATTGCTGAATTTTTACATTAATTAGTTCCAACGATTTTGTTGTTTTCAGTTTAATAGAAGAAATACACAAAAAGGTGCGTACTAAGAGTACGTAATTTCTCTATCAAATTTTTGTATGATGAACAGCATCTAATCTTTTTAACACCAATTTTTGCCGACAAATTTACATTTTGCAATAATGGGCGTCGATTCATGCAGAATTTAATCGAAGCCACAAACAAAATTTAATCACATAAAAATTGTTACTCTGCATTGTATACCTTAAACATTGTTCTAAAACTGTACTATTTAACATATTTTTTGCTGTATAATATGCACGCACTTTTTTACGTTAAAAAATAAAATTGTTGTTGGTATTTATAACATATTTTGCTGTCAGTACCAGGACCTGATATTAGGTAATTGAATATCAGTACCAACAGTAATATGAACACAATCTTATATACCTACAAATTTGCGTCGACTATTTCGCCACACAAATCATAGCGACAATAAAATCAATTTGCGAGAATTTTGTGGAGACATATTTTGACTTAGTTAACACCACTGCCAATTTAATTAATATTTAATTCAGCCACTAATAAAATACTTGCTGTGCGTTGTAAAGCTTCCAACGTTTTAAAAATAAACAATTCATGTTCGTTGAAAGCGACAAGTGTGATTGAGGACCGCAGGAGGTCACAAACACCCCACGGTCGCCATTAAAATAAAATGATTTCAGTTTTAAAAAAGAATATTATTATAAATTTACGAGTTATTGAAATTTATTCAAAAATTTTGACAGCGCAAGCTCGGGTATCTCCACAATTACTACGAACATATTATACGATTTATAAATCACATTATTTTCGTGCTGGTAAGAACTCGTTTATAGCTAAACTGGTCAATATTTTCATGAACGAGTTCTACAGGCAGCTACTGCTCATTCATCCCTAAATTGCTTTAGGCGTTACTACATTCTTTTTATTCGCTTTTGTGTACGATCCTGACGACTTCCTTTGAATGAAACTTTGAATTTGTTATGTTTATAATTGTTATCGATCCATACAGGATGAATCCTCGATGTTTAATTATATGATAATAAATTATTTTGTCTTAATAAACACATATTTTTAAGCAAGAGTTTACACATACACGTTCAACGTGCAAATATATTTATGCACGGTCATATAGTTGCGTTAAAGCGTAAAAGAATACTAAATAAAATTAACTAACCACCTACGTGTCCAAGAACCTACCGCGCTGTATGTAATAATAAATGCTAAAGTTTTTATGCTGAATTACAACTACCTCTAAACTACTGCGATTTTATATAAATATAACATTAAGTGGGCGAACAAACTCATAACTAAATTTCATATAATTCAATTCAAATACGACTTTTTTTTTTAATATTGTTCGCATGTTCAACCGTGAAAGCTTTGTTTATTTGAAATGGTCAGCATTGTTAAATAATTACTCACGGATAATTTTTTTGAGTAATTTATACGATTGCAAATATAATAGACATCTCTTTAAAAGTTATTATCCTGCTCCTTACGAGTTCACTCACGTAATCCAAATTTAAACCTACAAAGAAGTTTTGGAGGCAAGTTGCTTTTTCCTCTTATTATTACTTCATTCTGTTGCGGGTGTGTAGGTATACAGACTATGACCTACGTATCATAATATTCAATTTGTCATAAAATACAGAAGCAGTGTCTAGCCAATTCTAAAGTACGACATGTAGTGGCGCCCGTGCAAAACTCGACATGACAGTTGACCTGATTCAATTTGCTCGCCAACCCCAAGATTTGTTTTCCAAGCCATAAATCAGATTCACGACAATCCCGATATCCATTATCGTTAGCTGTGTTAGCCGCGTTTGGCTAATAACGTATATATTTGATTTTGCCCTTGTTTTAAGGGGGGATTTTCAGATGCATTGTAACATGTAATGCCATTTTAAAGCAATTTCGATTTAATTAAGTAACTGAAGCGGAAAACTGCTTATTTGTTACATCCCATAAAATTTTTACTTATACAATTATTATGAGTAAATAGATTCAGTTACCTACATTGTCATTACGATAAAAAAATTAAAAAAAAGCGCGCTACAAAGTTGTTTCAACAAACAGATAATTGCAATTTTATATTGCTGTGTAGTGTTTCGTTATTATTTATTTATAATTAACTTTAAAAATGTTCTTTGTTAAAATAATATAGATTTGAAAAGTGTTTAATTAAATCATTTTTTAGGTATGTGAAGTGTTGTTAAAATATTGATTAAACTGATCAGAACTGACCCAAGAAGTAGAACTTAAAAATTTGGTGTCCAAAAAACCTAAAAAAGAACAAATATCAATGTAAAATATGTCAACTTTCTAACAGCTGTGGCAAACATTTTCGAAAAAAAAAATTTGAGATTTGATTTGGTTTTGCTGCTAACGGTTTCTTCATATCTACGAGATGGATCCATAAACTACGTGACCTAACAAAACTCAAGTTTTTTAGCCAAAAATTATTTTATTGTTTAATATGGTCTTCAGCTTGCTTAACACACTTATTCGAACGAGCATGTTGTTATTGTAGGTCGATGAATCTAAGTCCTTTACAACAGCAATTTCCTTAATATTAAACGAGTCATTTTTTTTCATTTGGAAAATAAGACAAATGAAGCACTAATCCAAACTCCAATTTATGAATTTTGGCTATTGCAATCACAGACGTGTGTGCAGGTGCAAACACATTTTCTTTGCAAAATGATCCCGTTTTTTTTTGATGTTGTCACTAAGTGATTGCAACCAATTGGCATAATACTTGCTATTTATTGTTATCTTTTTTTAAAGTGGTTTACCAAGTTAATTCTAGAAGAATTTCAAAACACAATTGTTATTACCTTTCTTGATCACAAAAGTATTTTTGCTTTCTTGAATAGTGGAGAAGCTTTTGTTTTTATTGTTTGGACGGTTTCTTGGTTTTGAGAGTATAATGGTAAATAGAGGTTTTAATGACAAATATGAAACGACGCAAATAGTTTCCTCAACACGCAGAGCATTTTTTTATATCCAATTCCTCAGTTAAAATTCTCTACACACTGTCATTTGAGTTTGTGCGCATATTTACTCGACGCGACGGTCATATTAATACGATGCGGTAGATTTTTTCAATCATATCCAGAGCAGTAGTACCACGCTTAAATTTGCTAACTCAGTTTTGACCATTGAAAACAAAGGATTTGATTTCAATATTGTTCTGCTTTGATTTTGGTTGGTGTTAACCATCTGAAATTAAGGTATTTTATGAATGCTCTCAGCTCAGTTTATTCATTGTTTACGAATTTACACAAGAGGTTTACTTTGCCGTACTGTCAAAAAAACATTGATTGACAAATCGCTCTGTATTGTCATATTTCTGTTTTTTGTAGTACCACGTTAGGTCTTTTGTACTAAAAATATATTACAGTTCAGTTGTTTGCACGTCACTAAGTAACGATTCCTAAATTTAGTTAGTCCTTCGATGTTTATTGAAGTTGTCACAAAGGCTGATTTAAAAAAAAACTAATTTTGTAAGGCAATAACACTAGACTCAGTGGTGAAATGATTAGCCGCTGAAATTAGATTTACTGTTTCCAAGGACGCTCGATTGATCATATTGCATGAGTGATAAAAAATTACTGCGTTAGGGTAATCTTTGAGGAAGCTCCTTCTGTTTTGTTTTTGATTGCTCCTTTACCTATAAAACGCACGGCTAAATTACAAAACGGAAGTGTGTGTCAAAAGTAACATTGTCAGAAAATTTACTAGATGCAACTGAAAAGCAAACGCATTTACAATCCGTACATCAGCTTTAGGCCTATGTCTTCCTTCGAGAGAGAATATCATCCAGATGCTTTTAACCTACTCTAGTTGGCAAATTGTACCCGTTTCTAGAAATCGACTCACCAGGAATACGACGTGATGTATTGGAAAACGCTAAACGGCTGAAAATGATGGAAAACCCAAGACACCTATTAAACCAACAAAAATCCGGGAAAAATCAAAAAAACTTTTTCGCAGTCAAAGTTTAAACCGTATAACGCAATAAAATGCTCTGACAAACGTAGAAGTGCAAGAAAAAATGGCTGCACCATACACCATCTGGCGGAGTGACGAGGTGCCGCGCTAACTTTTTCCGATGGGGTAACAAAAACGTGTAATAAATCACGTTTTTTTCTAAACCTTGCCAATCAGTTTGATAGGTGTTTTGCTTAAACTATAATTTTGTGTTGCTCAAACTGACGTTTATGTCTGTACTATGATTTATGTAGGTTTTATCAACAAATGCTTCATAATTTTTTTCCGAACCAAGTGATAGTTTTTCCACCAGTTTATTAAAACAATCATTTAGTTTTATTTGCTCTAAATATACTTAAAAAATCTTGAAATAGTTTTTATTGGTTTTACGTGATGGATCTCAAATCTACTATTTTACTATTTCAAATTGTTTCTCAAGAGAACTCCATCAAAAATATTGTTTTTAAAAAGTTGAACCAATATAATCAGAAATATAAACATGCAAGTTTTGATAAATTACAAAATCAACAACAATACACAATGTGGTTGTCGATATTGATGTGCAGTTGCCATAGATAATGTAGAAAAATGCAATTGGCTACATTTTTCAATAACCAATAAATATTTATTGATATAATATGCCAGAATGTACAGAATTAATGTTAATATACGTCATAATTCATTTAGTAATGTTTAACTATTATAAATACCAAATGTCAAGCATTTTAGATAAAATAGTGTACATGGTTTGTGGTAATAGTTATTTAACTAACAAGGTTGGTAATGAAGGCAATTAATAATCGAGACATTTTCACGCGCGAGCGCGCGCAGCGAGCGGGAGCGTTAATGTTGTCGAGATTATTAATTGCATATTATCAAACAAGTTGGTTTTTAAGTTTTTCCGTCGATCGTATCTTATTAATTTTTTGCATTTACTTATAATTTTATAATTTTATCTACTAAACAATTGTTTTATTTTTGTATCAACGGTAGTGGGATTTTTAAGTAATGGGAATGCTATATAACCTCAACGCGTCAGTTAAATTTTAATCGGATTGATTATAATTAGTTTTGAAAATATCAATGATTGCAAAATTTTTTTAGTTTTATGTGATTAAAAGTATGCTAGGTAATCGAAGAAAATTACATCTCGAAACATTAAAAAGTTCTCTTTATCAACCGAAAGGTAATCGTGGGATTGTTTTCTTTGTACACAGAAGCTGAACTAGATGTAAAAAGCAAATCAAAATTATTTATAAAGCAAATAAAGTGTTTATACATTTAAAAATGGTTCATAAATGACGAATATTGTTATTAGGAATAAAACTATAGGCTAACCAGGAAACATTAAAAATCTACGATAAAAACAATAGTAATTTGAATACATATTTACTTCTGTAGATAAGAAAGTTGTAACAATAAATATTTCAGTTTGGTAAATGTAAGTGAATGTTAATTACAACGGCGAACCAGATGTCATAAACAAATTCTTACGACAGATTGGGTTTGAGTACAAAAAATGCCACGAATTATAGTTTAGTGTTGTCGCTAATGAATGATGGCTTTAGAGAGAAGAAACTAGTTCACCTACTTATAGATTAAATATATATTCTTCTTCTCCTGTCTGCTCGGCTAATCCATGTGTCTTCATAATAATTTAGCAGTGGCATTGGTAACTCCTCAATCTGAGTGTAGAATTTGCTATCAACCAAAGTTTCATAGGACTCGGTGACATCGCCCTCCGGCACGAACGCAAGAGCTGCTAGAAGCCGAAAATTTAAGACGAAATCGGGATATTGTGTATATTGCACTTGTAGCCCGTTTTGCTGGGTATGTCTCCATATGCATTGCGTGAAGTGGAAAAAGCACCCACGTATTGTAGTATTGGAAAATTCAATGCGAACAGCATTCATTGCAGCTCTTTCAAAGTCCACTAGAATTGTTAACGGTTGAAGGCCCGGCTTCAACGTCTTTAAAACTCTAAATAAGCGATAATAAATAACTTCTGTTTTATTTGGTAGCAAGGCATATACACTTGGAACTACGTTGCTGTATTGCACACCGTGAATCATATATAACTGAGTAAACAGTCGTGGCGTCGTACTAAAAGTTCCATCAGCCATCAGCATACCAATGATCGCAACTTGACATAAATTCTAAATTTGCCGCAGTAGAGAAAAGCCGAATTCTATCATCACCGGGTCCACTGTCGTGCAGCAAAAACGGTTGTCCAGAAGATGTGGTGGTATATTCCTGCGGAACGACTAATTCTTGCAATGATGTGAGATTTGCAGGAACGGATTGTTATGTTGCGAATATTCGCTGAATAGTTTTTCTCATGGCAGAAAGTTGTGGAAAATTGCCAGCAGCAACAGACACATTTTCAGAAATAGTTTCTATTACCATTTGCGTACTGGGTTCAATTTGTTTTGCCATAATCTTCATTCTTGTAACAGCTCTTCGGGCTTCAATTTCTGCTGCATCAAGGAACATGATTGTGCACACTACTTTTAACAACTTCTTCTTTGAGAGTATGAACTCTCCCAAGGCAACGCCCTTTGTGATATTGTGCACATTTCCAAATAACTTTTCCATTTGAAATAGTAATTTTTTCTTTTACATGAACGTGACCGTTTAGAAGCAATAATTGGCGGCCTTTCTCACTCTCGATATAATGTAGCACTATCGTTACGGTAGGATACTAAGAAAATAACTGAATTTTGAACTCTGAAAGATTTGCTCTTATATTGTTTAAAATTAAGATAAAACTATGAGCAATTCAAACCCTATTAGGGGAGCCCACTATGACAATTGATTCTTAATTAACATGGGATATACAATAATAGCAGTTTCATTAATGTAAAATGATAGCAAATGTCAAACCCTATTAGGGAGCCCATTATGCCAATTGGAATGTACAATAATAGTATGTTAATTAAGGTGAAATGATAAGAAACTCCACACTTATGAATTATTTTCCCCCTAATAACGCTCTTAACATAATAAAGATAATAAAATGCAAGAAAAATATCTTAATTGTTTTGAAACTGAAATCGTCGTGCGCGGAGATTTGCGGCGGACTTGGCCGGTGAACCGATTTTAGCAGGAGAACAACGTAGATGATTACATTCATCGAGATGTAGTTACCGGAAAAAGCGTCAGTTTAGTTTGTTTTTATAGCCGGGAAACGAGACAAGAAGCTACTTGTTTGGATTTCGGTGATTTACAAGGTCCTGCTTGACCTATTCAAAACCTAAAAACTTTTCGGTGCGGCGGTATGGATTTCCGCGGAAAGAAAAGTTCATCTTCTTTGCTAAAATCAAGATTCTTCTTCAACGAGTGGGTTATTCTAGCTACATGACTCGGTGGTAAATTTAATAAACCTATTTGGTTTTGTAGCACATCAGTCATGTCTGCCGGTTTTGGTACGGATACGCTGTATCTTTTTTTAAGCTTGAGGTTATCAGTATTTTGCATTTAATTCACTTGGTGCTAAAGACTAAAATATTTTTGGTTAGCTTTAGTACTGCATGGTTTGAACGCAGAAAATCCAGGCTAATCGCAAGGTGGATGATAAAGTTTGTTATAAATAAAAGTATCTTTTTTACCTTGCAAATATGGCGAGTTTTTGTATTTTCCTCATAAATAATTTGACTGTTTATATCAGCATTATTTAGTTTTGAAAAAAACGGCGTAAGAGGTTGCAGTTCTTTCTTGACACTGAATAATTAACTTTTAACTCATCAACAACATCAATTCTTTCCTTGGTTGCATTATAAAATGTGATTATACTGAGTTTACAGGCATCTAAAGTAGTTACATCAATTTCATCTTCATGATGCATTGAAGATAACAGTAGCACTACCTTATTAGGTTTTGGTTTGTACAAAACCAAAGTGAATTCTTTTGTAAATCCAAATATACTCGAATTTACTCTTGGTTAAGCTAGATTTTCAGTAAATATATTAGGGTTTTCTTTTTTGTTCTTTTGTAGAGTCCCCGTGAGTGTCAGTTTATGAGTTTTTAATAAATCCAAAGCCAAAAGGATTGAAAAAATTGTCGCAAGCTTCGTTCCTTCCGGTACCTGAAATAGGTTTCAAAAGTACTGTTGTCTTTTTTGAAAGAACCATCAATTTGTGCTCTAACGTATACTTCTAAATTGAAAGCGTAAAAACATTTTGCGTCAACTAACTCAAAAATTTTAAGTTCTTATTTCGCTGGTTTATTAGGCAAATACTGACGAAAACAACATCTTCCGCAGAATGACTCTAGTATTTTGTCAATGGTTACAAATTCAATCATTGAATAATTTGCCTTACATCTCTCAATAAAGCCATCGAAAATGCGTCCAATTGGTGCCAATTTATCAGACTGTCTTTTAAATTCTCTACTATCCAAATAATCAAAGCGCCCTAAACAAGAATTAAAAGCGGTTAATTTCCATAGTAAGTCTAAAATATTGTACTCCGGGTTTATCTGTACCCCATACATCCCTTAGATTTAGATGCGAAGAACGCAGATCTCGGCAAGATAAGGTAATTCTATCACAGTTCTAACTTCTGTTACATCTGTATCAGCCGGATCTCGTTTTGTGGAATAATTTACCTAAGTTTACAAATAAACTTATTTGTACACTGGACAATTTCTTCAAGAACAAAGTCTGGAAAATATACTTGCCAAGCTTCAACGTTATTTTTGCCATTTCTAGCAACACCAATTACTCCAGACTTTTGCATTACGATATTTTGAGGTTTTGTTTTTTTTAAGTACATTTATGGGGACTTTACTCCAAAGAGTCGTTTCGATGATTTCTACAAAACATATTTCGGTATTCAGAATTTCTGCTAGTTCGATTTCATCTTCGGAGAGTTCTGAGTCTGTATTATCAACTTCATTATAATCATCTCCACCTATGTCCTCATCACTTTCGCACATCGCTCATAGCTGAATCAAATGTCTCTGCACAGCTTCGTAGGAATATATTATCTAAATCATTTATAAAGAAATTTCAGTACAAAATAGGTATCTATACAAATAAAGCAAATCTTACCATGAATTGGAGTAAAACAACAAAATTTTGTCACTAAATAAAATAATTAATTAAATACACACGCACGGTTGAAAAGACCGGACAAGCAAAACTTGCAGACACTTTTTTCGGTTTAAGCTAAACTGACGTTAAACAATCGAATACAACATAATATGTAAGTCACTTCTGATTCGCCAGGGATCACCCCACTTTAATAATTTGCAGTGGGATAAATTGAGAAAACGTGGTCATTATGACCATTGCGCGTGTTATCTCGGGTTAAAGACTGACAATCAAAAAAAGTTTTGTGAACTTATTTTAATTGGTACTGTTAGCCAGTTGCAATCTATTTGGTTCTTTTCTTACTTTTAAATATCCTCAGCGACGAGTTTCTGTACCGTCGGCCTAAGAGTTTATGTACCGTCGGGCTAATGTTACTCAGGCGGTCCACTCTAAGTTATTTATGATTCTTTGGACGGCTGCTGGTATCGGTGGCCGCTAAACTAAATTTCCTATTTTTGTAACAAATCACATGCATACTTACGCGGTTAGTGCTGCTATTAATTTTTTTAGAATTTGCATTTATGTGTCCAATAACGGATTCGGAGATAAGAGCTGTAACTTAAATACTGGGACGATTGTGATTACTGTGCAAACGTGCTCCGATTTGTAGAAAATCTAGTAGATGGGAATTTCATTTGTGTTGTAACCGGTTGGATTTAATTGGTATGCTTTCAGCTGGCACATGATCTGTTCCAGTCCCATACTACCAACCACATCTTGGTTTTGAATATGGTTGTCGGAGTAACTTTTACGGGTACATTGTGGATTTTTGGTACAGCATGCTTAAACGATAACCAAAATGTTTAAAATAGAATTAATTATTTACTTACAGGTACTGGATGTCCTGGGTCTCTGCTCAGACGCCAAATGTAACCCGTCCTTAGCTAAAGGTAGTTCTGTTGGTGACACCTTAGGTAGTTGAGTGGAGAAATGAGTAATCGACACACAATTAGGATTTATAAATATTGAACGTATTTAAATTAAAATAACAAAATGAAAATTAATAACACAAAATAATTCCAATAAAACAATACATAAAATAACTTTCTGGCCGTTCTCTATAGGCACTTAATTCTATCCAACAGTATCTACTTTTTAGGTTTGGTTCGAGTTGCAGCATTAGCAATATGACGTTTTTTCATACCGTTGTTTTGCTGTTAATGAATGCCAATCTCGGTCAGTAATGTTATTGTAACAAGTAGTGTCTAAGAAATGAAGATTTGACGTTCTGGATAATCAAATACAACACACCATAAAACAGCACATATTGGATATACGGACGGATTGATTAAAGTGAGTAAAATGACTAAATGTTTGCTGCGACAGGTGAACTTCAGGTCCAGATCGGTGGAGTGATCGGTAATGGTTTATTTAGCAGTTCGAACCAATGGTTCAGGTACCTACTGGCGGCGGTCGTTAATGGAATAATTGGTAAACACACTGTTAATTTACAGGTTTGAAAACGGCGTTTGAACGAAGAAGAAGCAGATGATCTAGACGGTGCAGCGGTTTTTATATGTTTTCTTTGTTCCACTTGGCCGGTTTGGAAGCACAAATATGTAGTGAAAACCGCCTGATTTGTACTAGTTGAGTTACCCATGTCACTCTCCGATCTCAGAGCTGCCGTTGTCTTTTCTTTATTGTGGGTTAAGTGGTGATTGGAAGTGGAAATGTGATTGTCACTTAAATAGTTTCTCTGTTTGTCCCTTGCGTTTGAAGCATCAGAAAAAAAAATAAAACTCAACGTCTTGCACAAGACGGTTTTAAATAAGTTACGATTAATTTTTTTTGTAAAATAAATTAAATTATGTTTTTAAAAGAATATTTGATTAGAAAATTTTAAATATTTGCAACTGTCTTGAATAAATTACTCATATTCTCTAAGTTAAATGATATTGTTTACTAAGCGTAAAAAACACCTCATTAAAGTATAAAACATTAAGTTTGTAATGGAAATACGACGACGTAAATATATATTTTATTCACATTGTTTTAGAACACAAATTAATCTTTAAAAAACTCCATAACAATAAAAATAAAAATGAAACAATTCTTTAAAAATAGAAAATAAAATAAGGCTTTTATCTTAATATACTAACACCGTCTACCGCGTTTTGTTACTGCACCATTAATTTCAAAGATCTTTACGATAAAGTATGTTTGCATTAATTCATATCAAATTTGTTTGAAATTGCAACTTTCCTAAACAATTCTATAACGTATGCCTTCAGTATTTTGTACTAAAATATAAATAAAACTTTGCTGCGCTAACCGCAAAACCTCAGCTGTTGAGTATTCTACGTATTGGCAGATTACTTTTTTGTAAAATTTTAATTTTGAGATGTGCAATATAGGAATTTTAATAAATAAAACACAAACGTAGAAACGGCGAAGCGTGCCATAAACAAAGTTTCCAAGGGTCAAGACGTAAGTTATGTTTTCTTCCTCTCAGTTCAACGTAAACCAGTAGCAGAAAGTTACTGTGAAACTGTGAATGGACGCGACTCGGATGAAATGTGTTTACGACTTGCGGTTACCCAGAATGAGATGTCCGGTCGCTTATGAATGATAACAGAGACCATAACAATTTATACAAGAAAGATCGTTATTGTAGCCACCCTAGAGCGCCCGATTTTATCTTACACTCCGAAATACATTTTTAAAGTTTATACCATTCAATTTCTAACAACCGGTCAGATTTTATTTTGTATTATGAACAATATCTCATGATTTGTGTTTCCTTTTTTTTTTAACTGTTGTCAAACTTTAGAAATTTTAAATAAGATTAAAGAAGGAGAAAAAAAAACACATATAAAAAACATTTCATTTTCAGTCGAATACGAAGCGTTGATCTTTGTTCTGAAAATGTTCGCTCTTCGGATTTCCACTTTTCGAGTCAAGTAAAGGATGTCTGATGCCGATATCGTTGCACTCCATCCAATTACACGGTCCGCTGGATGAGGTCGCGACAGCTTCTCACTGCCAACATCCCCCGGCTTGCCACGTTGCTCTACCACTTATAGCTCAATATTTATCACGCTTTCCTTCCTCTATCTATATAGCATGACGCCACTCTAAAACTGCTTTCTATCAACTTCTTTTTTTTTAACGTAAAATTTATAAAACTACTCTCTGTGTAACTAAATTTAAATCCGAAAGAGATCATGCGTTCGTTTTTTGTTTGCTGTTGGAGTAAATAAAAACTGTAATTAAAATGAAGAATTTTATGTATTAGTTTTAATTAGATTTACAAATTTTTTTCTTTCGACACTATAGTCGTACTTTTAGGTATAATAAATGTAAAATTATAAATGCTAAAATCACAAATACCAGTAGTAAATATCAACATTCTTATTAATTGATTATTAAAATTAAACGTAATTTTTTTAAATAACACAGTAACTAATGCAAATTATTAGTTTACAAATCTTTATTTATTAAAATTACAGTATTTTGTCAAACGGTTGTTAACTAGTTTCAAATTTTCAATGTGAATACATTATATAAAAATAAACGATGAATGTAGTAAACATTTCTAAATAATGATTCAGTTAAACTTTTTTTATTAACCGCGTAAATAATTAACAATTAAACTTTTATGCTTACTTGAACAAACTATTTCTTTACCAATTTTTGTTCTTGCAAAATTTCTCTTCGCTGTACAGCAATCTATAAAAAACAAAATTTTTCTCCATAACAATTTCCATGTGAAAGATTTTCCGACGGTAATATTTTTTGACAAACGATTTCACGAATGTGTAGTGAGTAATAATATACATCTTCTAAACAAATTTGGCGATACATTTGTGTAAAAAAACTAAATTTTTTGAAACATACGTACTTTTTGATGACTGTCAAGCTAAGAGTGACGGACAAAAAACTCAAAAAATATGTGGATCAAAATCACCAAGGTGGCAAATCCAAAATTCTGTTTTATGATGACTGTACCTAGCAGCTATTTAAAAGATCACTAAATTTGTGTTCAAACAATAACGTTAGCAGAGCATAGAATTGATTACTACTCATGTAATTTTATTTTTATAGTGGGCTATCGCTTAAAACAATCATTCCGGGAATGTTTTTGTGAGCTTTATAATAACATTAAAATGTAACTTAACTATCTATTTTTTACAGTGTTTAATAGCGGAAGTATGTAATTAATAATAAACAATTAAAAACTCTAAGGAAGTTGCAAATAAAAATGTTTAGAAACAAAATATTGTTACAAATGGAGCTATATGACTATTTATTTGTATTAAATTATCGAAATATGAAAATATCGCTGACTTATAGATAAATAAATAAGCAGTAGGTATAAGAAGTTTCCTTTATTCACAGAATGTGATGCGTTTCTTCTTTAAATGGTGATACAGATACAATTTAGGTCAATAACATCATCAACAAAACATTTTTAGGATATTAAATTTGGGTGTACGTTTTTCTTGCTTTAATTGTAATATGTACCAGCTTTAACAGTAACTGATTTTTGCGCAATCTGCTGACGAACAGAAATCGACATTACATCATCCTCATTGCATGATGACGAGTAATAAACGGTTTTATAAATGCTCCGTTTTTTCAATTTTGCCAAATTTTGTACATCAATTGTGTCCATAAGTTCGTTCGATTCAGCAGGATTCCCATATTTTTTATTCAAAGTTTGAATATGAACTGACAGATAACGCAGATATTTTTAGTTCCTTTTCGAAACGTTTGTGTCGGTATATTTTAATGCTAACTTCTGGTCTTTTTTGCCATGTAATTTTCGTATCATTCATGATACCTGGTATGAATCTAAAGTTTTTGGAACCAACTTTTTTGTGTTAGAAATGTCATCATTAGGAATGTCTTTTACTAAGATCCTAGAGTCGTAAATAAATCTACTAAGTCTGAGGCTGTTTTAATATCTTGTCTCATAAACACATGTTTCGGCAATTTTTTTATGAGCAACACCTACACCATCCATAGGTTCTTTGCCATGCCCAGGTTCACTGTACGTCCAAGTAGCTTTTGTTATCTGTTTAAATTCATTTATTTATGTTTGTAGCCAGACATGTATATTAGTTAGGTTGCGGTATTGTGATGTTGGACCATCAGAGTAGATATGAAGCGTGTTAATACCTTTTTTTCATATGAGCCCATATCGCATAAGCTTGGTAATCCAAATTTTCACTCACGGTAGCAACAGATCTAGATTATAAACTATTGTCAACGTTTCGTATATAATATACGTCTGTATGAATAGACAATTAATTTTTTACAAAATGGGACTGGATTTCATTTGCGTACCGAAAAGTCTATTTGCATTATTACTTCTTCTTCAATTTAATTTTCTTTCAACTCTTTTTTCAGTTTGTTGTAACTATAAATGCTATACGGATATTTTTTCATATCTAGAATATTTTCATTAAAAGCCATTTTTAAATCTTTGACTGTACTTGTAATTGCAGCGTTTTTTGTGATTTTGAATGTCTTATTCTCGCCTTTTACAGCCCTTTTTTCAATAACAGATTTCAGTTGAAAATTTGTCACAGAATTTGTATTATCAACTGGCTCAAGCCTTGGATTTTTACATTTACCACACAAACCATTCATGCAGTAATAAGAAGTTATGTTAATAATCCTCGATATTTTTTTTCTACTTTCCCGTGATTAATCTGTTGTAAATTTTTTAATTTCTTCAGTTTAAATTCGAAATTTTCCTGTCTGACACAATGTAAACAAGATTCTCTGTCTCTTTATTTTTTAGCTTTTATCCAAATTGGTTTTGCTTGTGTCGCATAAGGCAAATTTATTCCAGTTTGTCTAACAAATTTTGACCTTTTCTTTAATTGAGAATAAAAGGAAGCGTTTTTGTTTCTTAATACCGTTTTCTTTACAAAATCTCTCTTTGCTAGACACATCCTACTGACATCATCTTTTTGGAAAAAATCTTTAACTTTTTGACGAACTTCCGGCTTCAAAACAACCTCACGAATTTTTGTATCGGACTTTAGAATCGCTGTACTAGTTCAAAAAATGGTTAGCCATATGAAGCAATTTGTATTTCTGTACCATTTTACTGCTTTTTTTTAAGTACTGACTTTTTTTAAATTACGTAGTCACTACTTTGTTAAATAAAAGATTTTTGCGTATTTTAGGAGGTACATTTTTTATCAATGCGTCAACTTTGCTGTTAGGAGTTGTTGGTACTTGAGCTTCCTCCTGTTCTCTTTTTTCTTTCTTTTTAGTCTTTTTACTAAAATTTTATATTTACGTTTAATTTAGCAATTGTTTTCTCCTGTTGTTTTATTTTACGCTATGCTTTGGTTCTATCCTTCCGCGCAATTTTCTTCCCACTGTTCTTCTTAGTGAAAGTATTAGAGCTAAATCATTATCGGAACGTGGCGGAGTATTATTTACTATACTTGATAATGCCTTCTTCTTTTCTCTGTATTTTTTGAAGCTTCTTTTCAAATTTTTTTCTGTTTTTGCTTTTCTCTCTCAGTCATTTCAGCAATATTTTTAACTTTCTTTTCAGTTTTTTTCTGATAGTACGCTTTATCCTTAGCTTTTTTAATCTCTCTCTTTTCCTCTGTAATCGTATCTAAAAATTTCTTTTTTCTGGAATTAGCTTTTTCCCGTTGGCGCAAGTAAGCTAAACTATTCTTTTTAAGTTGTTCTTTTGAACATTTTTATTTTTTCGACCTCATGAAACTCCATATTGCAAAAAAAAAACTTTTTTATTAAAGTGTGTATAAATTGACGAAAAAGCTACACGCTGCGGCATTCTTCGTTCAATTCTGAATCAAAAACCTTAATAATAAAATGTTGTCATGTTTTATCCGTATTCACGAGGTTCTCAAAGCACGGACTTTTAATCTATAAATAAGTGTTAGTTTAAGTATCTGTCAGTAGAGATAGCTGCGATTAAGAATAAAAAAAGAATTTTGATACTTTTGTTCCGTTAAAGATTTCTTTTTTGACTTCAACATTTGTTTTTAACGTTTCTTTATAACGTATTTTTACAAAAACACATTTCGCAATGTCGTAAAACAAACTTTTCCTTCTAATGCGATTTCAAAAGATTTCACTCATAAGCATCATCGGTCAAACTTTGACATTTATGTATCCAATTTGACTTTGCTTCATTTTTGTATAACTTTTGCATTTTTTGTGTACTTTTGATTAGTTTTTGTGGTTCTGTGTATTTTGCGTTCTTTGTTATTGTTTTATTTACTGATAATGGCTTTTACATTCATTGAATATGCCAATATGTACATAATGTACGGTTTCTGTAGTGAAAATGCTAACACGACCGCAAACGAGTATCGGCATATATTTTCCAAACCGAAGACAACCTACAGGAAATTTATTTTGAAGATTGGATCAACGACTTCGAGAAACTGGTTCGTTTATAACGAGAAACGCTAATGCTGGTCGACCAAGACAAAGGCGTGCAATACAACTAGAAGGACAAATTTTTGACGTTGTACACGAAAATCCTTTGTTTAGTACCCAACAGTTAACACGAAATATCTCTAGCAACAAAGCCGTTCACTTGGTTCTACAAGAAAACCTGCTTCATCTATATCACATTTCTAAAGTTCAGCTTCTCTATGATAACAACATATTACAATCACGTTTTTAGAACACAATCTTAGATTTGATTCGAGAAGATGGCGATTTGCTCTGGCGTATTCTTTGGAGCGATGAATTTACGTTTGCCAAAGATAATGTATTTAGTACTCATAATCTTCACCATTGAGCAAATGAAAATCAGCATGATTTATATAATATAGTCAACAAAAAAGATTTTCCATTAATGTTTGGTTGGGCATAATAAATCACAGAGTCGTTGGGCCAATTCTCTACCAAATGCCAATGGGCACCTTAATGTATTAGAACAAGTTATTGACAAAATGCCGTTAAACATGCGCCATAAAATTATGTACATGTGCGATAGGGTTCCTGCTCACTGCTCGTAATGTAAGAGAGTGGGTTGGATGAACACTTTCTGAATATATAGATTGGTCGCGGCAGTTCTATCCTACGGTCTGCGAGATTTTCCCATATCAACCTTTTAGATTTTTTTGTTGCAACGCTTCATCAAAACGCTGACCAAGACTCGTACAAGTATGCCAGACGATGCTTCAAATGTTTCAACTATGCGTAGATACAGATGGATTTCAATTCGAACAATTTTGTAGGGGTTAGTGACATTGACTTATTATTAGATAAAATAAAACAAGAATCTTGTTGGCAATTACATTCTAAATGAACATTATTAATTGTATGTACCTAGGTACTATTCTGATAATAAATAAATTGAAAAACAAATCCTATCTTGAGTAATGTGTAAAATTTAGAACGTGCTACAAATGTTTATAGAGATTGAAATAAAGAAAACAGCAACGGAAGGTATTACAGTCGTATGCTAGTTGACAGTGGCACCAAATAGATGTTTCTTTTAAGTAGTTCATGAAGACATAAGAAGTATAATACAACAATTTAACACTTGGCTTTTCGATTTAGAATTGAACGAAGAACAACGTGTAGCTTTTTCGTTAATTTATACAGAACCTGTATTAACCGCCAAATACTTTATAGAATAGGCAATCAAAACTTACATTTTTTTTAAATGTTTTTGGAACGCCATCCTGTGGTAGAAATACCACTTATAAAAAGTATGGTTGTAGAAACACATTGGTGTATCCTAGCGCTGACGAGTTTCTAAAGAACGAAACAGGTGTCTGCTAGTTCTGATGCTGTTTTCCACAATTGTACCGACAATGTTCCTAAACTATTTTATCGTTGGGATTTTGATGGCTTGATAATGTCAAGTTGACAATTTTAATACTGTTAATATAAATGCCACCATTCGCATACCATTGGACACTTACAGCTAAGAATGAAATATTTCGTCTCGTACTAAATTAGCATTCTGCTGTCATTTCATTCAAAATTATACAACAAAAAAAGTATTTTCGTATCAAAAAGGTCTTTTTAAATAAGTGAAAAACCAGGAAGTATTTCTTAGTTTTCTTTATGCAAGACACTTTCTATAAGCATGCTGCAGTAAATTAACTTGTTACGAAAATTTAACCGCAACTTACAGCAGACTACCGCTCAATATTTTAGAGAAAAAGTCGTAAGTGGTGTTCGGTGTGCAAATTATAAAAGAATTAAAAGAGCGCCAAAACTGTAGAAATATTCACTACAGATCCCGTTTACATCTGTCAAACACTGAAAGTAAACACATTTCAAAGCACAATTATAACAAAAATTTATTTATTTTAACGAAGAAAAAGAGATTAAAAACTACAGCAGATAAATAGAAATTAAAAGTTCGTCAATAAGTATTACAATTAATAATAATGATTCAGGCCATTTAGATTAGGAAACACTTCGTACACATAAACAAATCTTAGATTAACATTACATTCAAAGGAAGTTCACGTTGGTGAATACAATACAAATAGCAGAAACTTAAGCGAAACGGAGCGCACCGCTTAACTTATTACATGCAAAAAAAAAGTTTTATACTTCGTTGTAACAACAAACGTAATATGTACGTTTACTCATACGGGCATACGACTCACTAAATTTAAGTGCGCTAAGCTTCCCGAAGTTAGTAAAGAGATTTAATTAAGTGTGCCCTTCAATTTAGTCGTAATTCTGTTTGCAATCAAAGAAATCAAAACGGTAGTTTCAATGTTTCTACCCAACATAAGTTTTCAAAATACGTATCTGGATCAATTTTCAATAATCCATGTGTGCCTTATTAATTGTTCATAGGAATTTTTTAAGATGAAAAAATATGTGCAGGTTTCCAAAAGTTGCTAATGATAACACAGAAAAATCAAATTCCATTAAAAAATAAAAATGCATCCTTACCCCAACAAATTTCTCACAACTATATCCAAAACCGCAATTTATTTATTCAAGATCGTCGTGAATTATTTAAGATACTTAAAATGTAGAAATCTCCGGGCTTAACACTAGCACATACGTGCAACTTTCTTAACGTACCAAGCGGTAACGTCTTTATCGAACTACAGTATGCAAGATGAAGTATTATAAGGTAAAATTCCTATAAGACACAAAAACCACACCAAAACATTTTTAACATAAAAGGCTCTCTTTCTCTCTCCAATAGATGCTATGCTTATTTTGATTTCACCTACTTTTTATAGTTTACGTATTTTTTTATAATTTTTATTTTTTTTTAACACAGGTTTTTAAAACTTTGTATCTAGAGCAATGCATTTTCCTTTACAGTAATAGTCACATTTCTAAACAATATTCTTGTTTGATTTGTATTTGTATTATAAATAACCATAAACTATTTCTGCCTTTTTTTCACTAAGAAGGAAGTCATTTTACAATAGTGACTGTTACACAAATTTTTTTAAATAAACAATTTAGAAATATTGGCAAAAAAGAAGGTCTGAAAGTGCAAAAAACTGATTACTAATTATTGTCAATGAAGATGGCGTCTTCGGCTTTGTCGTTTATCAAAAAACTCAAAGGCCGCGAAAATTACGTGTCCTATAAAATTTTACGTAAAAACATAATTGCAATTAGATTACCAATGGGATGTAGTGACCGGCACCGTAGGATCAGAATTTCCAGATAAAGACAAAAAAGCTTTGTCAAAAATTTTCTTATTAATAGAAACGAACTTAATACACCACATAGAAAAATGCGAAACAGCAAAAGAAACGTGGAAAGCCATCCGGAGATTATTCGAAGATTCAGGGCTCACCCGAAAGGTAGGATTATTGAGGCAATTAATTTTAACCCGCCTAGAAGATTGCAGCGCCATTGAGGAGTACGTAAACAAAATCATGTCCACATCAAGACAAAAACAAAAGTAAGTAGTTTTTAGACTCCGGTGCATCTGTACATTTAACAAACAATAAAACGAACATTTGTGATACTGTTTTAAAAATTTACCGTGGAAATATTCACAGGGAATAATCAATCTTTCAAAACTGTAGGAGTTGGATACGTTGACCTCGATCTAACAGTTGGTGATCGTGTCGATAAAATCAAAGCACACGATGTGCATTACACACCTGGCATTGCAGCGAAAACCAGAAAACAGAACATCTGGCATCGTAGATTAGGACATCTCAACCGAAAAAGTTTGAAGAAATTGAAAACGATAGTCGATGGTATCGATGAACTACAAGTAAGTGAAAATCCTTGCAGTTGGTCTTCCCTTCAAATCAAGTAAATTTAGAGCAAAAGAACCTCCAGAATTAGTACACTCGGACTTATGTGGACCTATGGAAACGACTTCCATGAAAGGAAGTAAATATTTTTTAACATTTATCGATGACTGTACAGGATACACATTTGTATATTTTTTAAAAACGAAAGACGAGGTGTACAAAATTTTCAAGGGGTTTTTAAGTCTTGTAGAAACCTAAACAAGAAAAAAAATCAAGACAATGCGATCAGATCGATATACCCAGCAAAATAGAGTGGCTGAGCGTGGAAATCGCAAAATAGTCGAAAACGCACGGTGTATCCTTTAAGACGCAGATTTACTAAAAGCTTATTGGGCCGAGGCAGTATCAACAACGGTTTATTTAAAGAACAGGAGTTTAACCAAAGCATTATGTAGTAAAACACCATATGAAGCATGGCATTCAAGAAAACCAAATTTCAAAACTTAAGGATATTTGGATGTAAAGCTCAAATACAAGCCGAAAAAAGAAAGAAAAGGGATCCCCGAACGGAAAAGCTTTTATTTATTGGATATTGTGACAACACTAAAAGTTACAAATTAATTAACGCAGTTACAAAAAAACTTACTATTAGTAGAGATGTATTCTTAGAAGAAAAAATGATTTCAAATGTAAGAACACCCGAAATTGAAGTCATCTTAAATAGTACCAATGTTATGCCTGACGCAAGTGATGAACATTTAATTTTACCTGTAGATGACTTTCTAGAGTTCAGCTACAAAACTGAAACTGACACCATTGCAGAAGACTGACAGGAAGGAGAAGCTCCAACCAAAGGATTAAGACGTTCTAGTCGAATAAGAAAAGCGAAAAGTCCAGACTTTTATGATTTTTTGTGACAATAAAAGCGGAATACATTTAACTAGTAACGATGTAATTAACCAAAGGCTTAAACACATTGACATTGGGCATCATTTCATTCGTAGATAGGTACAAGATAAAAACGTAAGAATTGATTACCTACCTAGCGAAGAAATGTTATCAGACATTTTATTAAACCGTTAGCTAAAGAAAAACACGAATATTTTGTAAAAATGTTAGGGTTTAGAATATAAGCAAGTTTTATTCTGTTTTGATGTTTTATTTTTATAGAATGTGTTCTTTTTGTCATAAGACAATTATTTAAATGTGAATTATTATTACATGATACTCATTTTTCTATTTTGTAGATGGTTTACCCAAGGTCGATAATACAGATTATGGCGTTAACAGCAGTGTGTGCAACCTGTACGATCCGCATACTCATGTAACGAATGTATTTTTTTTTGTGTTTAATATATAATGCAGTTAGAATGGTTTAATCACTTCATATCCTCTAATAGTTAACAACACAAATTTTTAAATTTAGACTATTTATTTTCCGCGATTAGTTCTCATAAAAAATTTTTGTTTGACTTTGATTAATAATTTAATATACAGTCGTAAAAAAGGTATAGTGTATAATCTGCAAAGAACGTGCATTGCCAACTCGTATGAATTGCAGCCTCGGCTTCGACTCGGCTGCAAATTTTTATACTCGTTGGCAATGACAACCATTTCTTATTTATTATACAATACACCATTTTGCAAAAAAATATTTAACTTAACTTTAACCTTAAATTAGCATTCAAATGTTAGAAAAACATTCTTAAAAATTGTATTGATGTTTTAGGATCAACTTTTTAATTTTTGTCGTTTTTATTTTTAATGCAAAAACTGTAAAAGTATCCATAACATGCCATTTGAGTTAGTTCATTTAAGCTAAGAAGTTTACTTAGCATCCAAAAAAGAAGTCTATAAATTGTTTTACACATCCAATTAGTTTGTTCTTAACGCTGAAATTTACTACAGAGCATTAGTTTTAAATGGTCTAAAGAAGTTTTAGAAAGGATTATACAAAAAGATAACGAAGATAAATTTGATTGCCGAAAGGATATTAAATTATTGCATCAAGTGCCAAAGCAACCAGTTTTATTTTAAAAGATTCTAACACAACGATAAGTTTTATTTAATTCTTTATTTAATACTCTAGAATACTATAAACAAATGCTAAGTTAGTAAAATCTAAAAATTCAATTAAAACGTCGAGAAAAAGATCGTAAAAGTATTAATTTGAAATTAGAGAGAAACCGTTTTGTAAACGACAATATTTTTGCATGCAAGTGTTTTAACAGAATTACTCAAGAGGGTATAATAAATTTGTCTTTCTCAAGTAATAGTATTATAGAAACACATAAAGTTATCTTACTGACAAATGTACTGTCCTATCTGAGATGAAGAGCGATTTAAAATAAACACGAATAGGGTTGTAAAATTACCAGCACAAATTAATGCGCATCAACGATGACAACTTTAGCGAGAATAGTAGCGGAACTTTACTGCCCCGATAACCCTGCTCCTTACTCAACTTAATTGCAACTTCAATGCAAAGCCCCAGGCACATTGACTGAACAAAGGGCTACGGAATAAGGGAGTGAATTTGTATAATGCGCTATCCAGCGCCATTTCAAGTAGGAAACCGAGTGAAGAGTCTTATCTACAAAGTAATCCTTCTAGACAACAAACTTTGTCGCCATCCATTCTGTCTCCGTTCTGTAGACAATTCGGAAACAGTTGTGTTTTTCATAAAACAAGCGTGAGGGTAAATAAAGAAGGAAAACGTGTAGATACATTTTCGCCCGGAATCGTTTTCCAGCATCAGCAGAGCAGCATTGTGCTAATGTGATGTTCGCCTCATCGCTTCTACACTTGGCCGCTTCTCGTCTCCATTTTCCGAACCTTTTCAACTTTCCGTGGACGCATATTTCATACTCAAATGTGCTCCCAGGCAATTTGAAGATTATTCAACACAAAGTAGAGTTTTATGGAGAATATAAAACGCCAGGTTATTCTTTATTTATGTTCGGAGTTACAAAAAGGTGTAAAATAATACCTATATAACTAGAAGTTACGTGGGTTCCTGCATCTACAATTTCTAGCTCATTTTTCGGGTTAATATATCATAATATGAAAAGGACGCGCGCATTAAAACCGACACGTTTAAATATTAACATATCGTGTATCAGATAATCAATCAATTCGATTATCAACGCCATTTTGTTTGGCGTATTGTTTTAAAAAGTGATTAAAGCAATTCGTAAGCATTAAAAAGTTTCATGTTCTAGCTCGTTGCGTTATTATGTGGGTAGAATTACACAAGACGCTTAAAACAACGAAAGAAAATATTCAAATCCCCGGGGATGTTAGAAAAGTATTTTAATAAGGGATTTTTTTGTCGCGTTCTTAAGAAGTTTCTACGAACAGTTAGGATTACTTTGTACAATGCCCACCTGCGCCAGTCGCACGAATAATTTGTATTTTTTTAATTCTTGTATCACCTTTTATTAGAAAACGTCTCTAACATAAATTAAAGGAAATGTTTTTATAATTTTAAAATTATACGGTATTGCGTGCCATTAAATCTGAATTTCTTGTTATGAATAAAGGTAATGTTAACATATGGTAGTAAGTAACGCGAATGAAAATAAAAATGCAAATACAGAAGCACTTATTTGTGAATTATAGAGGATCTTATAGTCTTACACCGTTTCGCTTTACAAGTACTTATTTCTATTATCTCTTCGCATTTTTAGCTTACACCGAGATAATAACTGTAATATTAGTAACCCGGGGTAAAGAATAATTCAGAAAACCTGCTACTTTATATATCGCAATATTAATGCAAAATGAGCAGTCTGGATTTTGACGTAAGTTATTATTTATGGCTTTATACAACTGTACCATAAATATTCATGAACTTGAATTAAAATTAATTGTAAATTATTACATATTAACTTGTAATTTGTCAACAATTATACCGTAGAATTTATTTAAATTTAAGTTGCCATTAAACAAAGCTAGATTATATAGATGTAATATTAACTCACCTGGAATTTTCAAGTAATTCGTTTACCCGTACAATAAAAAGCATTTATTTTAAACTTCACGCCCATGTACCACTTAAATTACTTTTTTTCAGTATAATTAAAATACATCTGCTGAAACTGAATTAAATACCTATATTTATTAACGTATTAATTATACGAAATCGTAATATAATTAAGTCTATACATTCAAATAGTAATTTCAGAGATACATTTTTAATAATGATATTTCCTGGGTAATCGTCAGCGCCCATTGTGTTTTCATTTGCTTGTTTTCATTTCGTTGCATATATTAAGAGTAACGCATTTACATTTGTCTTATATAAGCATGCGTTAATGAATAGATACTGCATTTTTATTTTTTCATGATCTAGTAAAGTTCTCATTAATTAAATTTTTATAGAAGCTTTAAAACATTTGACCAAAACATACGTTTTAAACTTTACAAACTATGGCAAATCTTTAGAAACAATTAGTTTTGTGGTTATCAATTAATTATGTCTATTATTGGTTAAAATTTAAAAAAATACTTAATAATAAAATAGAAAAAAATGTTAGATTGTATCTACAAACTAAACAATTACAAATAAGCAAATAAATAAATAAAATATGATTTAGAATTTAAAAATTTAAGAATGCATAGCAAATATTCAAAATAAGAAAATGCAAATAATTATTGAAAATAAAAAGAAGCATTTAAAAAAATGGAAACATAACCAAATCAAAATAAAGCAATTCAAACACTAAAACAAAGCACACAATTATATTTATTCTAAAACTAGTTTTGACAATTAAATTGTCATCATTAGTTAAACTAAAAGCAAATGAATTAACAAAAATAATTAAACATTTAAAAAAGCTTACAAATTATATAAAATTATAAAAATTGAATGGCAAATGTCAACAAATTAAAAATTTTAAATTTTACTGACATTAAATACACAGCCATAGGTGATATAAAAAGGAAAATACAAATTAAAAAAGTAAATTAAAATTTATTATTAAGAAGAGAAATATTTAAATCAAGAATTTCATTAAGACAATTATCTGATTTTGCATTATGAAAACGATGAATTTTAAGAATTTCAAGATGATTAAGAAAATATATTTTGTTACAAAAATGAAAAAATTTAACATTAAGGTCAGAAGAAAAAGAATGACCAGTAGATAAAATATTATGATTAGTGAAAGAAGATTTTATTAGTAGAAATGATTTTAAAGTACTTTCCAAAGATCCTATTTCTAGTTTTTGTTCATCTTTTTTATCATGTCTTCAATCATGTAGTTTAACTTTTAATCCTCTTGAAAATAGAAATAAGTATCATTTTAAACTTATGCATCCCTCAACAACGCTTCTTTATGGTCTACCAAAACTACTTAACTTTCTATCCCAATTTGACCTCTCTAAACTTGCTCCTTGGCTTAACAATATTATAAGAACTTATTCTAATTTTACTAATAATATTCTGTTCTTAATTACTCTGACCTTGCTTCTAAGATTAAATCATTTCCTTTTCCTTCTTCATCTATTCTTGTATCTTTTGATGTCAATCTTTTTCAACCTATTCCTCCAAAAAAATGTATTTTTCTTATTCGTAATTTGCTTTTTCTAATGGTTCTTTGGATACTTACCAGATTTTAGATATTTGTTCTTTGCTCGATTTGGTTTTTAAACAAACATTTTTTAAATTTAATAATAATTTCTATTCTCAATCATCTGGTTTAGCTATGGGATCTAATATTTCATCTCTTGCTGCTGAAATTTTCATGAATAATATTGAAAATAAAATCCTTTGTCCTTCTTTTTTTAATATGATTAATTTTTGAGTAATTTTAATAATTTAATTAATTCTATTCATCCTAATATTCATTTTACTTATGTAAATGAATGTAACTCTTTTTCGTATTTAGATCTTTTTCTTTTACGTGAGAATAAGAAATTTAGTTTTGAAATCTATCGTAAACCTACTTACACTGATTGTATAATTCTCTTTTACTCTAATCATCCTTATAATCATAGAACTGCTTCTCTTCGTTCTATATTTAATCGTCTCTTTTCTATTCCTTTTTCGAATTCTAGTTTTAAGAAAGAATTTGATACTAGTAAACAATTAGCTTATAAAATAGTTACTCTTTTCATATTTTAAACAATGTTTGTTGTAGACTTTGTTTATACAATTTCTTTAAAGAAAATCGGATAATGTTTTTTTACTTATCGTAATTTAAAATATTTTATAGCTAATAGTAAAGGTTCTGTTTCTTCTTTAGATAAACCTGGTGTGTACAAAATTTCTTGCTCTTCGTGCAATTGTTCTTATGTAGGACCAACAGGTAGAAAGTTTAAAACAAGATTAAAGGAACATATACATTAAAATTTATTTAAATTCTGGTATATCAAACACTTGTTCTTATTTGGCTAATCATATTTTATCTACTGGTCATTCTTTTTTTTTTCTGACCTTAAAGTTAAATTTCTTAATTTTTCTAACAAAGGTTCTTTTCTTAATCATCTTGAAATTCTTGAAATTCATCGTCTTTATAATGAAAATTCAGATACCTAATTGTCTTAATGAAATTTTTGATTTAAATATTTCAACTTTTCTTAATAATAAATTTTAATTTACTCTTCTCATTTTTCATTTCCTTTTTCATGTCACCTATAGCTGTGTATTTAATGTCAGTTTCAATTTAAAATTTTTAATATGTTGACATTTGTCATTAAATCTTTATAATTTTATATAACTCGTAAGCTCTTTTAAATGTTTAATTATTTTTATTAATTAATTTGCTTTTAGTTTAACCAATGATGGCAATTTAAATTGTCGCAACTAGTTTTAGTATAGATACAATTCTGGATTGACTTAAAGAAGAATATCATATTTCATTACAATATTTTCTCTACTTAAAGATGGATTACTTTAACTATATTAAGCTTAAAGAAGATTACGAAAAAATATATTTATAAATAAGTGTCATTCTGCGAATGAATTAGATGTAGAAGAAATCGTAATATACAAAAGCATCTTACTGCAGTAAAACCAATTATTCATAACATTTTAAAATCAAGCCATAGTGTTACATTTAGATTTTATAAATTTCAGAACAATTACAATACAGCTTACAGAAACATATAATAAAAAAGCCCACAAAAAATTTATAAAACTATATAACTAACAAAAAAAAACTCAACTTAAACCAACATTAATTATGTCAGAGAACTCACTATAAAACCTGAACTACTTTAGTCACAATATAAAAATAAGTGATTTAAGCGCAATGTTTGTTGCGGTACAACGTAAACTTGCACTAGGTTAATGTGCAAAAATTTACCAATAACTTAAACACCTTAAAGAAAACCGCAGCAGCTCAGAACATTTCAAAAGAAGTGGGTAACTAATAGAATCTAGCATGTTCTTTGATGTGTTAATTATAATTTAGTTAAAAAGGAGCCAAAATAGAAAAAAATACATCCAGTACCCGTTTTCACCTGACAAACGCTTAAGCTAAACAAATCAAACAACACAAGTATAACAATAAGTATATTTATGGCAATAGCTACAAAATAAAAGAATAAAAAGAACAATTAGGAAACGAAGTATATAACAACTAATTGTTTGTAAGTAGAAAAACAATTATGTTACGATTAGCATTTTCTTAAATTAAGCAACATTAATACTGTTAAAGCTAGTAAATATAATTTGGTAAAAAAATAAAAAAGATCAATCAGATCAATACAAATGTATGCATATAACTAAGTCCTTCGTATCTATGATCAACACTAACACAAATTATAAAATAATAGAAAAAAGTTACTTGCGGTTTTTCTAAGATGCGATTAGCTAATGGCACATACAAAATATCCCCCTAAAATTACCGAAAGTTAAAAAAATAATTATATGATAGTATCACAAATAAATTGTAAATAGTTCATCAGATGATTAATAAAAACATAATCGATAATGCTTTCAAAAAACTTTTTACTGATAAACTTTAAGTGTGCTACCAAATCTTTGCTTTAGGTGTTTAATTCTGGCATCTTTACACGTTATTGACCCAAAAGAATAAATACTTAAAAAATATTTAAGAATTTTCTGAGATGACATACAAGTGGAGGTAAACCAAATACGCTGCGATTATACAAAAAAAATAAAATGGCGATGTAAAAATAAAATGAATTCTAATCACAGCAAATTACATCAAAATCGAAACTGATCTACCCATTAATAGCAAAGATAGTCTAAGATACTTAAAATGTAAAAATCACTGGACAGGGCGGTAACTCACGTGCTGTTTCCTCAACGAAAAATAATCACCAATTACCTCCCACTCGTAAATGACATTTACGACCAGGCAAAATTTATACAGCAAGAGAAACCGTACCAAAGTTTTTTAACATTACATGGCACTTGTTACATTAATGAATAATTCAGTTAAAAATTATTAAATTTTGGTAGTTGATTATATAATTTAGTGCGGTACATATCTAGATCAGTTGGTTAAATTATTCTATATTTTTTTGTATGAGAATCTATAAACTAAATAAGTTTGTCGGCAGCCCCGTGCTGGGCCCTTTCTTAGAGCGGTAAACGGCCATGACCAAAAAGCGCCAGCCCTATGCAGGGGGAAAACTACGGGGGGGTCTAGGGGTACGGAATATAATAAATAAATTTTGAAATTTTAATCTTTAAATACGCATTTGTAATGTAATAATTTATTGTTGGCTAAATTTTAATGTTCATTTGATCAATTTTAAATAGAGCGAAATAAAAGACAGTAGTTGAAACATAATTAGTTTAATTGTGGTAAACTAACAACTAACACACAAAAAATGTATAGGAGACAATTTTACATTACATACATTTAAAAAAAGTTACCAGCATTTATTACTTAAATTCTTAAGAAAAAACAAAAACAAATATGTTCACAAATGTAACGTTCTTTGAGTGAATTTACAAACTCAATCTAAAGAAGTCTTTTTAATTCGGAGCTGGAGTAGCAAAGATAATTAATAACAATGTTTCGATCTATGAAGTTTAAAATACCAGCTCCTGAGTGCTTTAACAGTAAGGATTCTAAATGTTTGTATGTGAAAGACAATCTCAATCTGGTTAGAAGAAATTTATATACTTTTGAAAATTCTGAGTATTGTAATAAGTACATGTTCTATTCTACCATAATGCACACTTAATACTACTGTTGCATGATGCCGACGCTTTGCACTGGATCTCGTGGTCTTTGTAATCATCTTCTTCTTGATCATCATTGTGGTCATCGATTTTCTCGTCTGAGACATCTTCATACTCATAGTCGGCGTTTATACTTGCATTTGAAATCTGGGGCCATACATTCATGAACTAGATAAGTTCATCTTTTAGCTTTCTTTCTTATCTCATTTCTTTCTCATTCTATTTTCTTCAATTCTTTAGGAGGAAAAGATTCTTGGAATTTGAGTCTTTTTGGGTCAAAACAAGTCAAATCCAAATCGAGCGATTTGTGCTGCACAAAACGGCTTTCCATAGTCTAGACAGCTCGTTCCATAATTAAGAAAAAGATTTTTATTTTAAATTTCTCAATATTCCTCCACGCTTGGGCGTAGTCTAGATTCTTTGTTTGGAGATAATCCGATAGTGGCGTAGTGATTTTTAACATTTGCCAACAACTATTGTTTTAAAATCCCGATACCGTTAAGTAAAGCAATTACTTTATGTTTCACTTTGGCGTTTAAATCAGCTGAATGTGAAATTTTAAACATGGCCAATACTAACTGCAAATAAATGTGTTTAGGTTTAGCTGTGCTTGAAGACTGTTTTTCAGAAGATGGCCACTTAAAAAAATCTGGGTCTCTTGCATTATGCTAAAAAATAAGATTGATACAGTGAGGCACTGAGCTGTATCAGATATTACAAGAATTAAAACGTGCGCGTAGCACCATGTGTAAATGTGATTTGGAGTTCTACTGGCCATTTGTGCAGTCAAACCAGTATACTGGCCGCTCATGTTGCCATTTAACGCATTTTTGACGGAATCACTAAAAGGTATTTCAAGGTCTGTTCTGTAGTAGAAACCACACTTTTTATTGCCAGTAGTCTTTCGCACACTTCATGTCCTTTAACGGCTATTATTGCACATTAATCGTTGATGCATATGTCTATTGTTGCGTTCATCAAAACTCAGTATTTGCCGGCTGATTTGATTTTATTTACCACAACCGATTTTATTTTTTTTATCATGCAGGTCATTATTTTTGCTACTGTGTTATTACATAGAAATGTCACGGTACTTCTTCTGCTCACTTTTGTGTTATTGCTTTTTTCTATATGTTCCACGTCAGTTTTTTTCCTAAACTTTTAGACATGCGCATATCACTATCTTTGATAGTCTTTTTCAAGTGTTTCTCTAACCGTAGATCATACTTGGGCATTAATAGAATAATTTCTAAGAAGTTGCCATGGTTGATTGTGTCATCTTTAAGAGAGTATGCAGCTTTTTTAATTTATGAAAAACCAATCTTTGCTTGCCTATAAGCCTTAAGATATCTATTCAATTGTCACCACATGTCTCTTTTCTAAAACTTCTTGTTTCCTCTTTTCTAGTTGATCACAAAAAAGCAGGCCCCGAGTACTTTTCTTACGTTTGGCTAACATAAAAGCCTCGACAGATTTAAAATGAGCTTTATAAATTTCATGTTAATTAACTCTTTAGCGGACATGTTTTCAGTCTTCAAACCCTGTACAAAAGATTGAATTGGAGTTGCTGTTGTAAACGATACAAATAAAACCATATATATATTTTTTTAAATTTTCTTTATATGAAAGCCAATGTCTCTCAAGGGTTTCTCCATCGTTTTGTTTTGCAATAAAAGTTTTTTTGTCAACTCTCTTTTATCAGGTTGCATTGGATGATAATAAAAAATTGCCGATAAATTTCTTTCGTTTTTTTTGAAGTAATTAATTGTAGATTCTTCTACTGTAGGATTACATCCTTAAGCAGAATTTCTTGTGTCGAATGAAGGTTCTTCTAGTATACGAGGACTAAGATTAATAGGGCCTTTCTCTTTAATTTGAGAATTTTCCACTGCTGTGAATCCTTCAAATTTATCAGAACTGAAATCGGAACACTGATTCATTGTCGACGAGGCCTTCTGTTGGTTCTTTGTCGTTTTGGAACAATCAAGAGTTGATGAATTGGATAGTGAAGACAAGCTAACAAATTCTGCTTGCTGAAAAGTTTTGTTTTGTGTATGTAATTTAAGTTTTTCATCTTCGGATGGGTCGTCAGGTTTTTTAAACAAAGTTGTTATTTATGAACATGATTTTGCAGACTCGAGCAGAACTTTGTTAATCTTTTCTTGACAAATTTGATGTCCACTTTTTTTCTTTTATTTTTCTTGTTCATTATTTGTACTCCGCTAAAACAAATATGACTAATTAATTTATGTACTAGCAAAAAACAATTCTTTAGTTTTAAATGTAAAAACCTGTGTGTGATAATTGACTAGTTTATACAAGTTCTGGTAAAAAGGGAAAATCCCATTAATTTTTACTATAGTATAACACGCAATTGCGTAAAAGATAATCTACGTTGTCTTTGGTAGTATACATTATATGTCCTCATCGATGGTGAAAACTTCATTGCTTATTTCTCGCTTCTCTTATACGGTGAAATTAGACAGCCAATTCAGTGGCTTTTACTATGCTTTTGTTATGCTTATTTAATGTTTGAGTTTTTGAGGAAGTGATTTTTAAAAGATTTACTGATGTTATCAGCGTATGCATGTTACTTTGCTAGACTAAGAGTTTAAGGGTTTTTCTTTTTTGATTGTCTTTGTTTTTTTTGCTAAAATTAATTATCACTTTAACTCTAACTGCTCTATGATCAATTCCAACTAATAATTGATATAAAACAATTACATCCTTAATTATCTATCATTATTGATTACTCCATCAGAGTTAGACCAAGTCTACTTTATATGTTTCTTTCTCCTAAAAAGTGTGTTAATTGCATACGTTTTGTGTTATAGCATAAAATTATCAGAATTTTGCCACTTTAGCCGATTACTAACTCTTGTTTGTTTTTATTTATTTTTAAATTTGGCATTAAAGTTTCCGATTAATCTGTAGTAATTTTTATAAAAGTTTTAAATTTCTTCATCATTATGATCACTTCTTGAAGCGTATACCTAAATTTAATAAAACTTTAGATTTACATTTATCTTTTTTTTTCTTCGTTTTTGTATCAGAATATATTACTTAACTTCAATTTCTTCTTTAAATTTTTTGTTCCTTTTCAAATTTTTGCTATATTTCACTTTACTTCACTTTAGTTCTTTCTCCAACTCCACCATTATAGGTTCCGTTGATAGAAAATTTACATTGTATGTTTGTGCAATGTTTGAAGTGTTTGTTTTGATTTAAAACGTTTTTGTGATTGTTTCTGCGAGTAGTTGCCTCCCATAGGCTTTTTTAAGGATGGTTATATTTATTGTTTTAAGCTTTGTACACAAATATCATTTTTAGTCTTAAAATCTTGACTATGATAGTTTCAATGTTGTTATCGTCAATAGTATTAATACCCTAGTTTTAATAATAGTGTTATTTTATTGCAATTTTTAACTAAACCACCGCTTTGTTGCTCCTCAAAAAACACAATCTTGAAGGATTCGGACATGTCGTCTCATAACATTTATACACAAAAAAGTTATTGGTGGTTTAATAAATTTATCAAATGGGTCAATTTGTGTATTTGTGAACAATATTATTATAGAAATTATAAAAATAAAAATTACAAAACAGTTTAAGTTTATAACAAAAATATTATAAACAATAATGATCAAAAAAATATGCACACATTTATCAATAAAATTCAAAATTGCGTCATCGGCAAAGTATTTAAAGAAAAAACTTGATTATTAAAATTTTACAATTTAACAAAAAATAAATGAAAATTCAAAAATTTTGTGTTTTATTTAGAAGTTTTGTTAGAAGCTTTATAAAAACAAAAAACTTTAAAAAATGTAAATAAATAAAATAAACTCAATACTGCAGATATAATTCTAAACAACCATTAATATTAAAATATTTCCAGAAATCTTTTTCCGATTAGAAAAAATAATTAATAACAAAAAGTTTAAAGGAAAACGTTGAGGATATAAAAAAAATTGATTTTTATTATCATTTATGCAACAGTACAAAGCAATTAGTAAGTAAATTAAAATTGTCTAGTTTTTGTTAAGTGCTATATATAAAAAAGATTTCAGTAAATAAAGCACACATTTATGGCAGATTAAAACAATTAACATAATGCATAATAAAATGTATAAATCATTAATTAGTTTTAATAAAAAACGTGTAAATGATCAAAAATCAAAATTATTTTTGTGTTTTTACAAATGTGTTTTAATTGTGGTATTTTGAGGCAATCAATTGGATTTAAGTAATACAACCATAAATAATAAATGAAACAAAACTTTCTAAACATTTAGAAGTAATGAATATTTTAATAGTAAAATTATACGTTTAAAAAAATGATACTTTTAAAGAATTACGGCATTAATTAAGCCAAAATACTTGGTATCATATAACCCATTAAACATAAACGTTTATATGTTTAAACTACGTATTCAAAAATTAAAAAAATGCGCAAAAATTAATTATTAACTTTGTTTACGGTATCTTAAAGTATTTATATTATTTCTAATTTAATTTAGTCAAAAACAGTCTTTTTTATTAACGTTTTGCAAAAATACTTTATATGTAATAATAATTATTTAAAAATTGCATCTAACGCTAGTCTACAAAAATTCAAATAATTTTTGTGATAAACAATTAATTATTAAAATTTTACAAAAAAAATGATTATAAAATGTAAACACATGTGTAGAGCTTTTTCAACACATTAAACATTTTTTTTAAATATAGAAATTGAAATGACTTTGTACTGAAATTTTTACTTTATTATAACTTTTATGACAAACACATGTTTGTTATAATTCTAAGTAGTATAAATATAAATAAAAAAAGGAAACTTGTTTTTTTAAATGAAAATTTCAAGTACTGTATACATAAAATTAGTCACGGCATCGACAATAAATTTTTAACTAATTAAGCAATAGATAAATTCTAAAGTAATATTATTTAGGTTATTTTATAGTATTGTTACAATTACAATTATTTAAATAGAAAAAAAATAAACGTTTTTTTGTTAGTAGGTATAGTTAAAAGAAAAAAATGTTTTATTAATTGTCGTTTTATCAAATAAAACACCAAATTATATAAAATTTCTAAATTATTTTTCTCAATATTCTTTTAAACAAAAATTTTTGTTTTGAGTTATATATTCCTTAATTTATAAAAAAATATTTTTTGGCGTTTATACTTTCACGTTTTTTGTCTGATTTTTACTGGTTTTTGTTTTAAAACAATAATTTTAAAGTATTTTTGATTAAAGTTTTCAAACAATTTTTTTTTAATTTTAAATATGTATCTGCGTTTGGCTGTAATGTTAAAAAAATTAAACAAATAGAATCATTTTTTGCGAACACATTTTCACTGTTTCTACAAAAAACTATCTGCAGAGACAAAAAACAAAAAAAAATATAATTGATGGATACGATTACAATATTAACCTGCAAAAATTATCTTTTTAAGATGAAATGTACTTTTTTTGTTACTGAATTCCAGTGTATCTGGAGCTTTAATAAAAACATTCGACAATGTTTTATATACACTGGGTTTCAAATAAAATGCACCACATCGAAGGAGTAGACGTGGAAGGCTGATGTATAGACAAATAAATGACTACAATTTGGAAGAAGCAACACAACGTTTTATTGAAAAAATGTCAATAATGCGTAACATCACCACGTGCTTGTATGCTCTCGTCCCAGGCTATTTGAAGCTGTTGTTGCAATTCTTCAATAGTATTTGGAGGGTGAGATAGATGACGCAGTCTTCTGTCTATCATGTTCCAGACATGTTTTATTAGCCGTAAATCTGGCAATCTAGCAGATAACGGTAGCAAATTTACGTGATTTTCCTAAAAAACTCTGTGTCATTACTGCCACATGCGGTCGCGCATTATTTTGTTGGAAGATAGCTTCTGGACGTTCTTGAAGAAGAGGTAGAAAAACGTTGTCGATGTAACATCGAGCATTTAACGTGCCCTGGATAATTGCTAAAGAAAAGCGACCTCCCCAATAAATGCCACTCCAAACCATTACACCAGGTGTTAAGCCAGTGACATACTTGTACAAACTTTAAATCGTAGCGTTGTCCTCTAAATCTCCGCACACGTGTACGCCCTTCCGAGTGCCATAAACAGAATTTAAACTCATCAGAAAAATTAATGTTGTTCCATTCATGTAGCCAATGTTGTCTGGCTTGGCACTATTGAAGTCTGACTTCTTGGTGGTGGGGTGTTAGATGAATACGATTGTTTGGTCGATATGAATAATATGATCGCAATTCAAAAGAGCGGATTCGACGATAAACAGTACTCATAAACACTCTGCGAGCAACTGCCCGTATCCAGTTTATTCCAACTGAATGCGATGGTTCCCAAGGGTCTTAGACGGCACTTCTTCTTAACAAACAATCTTCTCATTCATGCGTGACTCTGGGTTGTTCGGTTTACATGTTTTTGATATTGTTGAATGAGTACGTCCTAATCTTCTGGCGATTTTACGATATCCCAATCCAGCTTCCTGCATACCAATAATTTGCCCTCTCTCAATAGGCGTTAATTGTTGAAAATTACCTCGTCTGCAAACTTGTGGCATTCTAACACTCACAATCACTGATAACTAAATCTAAAAAAATCTGAAAAACTACAACGATAAGAGTTCAGAAATAAAAGTAAAAGAAGCGTGGCGATGTTGATGACACCATGTATATTTTTTGAATGCATCAACATTTTCATTCCAAAATTTAATCATTTATTTGTCCATATATAACAGTTTTAAATACAACATTTCTGCCTTCCACGTCTACTTCTATGTGGTGTTAAAACCCAGTGTATGTTTACTAATTACTAAGCTAAGGTTGGTTTGTTTCTATAAAAAAATTTTTTTTTGCAATATTCTGTAATGAAATTATCTAAATATTATACGCAAATGTGGATCACTTCCGCCACGTGTGCAAGTTTTCATGTCTTTTTATTGGTTATTGCTATTAAATGTGTGTTAAAAGTACAACAACCCGTGCAAGTTTAAACTTGCTTGAGCGCGAACCGACTTGTTTGTACAGTCTACTCACAGAATATATTAATGGCCCATACCTCATGCAGTTACAGTAATTATGCAAATACCGTCGCGTCTTGAGCTGTTATTGTGCGTTAAGTTTATTTTAACATGACAACCAAAAAGTAGATAAACAATCCAAACGCATTGTGTTATATATGTGGTTGTGTCCTTTTATATATTGCAATAATATATCTGGATCAATACGTCCCTTAGATGCTCTAGTGTATGTTCCTATTGAATGGAGACTGTTCATATACCTCTGTAAAACTTGTTTTAAAAGTTTTCTATTATTTAATGGAGATAAGTACGCATATATGATAATTATACCTAAATATAGTTTCTATGCTTTTGAATTTAAAAAATATCTGATAGCATTACAGTTAGCATATGTTCCCAAAATAGGAACGTTGGCACGTGCAATTTACTAAGTTAATAAAATTTAAAAAAAGTGCAACACTCGAGTAAGCGTGATTTGGTTTTATTATTCGTAAAAATACTATATTTTAAACGTCTTCTTTTAGGTTTTGAACTGATTTTTTAGCACAGATATTATTTGCTGTAGTACGTAAAAGAGCGGTGTGCTTTGTGCAAGCGATACATACCTGGTTTATTGATACAAAAATGTTTTTAATTTTGTCAAACTTCACATCAGGTACTACTGAAGCAGTTGGTTTTTCAAGCGGGTTTTTGATATCACCTTCATCTTACAGATGCAAGTAGCGACTATGCTGTAAAACGTTTGTGCGTTATCTTTTTGTCAGGGTGTAGATACTGGTAGAAGCGGAAGGATAGCTGCCACAGCCATGTTTAAAACATTACTGAACATATTATACCAACATTTCTTGGATTTCTGTCTAAGAGTGTAAGATGACAGCATTCGAACCAGAAGATTAACTTTCTTCATACCTTCATTGTATTTCTTAATAAGATGGGGTTAATCTATTTTTCTCTTGCATTTTTATAACGTTTTTTGACTTTGGCAGCTGGTTCTGTGCCAAAGTGGTTGTTTGCAATCGTAACAATAAAGTTTAGTTATATAAAATCAAAATAATGAATTCTGCTTATACGAGAAAAATAAAAGCGTGTTAGAGTTAAACATTTTATCAGGTTCACTCCACTGAGTCACAAAAAATAATTCTATCATAAACAATTAAAGTTTATTACTACAAAGCGAACTGTTCTATTAAGTCTAGTTGTGTTGTTCCATTTTACGCAGATGACTGTACCATCAGATCGATCTCTCTTCCATCATCCCCAATTTAAGGTAGAAAAATGCAACATAATTTTGTGAGTTTTCAATAACTTGCAACAGATGGTTTACAACTTTACTCCCAAAAGGGGTTTTGTTGTTTTTTACTTTTTTCGGTGTAAATTTGCATGTTGTACGGATAGCCGTCGACTCTAGATACCATCTAAATTTTAAAACCAAATCTGATAGGTTTGTTCTTTCCGAATATTTTAGCTGAGTGATGACTATGGTATGCAACAATTTTCTCGTCAATGCCGATCTTCTGATGGAAAGTACCAAATTGTTGCAATTTTATATAAATTGGCTATACTTTTGCGATTTTGGAAGTCTCTAAATTCCGATTATCAACTGCATGTAAGTTTTTTTTATCAGACGAAACCTGTCGCGACTCATAATTTTCCTAAAGATGGTAGCGGCCATATTTTCAGTTGTACACCAGTAATCGTTTTCACCTGGTAGAGAGTGTTAGCCGCTTACTAAAAGCAAACCAAGTAGTTGACGCAATTTGTAGTCCGAAATTAAAAATCCATGTTTGTTTTTATCCCATTGAGCGTACAGCAATTTTTGTTTCAAAGTAGTCAACTGTCTCGGGTGTAAAAAACAGGCTAAAAATTTTGAATTCAGACTTAACAAAATGCTTAGAGCTTACGTTAGGTGGTATATTTGTTAGGTTTCCACTTAGATACCTGGTTTGCAACACGTTGCCGTTTGTTCGTGAAAACTGGTTTATCATCTTTACTAGATTCTTGGTCAGATTCAAGGTTGTTTTCTTCATCACTTTCGATTCCGATATCTTTTGTGTTTGGAAAAAGGAATACAATGTTCGTAGTTGCATTTGTTGTGGTGGCAGAGTCAACAGTATTCGTTAGGTGTATTTAAGGAAAAACCTTCAAAAATAACACTGCTAACTATAAAATATAATTTGTTCAATGTAATCACAACATAAAATACGTGTAGTGATTTTCAAATTATAATTTACTTATGTACGAGATAAAGTGTTCTATACTCATGATTCTAAGTGTACCGACAATTCAGATCAACGCCACGTATCCCAGAAACAGCATTAGCTGGTTTAATATGTAGTTTAAACATAAAAAAATATATGCAATCTTAGGCATTTGTTTATAAGGTGTAATAGTATAAAACTATACCATAACCATAAAACCTAAAAGTTTTCATTATAAAACGGTAAAAATGCAGGTAGCTTCATAGGCATTAACTTACAGTGATAAGCGTTTCGCGCATTTGCACGACTGCTTTAAAATTAATTTGATTTTGGTTTAAATTAGGTGTACTAATATACCAAATTTTCTGGTTTATCTGACGCAAAACTTAAAGCAGGTATTTTTATTGGTTCCCAAATTAGAAACTTAGTTTTGGACAGTCAGTTTAAAAATACAATGTTGAAAGAAAAGTTTGAGTTACTTTTAAAAGTGTTACATATAACTTTTTGGGAAATCACAAGATTTTGAAAAAATGTTAAAAATATGCTGAAAAAGCTTTACAACTTAGGATGTGATATTAGCATTAGAGCATTTGCATGCTCATTTTAAATAATTTAAGAACAATATGCAATTTCATCAAGGAATGAAATAGCCTCATATTTCAAAAACGTATTGGCACAACATAAACTGAGTTTTTGCCTATTCTACTTGTGTAACCAAAAAAATTAAACAACAGCTAACACAGTTGTTGCCGGTGAGTGAGTCGCAGAATTTGTAATGCAAAATTATAAATTAAATCTAAAAAAGCGCCATAACAATGAAAGATTAAATTAGAGAGATATTGTTTTACTTTACCTGTAACTGGAAAAGAACAAATAACACGACAAAAGTAATAACACAGAATATATATTTATTTTATTACATACAATAATTCCAAAAAGGACGAAGAAGGTACATAAATATAATTACATGGGTCGGACCAAATATAAGTTGCGCTCTATACTGGGCAACACGTCGTACAGTAAACTGACTTAGTCGGTTTAAACTTTTACATTCAAAGAAGGAATCACTTTATATTCGTAAATTTAAAAACGTAACAGTATATAACAAAAAAAAATGAAGACTTAGAGACTGAACGTGCACTGCATACGACTTTGTGACGCACAAAATAATTTTATAGTTAATTGTCAACAATTAACATGACCAACAAAGTACTAATCGTAAAACTAGAAATTATAATACTCACAGTTAGGTTTTATCGAGTAGGGTATTAGCTAATTCCGTACCTGTATTACTTAAAACGTAATATTAAATCTAAGACAGAACGTACATACGGAGTTAACACAAGTGAACTTCGTTTTCAAAGCATACAATCATTTGAGATGACAAAAGCGTAGCGTTTCCCCTCTACTTAATGTAGCAATTGATGGTAGCCGTTCCTACCAAAAGAATTTTTAACGGTGTGAATAGTTAAGTTATAGTAATGTGACGTCATGGGAATTTTCCCACAAATATCCCATCTGTTTGTTATCTTCACCGATAAAGAAAACGTATGGAAATCCGCCCAAATCGACTTTCGCTTAGATAGACACAAAATTAATTTGCATATTCACGTGGAACCGCGTAACATAACTTAATGCTGAAAGCTTTGTTGGGCCTAGAAATACCGCTAAACTAAGGTCGTCTGTATTGCACCAAACATTACCGGAAAGCGAATAAATACGCGCTTATAAAAATTGAGAATTGCCGACGAAGGGGGGGGGGTGGACAATTTTTATACTCGGAAAGATTTAATCTACCAACTTTTTAACATAACATACTCATGACATAAACCAAAGCTCACATAGACTTTTTTGTGAGACAGAGAAAAAGTTTTTTTATTACTATCAAGCAGACATTACCCTTTAAATACATTAAAGTAATAAAAAAGTATTATCTAAGTGCGCAAAAACTGTCAAAGCAAAAAATTTTAATTTATGACAGTTAAAAACAACAACATTATTATTGTTCTCAACTGTCATATATTTTCATTTTTCTTATAAAATATCTTTGGCGGTTTTTGCATACTTGTCGCCATAAAGGTAAAAACTCGTTTTGAGAGATTTTGAGAGTTTGGTGATCTCGTAGTCTTTGTTTGAGCGATAAAATAAGTACTCTATCTTGTATTTTTATTATAAATAATACAAACACTAAATACCTATGCACTTTTTGTTTTTTTTATTAGTGAACTTATTGATGCTGAATTAATTAAAGCTTTATTGGTTACATCTATTTGTAATGAAAATATTAAATTACCATAAAAGCGTGTTAACTTGATAACATTTTATAAAAACAGAAGCTATTTATAATATTATTATGTAAAACCTTTGTCCATTGTCGTTTATGTTATGTTGATTTGATAATTGTTATTTCTTACAAAAGTTTACCGCTATTTAACTTAATGGTTTTTAATGGAATATCAGAAACAAAATGGAAGAATGAAATTTAGATTTATTATTATAATAATCGTGTGAAGTTATATGGTAAAACCATCATTGTCTATAATACCGGCTGTATCAAATTTCGTGTTAAGTACAGGGATCTCGTTTATTATCAGAGATAGAGAGTTGGTTAAATGGGCAAAAATGATCCTTGAGTTATGCCTAAATAAATTCAAAAAACAAAATTTACCCTCTCTATAAAGTTTCTGAAATATGGCGGAACATAATAAAATTAGTGTTTCTGATTTTTAGCTTTAAAATTGTTATTTGGGGAGAGATTTTAAAAACTGAAAAAGCTTTCTTAACAGAACTTTTTCTGCTCTTTCAATGGCAATAAATTTTTGTTATCGTTATTACTTTACTTTATATCGATACCAACTTTTATTTTTTATATGGTAGCCATTTTAAAATTGTATGCCAAAAGATAGAGAAAAAATCCTGATTTCAAAAATGTATAACATGTTCATAAAAAAATTAAAAGTAACTTTAACATTTAACGGAAACCGTTCCGATTGAAAATTTATTAATAAGTGTCAATAATAGCAATATCCGTGAGCAACAAATACATTTCTAAATTAATAAATTTAACTACAATAAATGTTCAAATTGACGACCTTGATTTTCTAGACACACTAAACATCTTCTTGAAACTTGTTCTGAAGCACGTCTAATGTGAACCCTCGGACAATTTCTACATGCACTAATAATTTGCTCTCTTAGCTGCTCAACAGTGTTCGAAATTACAGAATATACTCCCAAAAGTAAAAGTCTAGTGGTGTTAGATCCGGAGACCTCGCAGCCATTTGTTCCTAACCATCTGTCTGGAAATTTTTGGTTCAACTAATTTTGAACAATTTGCGCATTGTGCACAGGGGCACCGTCTTTTTGAAAATGAATTGATTCGAGTTGATTTAGGGGAATATTGTCTAGGAAATTTTCAAACTCGGTTTATAAGAAAGTGAGATACATATCAGAATTTAAATGTTCTTCTTATATGATAGGTTCGATAATCATATTATTAAATATTCCACACCAAACTTTTAAAACTAAACTGAATTTGATGTCTAAATTCTATAATTTTTCCTTCATTTTCTTTGAACTAACTTAATAAATTATCAATTTCTTTAAATTTTAAACTTATTTTTGATTTTTTTATAAACATGTTATACATTTTTGAAATCAGGATTTTTTTTTCCTCTAATTTATAGCATAAAACCTGAAAACGGCTACCATATGAAAAACAAAAGTTGGTATCGATATAAAGTAAAGTATTAACAACAACAAAAATTTATTACCATCATCTGAAAGAGCAGAAAAAGCTCTTTTAAGAAAGTTTTTTCAGTTTTTAAATACCTCCATAAATAACAATTTTAAAGCTAAAAATCAAAAACACCAATTTTATTATTTTCCAACATATTTCAGAAACTTTATAGAGGAGGTAAATTTTGTTTGTTGAATTTATTTAAGCATAACTCAAGGATCATTTTTGTCTATTTAACCAACTCTCTATCTCTGATAATAAACAAGATCACTGTACTTAACACGAAATTTGATACAGCTTGTATATTATTTACAAGAAACAACATAATTTTGTCTAAAACTAAAATATTGTAGAATATTGTGAAAATTCTGTACTGTAATAAATAAGTAGTAGTACTTTAAAGTACTTTAAAAAAATAAAAGAATCTTTGTTTTGTAGTTGTAAAAATGGCTGACAATGTATTATAAATGCTTTTTTTTAGAAAGTTCCAGATATAATTATTATTAAACAAGTGCAAAACCATTTTGTTCTAAAAAGCAAAATTACAGAAACAACAAAAAATTAAGGATATGTTAAAACTCATTAATACAATAATATTATATTAGCTTCTACTTCAACTTATTTTTGCAACTACTTATTTTCCATTTCATCATATGTTTACAATTTATTAACATGCGCTTAATGCGCAATCAGTCATTTTCTTTTTAACCAAATTTCTCTTTGATTAATGTTCATTTAATCTCATTGAGAATTTCATAAACGATTTGGTATATGCACCGTGCCTCAACCTACATTCTAACCAGCCATTACAGATTAAAAATCTTTTTGTTCGTTTGTATAAAAGCGTTGCCGTTTGTCGCGTTTTATTTAATTTTTTTTTAATAAACAATAAAAAATTAATAAGAAGTGGCTATGAAATATTGCTAAAAATCATTAATCAATGCAATTCAATAGAAAACAATCATATGAATCATTTATGGAATAAACAATACTTATTATGTCAAGAGTACTGGTATTGTTAGTTATTTTATTGTTGTTGCTATCTACAAGCAGTTAAAAACTATATAAAGAAATTAATTTTTATTCCAAAAATTTTTTGTATTGTCTAAATATAAAATTTTCAGCAAAAGTAAACTGAATATATATTGTTACTTTGTAGCAGTAAACACTGCATAAAAAATAAAAAAAAAGTTGTTTATGATCTAAATAGTAAAAAAGTAAACACATTGTATATTAAGTAGATATTTTACGTTCCATCTTTTGTATCGTGTCACTTATTGTTTATAACAAATTCATTGTTTATCAGTAATTCAAAATCTAAAATAAGTTTGATGTATGTTGCAGCTACTAGAATATAATTGAATATGTAAATCACGTCATTTTTTGTTTTTCGTTAATATAGACAATCATTGTTCTGACTTTGTATGTAATAATATTTTTTTATTATAGTGTCAAATTACACTGGTAAACAAAAATAATTTTTATTTATGACAGAGTACATGTTATGTAATATTACACTAGAAAGCAGAAAATGCCCTTGGGTTTTCTCTATCAGTCATACATTGTTTGCTACGAAGCTTTATATGTTATTCTGAAACATATCAATAACGGATGTTTTACAGCAGTATTCTGCTCTTGCGGCATCCTGGATTAATGTCCAGCAGTAATCAGCAAGTCTTAGTAAAGTTGCAACGTCTTAGTAAAACCATTATCTGTGTTCGTCGCTAACGACACTAAAATTTTCCAGAAATAAATGAAGAAAGTAAATTTTATATACAGTTGAATTTCGTAAAGTAAAAACGTTGAATTGTGCTCTGTGTGAAATATCAAGTGATAAGTGATAAACTTACGACCGTAAGGTCACAATACAGATAAACACCATTAAACAAACGTTTAAAAAATTAAGTATGTGAGAAATAATGTCAGACCCTAAAAACTTTTTAGTACAATATGCACCACCAATTTGTTATGATCAGAATATTCAAATTCTGTCACAAATGCAACAATTAATCCCACAAATGCAGAACAATTATAATGGCGTAGCGCAACTCCCTCAAGCTGCTTCATTATTAACAAAGCATTATACCGCTGCCTTTCCACAAATTGAAATTGCACAAATACAAGAGTACGACTGGCAAACGGTACAGTACAAAAAACCTTCCAGAAAAGATAGTCCAGAAGGTCTTACGCGATTAATAAAACAGCCAACCTTGAAATATTGCTGGTTAAATCAACCATCCAAAACATCTAACAGATACAAGAAATTAACAGACCAGGAACAAACAGACAGTGAACAGGAAACAACAACTAAAGTTATTAAACCTTCACCTCTCTTTATAGTAGGTGTAAAATATTTACAGCCACTGATAGATTTGCTTAAACAAGTTGCACCAAACTAATACACTCAAAAATGTTTAAATAATGATGAAGTAAAGATACAAGCAAATACAAAAGAAACCTATCAAGCTATCATAAAAGCACTCAAGGAAAAAAATACTCAATTTCACACCTACCAACTTAAAGAATCGTTTTGAGTTGTTCTGCGAAACATGGATTCATCCACTGACATAGAACAACCAAAATAAATGCACTAGGGCATGAAGCAAAGATTGTATCGAATATCCGCCAACGTGAAACAAAAATAGCTTCACCACTTTTTCACGTCGAACATAAAGTACAGCCAAATAACAAAGAAATATATAACGTCAATTCTCTTTTACATAATTGTTAAATTTGAACTACTTCGCCCAAAACGCGAGAGTTCATAAATTGCCAGCGCTATAGCCATACGAAGAAATTCTGTTACAGAAACCCACGTTGTGTTAAATGCACCGGAATTCATGCAATACACCAGTGATCCAGAAAAAAACGCAACAACGACGTAAAATGAACCAACTGTGGAAAAAACCACCCCGCAAATTACAAAAGATTTAGGATATATAAAGAACTACACAAAATCAAATTTCCTGCCCTAAAGGAAACACTTGTACCGGTCCAACCAACATATAATCCTAATACAACATTTCGGCAGCTTTGATATACTTACTCCCAGATTGCTAGTAGCAACAGTCAATTACTGAGTCAAGAAAAGTGTCAAAGCAGTCAAAGTTTCCTCACCTCTTTTGTCGCTAAGCTCCCATAATGAGTCTACACAATTTAAAAAGTGTAGTCTAGAACGCTAATGGCTTAACAAACCATATCCTAGAGACAACACACTTTTTAGGTGTACATAATATTTACTTAATACTGGTCTCTGAATCACACCTCACAGACAGAAGCTACATAAAATTCCAAAATTACACTATATACAATACAAAACATCCAGATGGAACATGCCATAGAGGTACTACGATCATTATTAAAAATAGTATCAATCATTACGAGCTAAGCAAATATAGTAAAAAGCATCTTCAAGCCACCAGCGTCGCGATAGAAGACTAGAAGGGTCCTCTAGTCATTTCTGCCGTCTACTATTAATCTAAACCGATAATCAAAGAAGAACAGTTTAAGCTGTTTGTTCAAACGCTTGGCCACCGCTTTATTGCAGGGGGTGACTATAATGCAAAGCACCTCTTAGAAACAGTAACTTACATTACCTAGCCACTGAGAAATCTACGTATTGGCCCTCAGATTTGACCAAGGCCCTTGATGCCATACATTCCTGTGTAACCAAGGCATTTCAAACAATTATCTGTGTTTAGTTGTTCGCTGATGCTTGAATAAAACTAATTTGTTTCGAATAAAACTTATATTTAACACATATAAAAATGAAACTTGAAAGTGCAAAACTTAACACGTGTGTTCACCCTTGTGGTTCGTTCTTCATCTGCAACTCTGCCGGTGGTAACACCCTTATGGCGGACAAACGAATTCAAAGCGTATCAAATTACAGGATACATAAATTTACAGAATGTACATTATTTAACATAGCGACCACCTTAAAACGATTACGTTTTAATAAACTTAACTAAAAACATGAAAATGTATAGAAAAAAAAAATAAACATTATATATACCGACATAGCTATTAAATATAGAACATGCAAATAAAATAAATTGGGTATAATGCTGAATTCACTTAAAAAATTAAAATACACAAATAAAATAAAACTGATAGTGCATAATCGCAAATAAATTTAAAATATACAAATAAAATTATAAATTGTAAGTTTATAATACACTGTAACAGTAAAGTTTAGTACTACACTATAACTTCATTGTTTTGGTAAAGCACAAATTTTTGCAAAGGATCGCAGCACAACACCGTTTGCAGTTTTAACACTAACCACTCTCACTATTCCATCTTTACCGGGATGTACTTCAACAATTCGTTCAAGTTTCCATTGAAGCGGCGGGACGTTGTCTTCCTTAATAACAACAAGAGTATCTTTCTTTAATAGCAAATAATTTGTTTTCCATTTTGTTCGTTGTTGCAGTTCTGAGATATACTCTTTGTTCCATCGTTTCCAGATATGCTGATGCAATTGTTCTATCCTTTCAAACGTACATAAACGATTTTCTGGCAACGTTAATACATTTGGATCTGGTAAAGTTGTTAACTTTCTTCCAATCAAGAAGTGAGCGGGTGTCAAGGGTTGAAAATCATTTGGATCAGTGGACAAAGGACTAAGAGGGCGCGAGTTTAGAATTGATTCAATATGCGCTAACAAAGTACACAATTGCTCAAACGTAAGTAGAGCGTTACCAATTACTCTTCTCATATGATGTTTAATACTTTTAACGCTAGATTCCCACAATCCTGCAAAATGAGGAGAATGAGGTGGTATAAAATGCCACTCAATACCAATCTTTGAAGAAGCATGCGATAAGTTTTTATTATTATTTTTCAAAAATTTATAAAGTTCAAATAATTTTGAATTTGCGCCTACATACGTTGTTCCATTCCCCGAATAAATTTTTAACGGTATTCCTCTGCGTGCGATAAAGCGTTTCAATGCCAAAATAAAACTATCAGTGGTTAAATCGCTAACCAGCTCAATGTGCACCGCTTTAGTAACTAAGCAAATAAAAAGACAAACATAACATTTGGAGCATTTACTTCCTCTACCCTTGCGATCTTTAATCAGTAAGGGACCAGCATAATCAGTACCCAGAATAGAAAATGGAAAATTTTGTGTTACTCTGTCAAATGGTAAATTACCCATTATTGGATTCATTAACTTCGGAGCAACTCGAAAACATTTGACGCATGAATTTACAACACTTTTAGCTAAATTTCGGCCAGATGTGGACCAAAAACTTTCACGTAAGGTAGAAAGTAAAAGTTGTGGCCCAGCATGCAATAACCTATTATGTTCGCGTTCAAACAATAACTTAGAAAATAAATGTTTACCAGAGATTAAGTACGGGTGTTTTTTATCAAAATTAAAATCAGAATTTATTAATCTACCACCTACGCGTATTAATCCGTCATTATCTAAAAATGGAGAAAGACTTATAATGTTACTGCCTTTGTTTAAAAGTTTACCTTGAATAAGGATTTTTATTTCACAAGGAAATGATTGTGACTGCGATAAACGAGTCAAGCAGAGAAGAGAATTATCTAATTCCTTTCTAGTTAAAAACCCAATGATTTTTGAATTAGGATTTAAACAATTGTTTTTAAATCTCAAACAAAATGCAATTGTTTTTTCTAATACACTAAGATCTGAGTATCGATCAAAGGGAAAACAATTGATATGAGTACTGTTAAGACTATGTACAGTATTTTTTATTTCAGGTAATTCATCCGTCGTTTCCTTTAAACTAGGCCAAAGCGTTTCAGGATTATATAAAAATTCTGGACCGTTCCACCATAAATCATTATTTTCAAGTACTGAATGCATAACACCCCTGGATAATAAATCAGCCGGGTTAAATGCGGTGGGAACATGTCTCCAATTATAGTTACCTGTCAGAGTTTGAATTTCAGCAATTCGATGTGAGACAAACGTTTTTAATTGACTAGGCGAGGTTTTAATCCAACCAAGAACAATCATGGAATCTGTCCATAGGTAACAACAAGAAATAGGACAATCTAAAGCGTTATATACATGTTTCACTAATCTACTTAGCACAAGCGCTCCGCAAAGTTCAAGTTTTGGGACAGTAATTGTTTTTAACGGAGCAACTTTGCCTTTAGAACAAAGCAGTTTGCAATGAACGTTACCATCATTCGATATGCATCGAATGTAGACACAAGATCCATAAGCCAGAGTGCTAGCATCTGAAAATCCATGTATTTCAACAACTGTTGAATGTGCAGAGATTACGTGTCGAGGAATTTTTAGGTTGTTCAGTTTTGCCAATTCAGAACGAAAATTAATCCACTTAATTTGTAAATCCACGGGAATGGATTCATCCCAATCTAATTTGTGCAACCAAAGTTGTTGCAGAACTAATTTGGCGACCACCGTGCAAGGATTAAGCAGTCCCAACGGATCAAATACTTGAGATAAGTCCGATAAAATTGATCTTTTCGTAGTGCTACTTTCTTTATACTCAGATATTGAATAAACCAAATAATCGGTTTCAAAATGCCACGAAATGCCTAACGTTTTTGTATATTCATTAGAACCTAGATTTAATAAATGTGGGTGAATAAAATCAGTATTTACATTTTTCAATATTCGAAGGTCATTTGCAATCCATTTTCTTAATGGAAAACACCCTGAATTTAAAACTTTGAGTAAGTCGGCACACAATTCTTGTGCTTCTTCAAGAGAATTAAAACCTGATAGTAAATCGTCTACATAAAAGTTATTGCATATGATTTTTGACACTTTTGGATAAGTAAGCTTACAATCAATTCCCAATTGATGTAAACTTCGAATAGCTAAGAACGAAGCGGAAGCCGTGCCGTACGTAACAGTATTTAGTTCAAATGCTTGGATTTCTTTAGAAGGATCGTCTCTCCATAAAACACATTGCAAATGCCGTTGAGAATGATAGACTAATACTTGCCGATACATTTTCTGTATGTCAGCCGAAAACACATACCGATATGAACGAAAACTTACTAAAATAGAAAAGAGGTTGCGTTGCAGTACAGGTCCGACCATTTGCAGATTATTTATAGAATATCCAGACGTAGAGGGAGAAGAACCATTAAACACAACTCGTAATTTTGTGCTAACGCTCTCTTCTTTAAGCACACCATGATGAGGTAAAAAATAAGAGTCTTCAATATTGCATTGTGTAGGGGTCATGTGACCAAGATCACGGTATTCACGCATAAATTCAAAGTATTTAAGACGAAGAGACTCGTTGTTTTTAAACCTTTTTTCAAGAGAATGTAAACATTTTACAGCATTGAAATAAGAATTTCCTAATTTTGTCGAATCATGTTTGAAAGGAATCTTAACAATAAATCTGCCGCAGTTGTCTCTAGTGGTATTAGTAACATAATGGTTTTCACATTCTATTTCTTCGACAGACATTGGATTAGAAGAAGGTAATTCTTCCAGTTCCCAAAAGCGTGAAAGCTGGTCTTGAATACTTAAAGAAGAGGATATAAAACAACTGACTTGACCTTGAACAGTGTCTTGCTTTAATGAACCGCTAACAACCCAACCAAGACGAGTATTTTGCAATTTGGGTTGATTTCGTCCAAGAGATATTTGACCAACAGATAATAAATCATAAAAACAAGTGACGCCTAAAAGAATGTCAATCTCTCCAGCAACATTAAATTCTGGATCCGCTAAGAAAACATCTGTTGGAATATTCAAATGAGAAATATTTACTGAAACACTTGGAATTGTGCCAGTTATCAAAGGTATTACTAAACAAGAAATGTCAAGTGAAAATGTCGAATGCATAGCCATCAAATGAATTTTACATTGTGAATCAATTTGCGAAAGAGAATTAGCTATCCCCATTACGTGTATCTTTGCCTCATTTTTTGGCAGACCTAATTTTTTAAACAATTTAGTAGTAATAAAGTTGCTTTGACTTCCAGAGTCAAGAAGCACTCTTGCCTGGTGATATTTGCCATTCGAATCAAAAACATTAACAATTGCAGTAGATAATAAAACAGTGCTGTTGTTGGAAACAAATGATGAAATTGTGGCATCGATAGTTGAAGGGTTCGGACCTTCTTCTAGAGAAGGATTTCTTGAAATATGTAGAAGCGTATTATGTTTTGATTTACAAATACGACATCTATACATTGATCTACAATACTTTGAAGTATGGCCTTTACTAAGACAATTTAAGCACATACCGAGATTTCTCACTTTTGTAATTCGCTCAGAAGTGTTAAGTTCTTTAAATTTCTCGCAGCTGTATATTAAGTGAGCAGCTTTACAAAAGTGACAAACGGGATCAGTCGCAACCAAAGATTTTGAGCGCGTTTCACGAAAATCGGAAGAATTAACCTTTTTACTTTGTTCAAGCGTAGACAACAAAGAAGCTTTCTTTTCTAAAAATTTAATGAGTTCGCTTAATTGAACGATACTATTATCGGTTCTTGCATTCTCAAATTCCCTTGAACTATTTGGGTCCAATTTGGAATACAACAAATGTACTAAAAATATATTTCTTTGATCGATAGGATCTACTAAAGTATCTAAAGACCTTAAATTTCTTTGAAACGAATCGATAAAGTTTCTTATTTTTATAGATGACTCATTAATAATTTTTTCTAAGCTAAACAATGATTTAACGTGATGAAATATCAGCGTTCGCGAATTATTGTATCGGTCGTTTAATCCATCCCACGCAATTTTATAATTTAACGCGGTAGTGGGAATGTTCTTAAAAGATTGGGCAGCTTTACCTGTCAACGAGGCTCTAAGGTAATGCAACTTGTGTACATCGACAAGATCGCTATTCTCGTGAATAAGGCTAGTAAACATATCGCGAAAGTGCAACCATGTTTCGGGATTGCCATCAAATGTCGGTAATTCAATCGAAGGTAACTTAATATGGCGTTTTTTAATTTGAGATTCAGGAGAACATGCACGAGAATTTGAATTAGAAGACCTTAATGAAAGTCTGGATACTGACCCTAACTGAAAGGGCGAACCTTCGCGTGAATCTATCGCTTTAGATTCATCAGAATTACTCAAATAAACGTTTGCAATAGACATTAATTTAAAATATCTTTCTTCAAAATTAGCTGTTTCTGCATATTCATTTTCTAAATTATCGGAATTGTTTTCAATTTGATCTTGTATATCACAAAATAAATTTAAAAGCGGTTCAACGGTAGACACTTGCATACGCAAACGCGTCAAATCTTCTACTGATAACGGCAAATTATTATCAACATGAATTTTTAATTGATTTAAATAAGTTTTAAAACGAGTTAGTTTTGCCTTAATTTGTCCCCGTTTCTTAATTGGATCCATAATGCGTAATTTTGAAAAAGTTAAAAATCGAAAATAAAACAACAAGCGTCGAGGAAGCGTCGGTGCTTAAAATGAATGATGAACGAATGTAAGCAAGCGTCAATTTAAAACAAATTTATTCCCAAATTTGAATCGCAATAATACCTAAAGAATCGCTTACGAAGCGTCAAACAATTGTGTACGTTATTATAGCGTCGATAAAAAGGAAGGAATAAATGGAATCACTTACTTGTACGATTACGTGTTGAAACTGCATCAATTAAGTTTATTCGAAATATGTACTTCTTGCATCCGGCTCTGTAGGACCAAAATGTTTAGTTGTTCGCTGATGCTTGAATAAAACTAATTTGTTTCGAATAAAACTTATATTTAACACATATAAAAATGAAACTTGAAAGTGCAAAACTTAACACGTGTGTTCACCCTTGTGGTTCGTTCTTCATCTGCAACTCTGCCGGTGGTAACACCCTTATGGCGGACAAACGAATTCAAAGCGTATCAAATTACAGGATACATAAATTTACAGAATGTACATTATTTAACAATCTGGAAATTAGGTCTTGCTTCGAACTGTCTTCTGACCACTCACCGTTACTAGTTTGTGTTAGTACGCAAGTAATTTATAACAACATTCCTCCCAAGCTTCACAATAAAACAAGAGACTGGAAAATCTTCAGGAATGAGGTAAACAAAAACCTTGCGTTAAAACTACCGCTTAAAACACCAGACGAAATGGACAAAGCAACAGAAATCTTCAACTGCTCTATCTAACAAGCAGTATGAGAAGGAATTTTAGATACCAATATAATATCAAACACTAAACTGTGTCCCTCTTACATAAAAAAAATTATAACGGAACCCACAAAGCAGGTTAAAGTATTATTAAGTAATAACAAAAATCGTAAACCCAAAAATATCTAGCTGATTACTAGCAAATGATTACTTCTTATGGAAGGCGACAAAAAATTGTATTAGCCACAAAAGAAAATACCGCCCATTCGTAAAAGTGACAACACTTGGGCAAAGAACGACAACGAAATAGCGAATACCTTCGCTAAATATCTGGTCAATGTGTTCGAACCGTTCCCTTCACAACTCACAACTGAGGAAGAAGCACAGATTCATGAAATGCTTGAAGTGCCATTTTAAATGAGTTTTCCGATAAAAAAAATTCAAACCAGCAGAATAAGTAAACTCTTATCATCCAATCAGCCTCTTACCAGCATTATCTAAGATCTTTGAAAAACTTCTCTTGCAAAAACTACTTTCCATACTCGAACAATCTCCTACTATGTCAATCCTTATCAATTGTTAAACCATTTACTGATTGTTTGTATTTGAACAGATTATAAATTTACCATGGATGTTACAAAAAAAACATTCTTTTTTTTGTAGACATTAAATAATTGAACTACAAGATCTTCGTAATTTATAGCTTTGATAATTTTAAGAAAATTGGTCACAACTGCTCTCTATGTTTTTTGTTATACTTTACTCAGTATTCCATCTTTTACAATTTTCCGCATTTGTGGTTCTACAGATATGCCTTCTTTAATTTTTGTTTCACTAACTCTCTGAAATTTTAGTTTCAGATACATTAATCCTCTATCAATTAGATCTACTGTTCTAACAAAGTTTTTCTTTAACAAATTGACTTCCATATGCGTCACACGTTTCAATTACAGTGATTTAGTTGACGAGAAGAAGATTGCGCCATATTAGTTTTCTGTAATTTTCTAAAATATTAACGACTATTGAAGCTGTGATGACCCGTGATTCACATGGTATGTACATGCAGAATCGATTACAACTAAAATTTGATAAAGAATTACGTTAAAACAGCTATAATTTATTTTATGTGATTGTGTACTGAAATAACAAATATTATAGTAAATGCACGACTTTTAAACTGCTAGTACATGGAGTTGAAGCAGATGGTAAATGTTTTTTCTTCTTTTAACGTAAAAATATTTTAGTTTTTATTGATAGGGAGATAGAGTCACAAGATGTAACTGTTGAGACTGTGTCACAATCCCGATCCAATTCAGGAAGAATACAGTTCACCGTTCAATTCTGATTATCGTCATTTGGAATCCGCAAGTTTAAGTTTTTTTGACGCAAAATTTCTATTTGAACACAAACAAACAAATCAGCAACAAAAACCGCAAATGCAACAATAACAATAAAGCTAGAAATCCGTCACTGGCTCTTAATTTTCCATTTACTAAAATAGGCATTACCAATATTTCAGCAAGTCAAGAATGACAAAAAGTTAGATCAAAAGTAAATAGTATGATCGCATGGTGGTGGGTACTTGGATTTAAGGTTCATCACCACACGACGTACTCTACGTATTAAAAACATGAACAAAGAAATCGTAAAGGAGAACAAGTTATAAACTCCTCCAAGTGTTGCTGAGGTGATACGCATCTCCTCTGTTGCCGGTCTTGTTCTTTTCTATCTCGAAAGCTTCCCTGATTACTCTTATTTTGTAATTTTTAGTGATAGCTATCACTTCCACGTTGTCACAACCTATTTTATGTCACTTTTCATATGTATATTCGGCCACAGTCGATTGACGTGGTAGTGCCAAGGCGTACTGGTTCTTCTTTTTATTCTATCGGTGACTCGCGCTATGTACGGCAAAGAAACTATCTATTTTGTTGGATCCGTTTCCGCTTTTTCGTAGCTCTTTTTATGTCTATGTCTGTGTAACCATTCTTTTAGTGCTTTGTTGAGGTGGATCTTCTCACTGAATAGATGTAGGTCATTATTAATCGTTTCAATTCTGAATAGTAGTGTGTTTATAAGAATCTTCTTCTGCATTGAATGCTGGCAAAATCTAAAGTGTACATATTGTTACGAAAGGTAAAGTCTCGTCTTAATTATGATGCACGAAACACGTAATTATTTATATAAAAATTAATTTAAAAAGTGTATTCATACATACATCCACAGAGGAAATTGAGTTATAGTTCTCAATCTTAATGCGGTAATCATCATTTTTATAAAAATTGGAACCAACAATAAAAAATCACATACCTTTGGCTGAGTAAAACAAGCATGTGAAGGAAGGGTTTCGATAATCCTGGGATGCATGAAGTGTATAATTACTGTACACACCCAGTCGAGAGGAATCAATCAGTAGATAGTTAAACAGTGGTTAAATAATTAAAATTAATATTTTTTCTAGTTGAAAGTGACGACCTCTTGCATAGCAAACCGCGCTACAACCTACGTATCGTAGAAATATTTATCGTGTTGTAGTTTGTTTTTATAGGTTCTTTTTACCATTACATCTAGAAAACGTAGATTGTTTTTTTTTCATGGTGAACTTGATGGCTTCGTGTAATTAATTTATATGGTTCAAAAATATTTTGCAATTGTTCTTCACCATAATGCCATTTTACAAAGGTATCATCGACATATTGTAGCCAGCACTTAGAATTCAGCTCATTGGATTTTATGGCTTCTTCTTCAAATGCCTCCATGAACAAACTGGCTATACCGAGTAATTAAGGGCTTCCTATGCTATTTTATTCTTCTGTTTGTAGAATTTTTTGTTGTACAGTTGATGTCTGTTTGCAGTCCAATTTGAGGAAGGATGATTAATACGTCTCCCGTAGTTACAGTGGTAAATCCTTTTCTGTATATAGTGCAGAAATATTTTGTATACCCTAGCTTTAGTTCAAGAAAAAATGCTATTATTTTTATGTCTTTACAGATTTACCACTCATAGCCTTTATACCTGATGTGTTCTAGGAGATATTGCATATTGTCCTATGGTTTATTTATGTAAACTGCATGACATATAAATACAAATATTTATTTATTGCAGTTGTAAAGCAAATTGTTTTTTAAGCTTAATTTAGTAGAATAAGCGTTAATTATTTTGTTCGTATTTCTGTCCCAATACATCAAATAAGTTTTCAACATTCGTATAGTATATTAAAATCTTTGTTTGAACGAAACAATGTGTTGTGACGTTTTCGGAAATCAATTATACAAAATTCTGATTACACAAAAAAAAATGGTAGTTCAAGGTTTACTTAACGCTTAAATTCTGTATAAAATAAATGAAAAGGTACATATACTGCTACGATACTTTAGAAGTTTAGAGTTGAGATTGCAGTCTAACGGAAAGTGGAACTAAAAAAACCAGTAGACTGTCATCTAGTCAAGCTGAAGATGGGAAAAATGCTAAACGTCAGAAGGACTCGCGCTTCTTCAAAAATTGTCCTTATAGATGAATTTGCGCACTGGATCAAATATGACATAACGCGTCAATAGTGTAAAATAGCTAATTGCAAAAGATTTACTTCTGTTAAGTGTTACAAATGTGATGTACACTTGTGTTTGACCAAAGATAAATGCTTTGAATTAAAATTTGACCGTTAAATTCGAGTGTTATTTAATTTTTTTTCTACAAACCGTGCTTATTTTATTTACACAACAAGCAATATCAACACAATTTCATTGTAAAATAAAGGGTTATTTTTTGCAATTTTGTGATTAGATCTTCTAATAACTAATATGTGAAAATAAGTTTTAAATAGAAATAAAACTTATATTCTATATGTTTTTAAGTAACCTAAACTTTTCGTGCTAATCTCAATGTTCTTGTTCATCTGCTTTCAAAGAACGTTTTCTGAGTGATTTTATACCTACACACCATTTTATTAAACCATATTTTGACAGTCAGGGAGCTTGGTCGTCTTAAAATTCTTTAAAATAAGCCAAACGTTTTGAAGAATTACATACGAAATTGATCCAATATTTTAGAAGCCCCATAAATACGGGGTGACACAAGAGGATTAAAAAAAACATTTATTATTTTGTTCACGTATGAAAAATTATGTCACTCAGGTGGTAACCATCCGTTTGAATGCAGGCTTCAAGTCGTCGGCAGAAAGCATTTATAACTCTGCCTAACACTTCTTGGTAAATCGCACGCACCTCTGTTGCGATAGCATTTTTTAATGCCGTTAATGTACAGGGTTTTTAAATACCTCTACAGAAAAAAGTCACAGGAGCATGAGTCCTGATATCTTGGCGGCCAGGGTACATCACCTAAACGAGAAATAAAGCGACTAGGAAACATTACAACTTTTATGGATGCATTGGCCGTAGACGCTGTAGCATCATGCTGTTAAAAAGAAACATGTAAATGTTTATTGGTTGTCTTTGCAGTTCCGTTCGAAAAAATGTTTTTAGCATGCAGACGTATCGTTTTGAATTCAGTGTCATTGCAAACATTGCAACGTTCACTGCTCCATAACTACTAAAATGTGAAATGGTATGTTATGCCGTGCAGAATGACAATGTTTTCTTCTCTTTACTAGTTAGTAACACACAGTCGAGTACAGTCCATTTAAAAAACGTCCGGTTCTTATGTGTCGTCCCGTATATTTACAAAAGTGATGTTTTGCAACACATCTTGTACAACCAAATTTAAACTTTTGTAAACCAGTTATTTGATCTCCAAAGTTTGATGCTTCGTCATAGGATTGACTGCAAAGATTGTTTATGTCGATTTTGAATCATTAACTATTGCATATAAAGTTTCTAATTTTGTGATATTCGTTTCATAGAACCGATAATTTTTTTCTTCATTTCAAAAATTTCAGTAACAAAACAAAAACATACAGATCTATTCTAACCGCAAAATATCTGACGTTTTGGTAACATTAATAGTCAAATGTTTGAATACTTTAATTGTAGATATTATTTCGTAACACTGCATCTACCTAATATTTCAAAATTTCTTCAATGTTATCACACTTAGATCATTATACCATTTAAAAATTGCTATAAGTTTGTAGCGATTATTATATCTGAAAAGTAAACCTTCTCGACTAAGAACATTTACAGTACTAAAAAAATTTTTTATAATGATTCTGACTTCTTACATTTTTGGTTGCGTTTTTTGCAGAAGAGATTCTAAAATCTCTCTGTAAGTCCAATCACTGCATTGTAGTAAAATTCTAAATTTTCATGATTCCTCAATGCAATTTGTGTTAGTAGGGCGATGAGAACCCCCATTTAGTCAGAAAAAGTCATACTCAAATTCCTCAAAAACTGAGCGTTCTGGCAGGGAATCTGGGCATGCTGTCATTAGACTCATATTCATAAATGAAACTAAAAGCAACTAACTGGTGACATTTGCTTGAATATTGTAACAATTTTATTAAAACTCATTTATTTGAACTAAAAATATGTACACGTTTAAACTAACCGAGCTAATTAAATCTAAAGATATTTAATAAATACACTTACACTATAATTTATGTATGGCACTATCACTTACACGAAGATAAAATATGAGAATAACTTCCATTTATTTAAACACTAACGCTTGTTTACATTAAAGTCACGTACAAGGTTATACAACGTAGATTTATCTCACACGCGTTAATTACTTATTTGAATAATCTTCTTAGCACTGCCGTCTTCAAATTATGGGAAATCACTGACCTACGATTTGTTTGTACCGTATTTATACGTTTCTGCAAACATTCGAGAAGCCTCTACATTCTTTTGTGAACGTTCTAGACGTGGATAAAAAGTACGGGAACATTCTCGAAATTTACAAAAACTTTGCGAATGTTTCAATATGTTAGAAAACATCGTAGATTCTTTAATAACCGTAGAAATAGAGAATCAGCAAGGTTTAAGGAAATCAAATGTTGGACGAAAATGAATTCTTTCTTGAACAAGATCGATCTTTGCTACATTATGCTTTAAACGTTTGTAATTGGTTTAATAACCGATTTTTGAACTATTGGATTGGCAGGCGTAGTGCAATTACGTGACAAGTTTAGATTTGTTTTCTGGGGCCATTTGAAGTTAGTGATATACAAAACACAACCGTCTAGTTTGGAGGACTGACGATAACGAATTGTTAATAATTGCAGACAAATTCCGCGAAAAACGTTTCAAAAAGTGAAGCAAGAATTTAAAAACTACTACCGTTTGAAACTCAATTCTAGCATCTTTTGTAAAATTCAACTGTTTTAAACGATAGGATTTGTATTTTTCATAGCATTACATTTTTTTCATCATTTATAGTGTGTTTCTTTATATATGAATTGAGGTTTAGCGATCACTTAAAGTTAAACCTTAAACAGCGGTTAGTTTCATCATAACTTCCATCTCATCTTTGATAGTTGACAATCCCAAGCGTTGATTTTTACTAACAATAGGTGTTGTTCAGGAAAAACATCAACGTGGGTTGTGCTACAAAACAAGCGGTTACTGGATGACTAAATCGCCTATAAGTGAAGTAAAAAACACCAAAAGTATATTCTCTAAGCCTGAAATGAGAACTGAAACTGACTACTAATAAATTATTCAAAGGTTCAAGACCTTCTTTAACATTAAGTCTTTTATTAAAATTGTATTTTTGATAAGTAATTAAAATTGTTATTGTTTTAATACACAAAAAACGTTCTAAAAATTTAGTATAAATTTTACGACTATTTTGACCTATATAACACGCATTGCAGTCACTGCATTTTAATTTGTAAACTTTTAATTAATCAGAAATGTTAATCCTACGTTTTGTGTTAGTTAATAAAATTAAAATTTTTTTTTTAAATAAGAATGTTTTTAATTGAAAGTGAAATTTTATTGGTCGTTAAACCATAACTTCAACACGTATTTCTAAAATTTTCAAATTTTATTTGAAAAGGGGAAAAATTTACTACGCAATTCTTTTTGAAAGCGACTGGTTCAATACATGATATTGAAATAAAATTTTAAAAAATAGTATAAGAAGGAATTATTTAATTGAAAAAATTATGGCAAGTATTAATGTAAAAAGTCGACTAAATAAGTTTTAATGGCTAAAATAAAAAAATCTTTATCGATACACATGTTATTATAGAACAGTAATGTTATAATCTGATTTTTTAATTTAATGCAAATTATGTAAATTATAAACAATAAACCACCCATTTAAAAAACTTAATTGATATTTAAAAGTGCATGCAATAACTACTTTACAAAAGCCATTACATAGATTATTATCAGAAAATGAAAGTATGCAACGTTCAAAAATCAAATAGGTTACTTTTATGCTTGTTCAAAACTCATCGATTAATCTACACGTCGTTTATTAAAAGTTTCCGATCGTACATGGAGAATTTGGAAAGCGCCGTAGAACAAATCAAAAACTGCAATTAATCTTTAATTGCGTCTGAACGAAAGTGGGATGTTGTTGTAAAACGACTTAAATAAATGTCCCGTCACTTCTGTGTTAAATAGGAGTGACTGCTTGACCACCCTGATAGTTTCATACCATGAATAAAGTATTATCTGTAGTTAATACCTTACATTTGCACAATTGCCTTAGACCGGTTAGGCGAGTGGACCACTTATCAGTTAGAAGAATGACAGTTGTAGTAGTATGTGCTCTCAAACCACATTTTGAAGGTGTTGTAGCAATCAAAGCTTAGGGTAAGGCAGATGTGTGTACTAGACAGCTAAGATAGATTATGAAAACTGCGGGATGTCTTTCAGGATGACCAGTGGCCATTTAGTTTCATTGTTAAGCAGTTGCTATTCGAGCACGCGTTATCTGAGTGAGTCATCAATATCAACAGGGGGATGTTACAGTTTAAATTGTTATTGGTTCATACAACATTTATATATGCAAAGTTGGAATAAATTTTTAATGAAGTTTGTATACCTGGCGATAGATTTCATAAAAATTCCACCTATTATTCTTACTTTAATCGTTTCATACCTAAGATAGTTTTGTTAAAAATTGTTAACAATTAAATGTATTTATTGAAATAGCTTTATAAACATTCTGGTTTGATTTACTAGTTTCAAATTCTAACTAAACTTAGAAAGCAAGCTTATTTTTTGTGTATTTGATAGAACAGTGAAACATTTTTTAACCAAAGATCGTGAAGAATGTGGTGCTTTTCTCACTTTTTTGGCAAACAAAATTTTTTTTTCATTTATTTTATTTATTAGCGTAAATTGTAAGTGGACATTTTTTTAAGTTATTAAGTGTTACTGGTTACCCCACTGATTCATTTTTATTTCAAATTTGCATTAAGCGCAGCGCGCATGTTTTTGATTGGATAACTTTTAAGTGACCATTAGCTGTACAAGTGCAGAATAATAAAGTTCCATTTTTATTCAAGATTCTAATAATTATTTAATGTGGCATAAGATTGATAATACAAACCGCAATCTAACCATATTTGGTCCTTTTCGAGCCGGATTAGAAAATCCTACAATTACAAATTAACAAGAATCAAGAATAAAAGCATTCAAAGTTCCATTGGTATTGGTATTAAAGTCTGGACGGCAAATTTATTGATATTATCGACTCTTAATGCATTTCCATTAAGTACTACAAAAATTTCAAGTAAGTGTCCTTTCAATTGTCCTAATCATAATCATTAGTACAAGTTTTAAAAATACGCTTGCTATTGCATATTTGCATTCGAAGTACGTATTTTCCAATTTATCGTGGATTTGTCATACGCACTAAGTAATTCATGTACTTACGTTTGCACTTGTACGTTTATGGCTTATCTTTTACGCACACTTTCTGTATACATTTACATTGCTTTGAAATAAATACTTTATTTTTCTTAATTTTTAAACGCTTCTAATTAATTTACATTTATTTTTAATTACATTTTGATTACATTATGAAGACGGCAAAATCTACCAAGCAGTGTCAAATTAATCAATTATTCGCACACCTGCAATCTTGCGTTGATTCTTTAGAAGAGACTAAAGAATTTATCAAAAAGGCTTTATATGAACCAACTAAAAAAATTCATAACGAAATGTTCGAAATTCTAAAAAATGAACTTGTTGCGGGAAAAGAAACTTATCTCCAAACTTATACCGAATTACAAGGTAGTCCCGAATTAGAAAATTTTCCAGCGATAAAAACATTTCATTCAGACGTTAGAGCAACCGTTGCAATGATTAACGTCAAGCTTTTATTGATAATTTCAATTCCATGATAAACGTTGCTAATTTAGAGCCTTCTCAAAAGTTAAATTATTTGAAAAATGCGTTAAAAGACGATGCAGCAAGCTGTATTGCTAATCTTCCGGCTACTGACGACAACTATCTTGTTGCTTTGCAAATTCTAAATTCGCGTTATAATCGTTCAAAATTAATAATCCAATCTCATGTCAAAAACATATTTGATTTAGATACTGTCACCAAATCTTCCGCGAATTCGTTACAAACTTTCATTGATAATTTAAATAAAATCTTCTATGTTTGAAAAACTTAAACGTTTCCAACGATAAGCTGTCATCGGTAGTTTTATTATACGTAATCGAGAAAAAACTCGACGTGGAAACTAAAGAAAAACTAAAAGCTTATAAACCTTCAGAAATTCCAACTATCGACGAGTTTATTCAATTTTTGCAAGACCGTGTTCAATTGTTAATGACTTAGGCATTAGGCATATAAACGTTCCAAACCCGTCACAATGGTTGCTTCTGAAAAACCCGCTATTATTTGCAAATTATGTCGAGAACAACATTAGATTTCAAAATGCCCTATTTTTCTAAAATTTTCTGTAAAGCAGGGAATGTCTAAAATTGCTGAGTTGAAGCTTTGTAAAAACTGCTAGGCTCATACCAACACAAAAAAGTGTACTTCCAAATATAGATGTTTTTCGTGTAATATATTTCATCATTCTTTATTACATATTACTCCGGATGTTCAATCTTCTGTTGATGTTGCAGAAAGCAATGATGTTGTTACACCGGTTACACCTTCTTCATCAAACGTTGCACTAGCTTATCACAACGCTTCTTCTCAAAATACCATTATTTTATCCACCGCTGAAATTTTAATTAAAGATTCTGCTGGTGTATTTCTTGAAGCTCGCTGTTTACTTGATAATGGGTCGATGAATAATCTCATTACAAAAGAAATAGTCAACAAACTTAAATTAAACACAAAACCTATTAATATATCGTTCATGGGCGTCAGTTCCAAGTCAGTATCTATTACTAACGAAACTCAAATCGAAATACAATCCAGAGTTTCTGATTTTTCCAAATTGCTTAATTGTTTGGTTATAGAAAACATTACTACACCCTTATCTACTGTGTCATTTCAAAAGCACTTGTTGCGCTTTCCTCGAGGAATTAAGTTAGCGGACAATCGTTTTAATCAAACAAGCGAGATAGATTTATTAATTGGTGCGTCTCTTTTCTACGATTTGCTTATTGAGAAAAAAATTTCCTTAGGTCCAAAACTACCATTACTTCAAAATACCGTATTAGGATATATTGTTTCGGGTCCCATCGATCTTAAAAACTTGACAACCTTTAATCAAACTTCCATCGCAAATTTTTGTACTTCTATTACAAATAACAATTATGATTTACAAAAATTCTGGGAAATAGAAAATGTCATTCTACAGAAAATAACTTCACTTTTGTCACAAGAGGAACATGCTTCTGAAAATTATTTTCAAGAAACCGTGTTTCGAGATAAAGATGGAAGGTTTACGGTTTCAATTCCATTTAACGACAAAATTTTTAATCTACGTAATTCATCGTTTTTTATCTCTAGAAAGACGATTAAATAGAAATCCTGAAATTAAAAAACGTTACAAATAATTTTTAGACGAGTACGAAAGCTTGGGCCATTTAAGTGAAATAGCTCCGCGTGACGTCACAAATTGTAACTTTCTTTCGCATCACGAAGTGTTGAAGCCTGATTTATCTACGAAAAAACTTCATCTAGCCTATCTCTAAATTGTTGTCAATTGATAGGTCCGGTGGTTCAAAACGACCTATTCTCCATTTTATTAAATTTTCGAAAACACGCAGTCGCGATCACTGCTGATTGTGAAAAAATGTATCGTCAAATTTGGGTAAATTCCGATCAAAGATGATTTCAGTGTATTCTCTGGAGAAAACATCCTTCCGAAAAAATTAAAATGTTTCAACTAAACACAGTGACTTACGGTTTATCTAGTTCATCTTATTTAACAACTAAATGTCTTCATAGTTTAGGTCATATGTATCAAGAATTATATCCTGATGTATCAGCTAGAATCATTCATGATTTTTATATGGACGATTTTATTTCCGACGCCAATTCAATAATTGAAGCCAAAAATATTGCAACCAAGGTTACAGAAATCCTTGCTCTAGGTGGATTTCCTCTCAAAAAATTCTTATCAACCATTCTGCTGTTTTTGGCAATTTCGCAACCCAAGTTTCGATCTTGAATTTTGATAGCGCAGAAACAAAAACTTTAGGAATTCGATGGAATTCCCACTCCGATTGTTTTTACTTACAATTTAAAACATGTTGTCGATTTCAGCACTAATACTAAAAGAAGTATATTATCTGCTATATCTAAATTATTTGATCCTCTTGGTCTATTATCTCCGATTATCATCAAAGGAAAGTTAACTATTCAAGCACTTTGGATATTGCAATTAACGTGGGATGAAAATATTCCAGCTTCATTACAGAACGAGTGGGTTTCTTTAGCAAAATGTCTTAACAATTCAACTACGTTGCGCATTCCTAGAATGGTGTTTTTATCAGAATTTAAATATGCTAAATTACATGGGTTTTGCGACGCTAGCACACGAGCTTACGGTGTTTGCGTTTATGTTCGATGCATTTCTGATAACAATATTTTTATTCGTTTATTGTGTGCTGAAAGTCGCGTAGTACCTCTTAAACCTGTTACTTTACCCCGACTTGAACTTTTGGCAGCTACACTATTAGCCGATCTTGTGTCAAAGATATGCAGTATTATGTCTTTTAATTATTCTAAAATTTTTCTTTGGTCAGATTCAAAAATTGTTTTAGGGTGGATCAATTCCACACCTAACAAATATAAAGTGTTTGTTGCAAATCGAATCGCTTCTATTTTAGAAACTACTTGTGCTTCTAACTGGCATCACGTTAGCAGTGAAAATAATCCAGCTGATTTAATTTCGCGCGGTGCTACTATAAAAAACCTAGCTGAGAACAAATTCTGGTTTAATGGGCCTCGATTTCTTCATTCGTTAAATTTTTCCATGTCTGAGGTAATAGTCGACCAGAATATTTTACCAGAACAAAATTCTGTTCAAGTTACTCTTACATGCAATTCTTTTCAAATATTTTTAAGCAAACTGTTTGCAAAATATTCTTCTTTCCAAAAATTACAAAGAGTTGTCGCTTATGTTCTTCGATTCTTAAAAAATTTTGCTGTACCCTTATCTAAAAGAAACGTTGGTTCTCTAACTGTATCTGAATTGTCATTATCGCTTAATAAATTGATCAAACTGTGTCAATCTTCGTGTTTTTTAAATGATATTAAACTACTTTGTCATAATTCTGGTAAAGAAATGGCAAATTACTATCTTAAATCTTTGAATTTATTTTTAGACGTTCAGGACATTATAGGAGTAGGCGGTAGAATACGGCATTACAATTTTTCCTATAGTAAGATACACCCAATATTACTTTCAAAAGGTCACGCCTTTACGTCTTTGCTTTTGTTTTACTATTATGAAAAATTTTTACATTGCGGCTCTAACCAGTTGTTGTCAGTAGTCCGTGATGAATTTTGGACAATTTCTGGTCGTTCCCTTTGTAGAAAAATCGTTCATAGCTGTTTAAGATGTTTTAAAACAAGGCCTAAATTAGCATCAACCCTTATGTGCGATCTTCCATCTGAGCGATTTGCTATTTACAAACGGTGTTTCTACAACACCGGGGTAGACTTTGTCGGTCCAGTTTTAGCGAAAGATCGCTATACGCGAAATGCAAAACTCATAAAAGCATATATTGTTCTTTTCGTTTGTATGAAGACTAAAGCCATACATTTGGATTTGATTACAAGTTTATCTGGGCCAGCTTTCATTGAAGTGTTTAAAAGATTCATTTCCAGGCGTGGAAAACCTTCCATTATGTTTAGCGATAACGCTACAAACTTTGTTGGCGCATCCCGTGAAATAAAAAATCTGTACAATATTTTTCAAACTGAACAAATGCAAACGAATTTAAGCGAATACTTAGTTAACCAAAGGATTCAATGGAAATTTATTCTCCCAAGTTTTCCGCATTTTGGAGGATTGTGGGAATCGAATATAAAACAAACAAAATTACACCTTCTAAAAATAATAGGTGACGCCAATTTAACTTTTGAAAACTTGTATACTGTATTAACCCAAATAGAATCAGTGTTGAATTCCAGACCTCTTTCTTCTTTGTTCGAAGATCCAAACGATTTCCGGGTTCTTACACCTTATCATTTCCTAATTGGAGATTCTTTTGAGACTTTGCCAGAGAAATCCTCAGAATCAGTCACGGAAAATCGATTAAATTTATTCCAACAAAGAAAACAACTTATCTAACATTTTTGGAAGCGGTGGTCCAGGAAAGTTTTACCTGAATTTCAACGACGCACGAAATGGCAACATGCTTCAGACCAACAACTACAAGTAGGTTCTTTGGTACTCTTGTCTGAACCGAATGCTACACCTTTTCATTGGCCAACCGCACGAGTAGTTCAGCTGCACCCAGGAGAAGATGGTATAGTGCGGGTAGTTACAATACGTACGACTAAGGGTGCTACATTAAAACGTGCTATTAACAAATTAAGTTTAATTCCGATGTGTGTTTTGGATCGTCAAAATTAGGCTACTGTTGTGTATACATTTAAATTTAAGTTAACTTAAGTTTTTGTTGTACTCATTTTTCATTTACATCATATTCTAAATTGTATTTCCCTTTTGAAATTTAACATTTCAAGGCGGGCGGCATGATTACGCCACTGATTCATTTTTATTTCAAATTTGCATTGAACGCAGCGCGCACGTTTTTGATTGGATAACTTTTAAGTGACCATTAGCTGTACAAGTGCAGAATAATAAAGTTCCATTTTTATTCAAGATTCTAATAATTATTTAATGTCGCATAAGATTGATAATACTACTACTGACCAATTACACTAGAAGATGAAGAAACCGACCACAACGTGGACATTAGCAAATTATAATTCATTACTTAGATTGCTTCTACTGTTGATGTTGTCGTTTCAGATGTAGAAGATTGCTTTTCAGTCAAACTATTAAATTTTTTTAAATTTTTACTTTATTATTTTCGATGCAATGGTCAGTGAAACTGTTTGGTTCCGCTACTCCTAAGAAGGCAGCAATTTTCTTTGGCAAATTGTAGAAGGTGTTTATACAATTTGGCTGCTTTGTGCACATGTTTTGGTCTTAAATTCAAATACTTTTTGTAAAGCTCAATTCCGTTGTAACTATAACTCGTTTTTTTGTGTTTTTGTGTTATGTAATGTGATGACCAAAATGTCATCTATTTTTTGTAAACTTAATTTGTCCGCCCAACATGCTCTATGCAACGTAATTATCAACACTACCTTTATAAGCAGAAAAAAAGCAGAAAAAGCTTTTTCTAAAAATTCTTTCACATTATCTATCGATAGAACTCTAGATTTTTTTATACATGACTGTCATTTTGACGCTTCAAGTAAACCAGCAGTTTCCTATATCCAGAAATATCTACGCTGACTGTTAAAACTTTAATTAATTACGAGTTAATGTATTTTTTAACACAGATATATTACAAAACTGAGTTTAAAGCAATTTATCTAAAAAACGTCAATTCTAACCTCTTGGAATATTTAAAAATGAAAATCTAATCTACTTATTAAGCATGTACTGATCATAATGATAAAATCATACATGTTTTTAATAACAGTATTCAATATTATACATTTACATAAAAATACACACACACATATAATTACAAAATTTTATGTTTATGATTGGCAGTTGTTGGCAAATTCGTGCAAATGCTAAACCTATTTGTATTTGTTTATAGATTTTTTTTTGTTTTCTTTAAATCGTATCCTGCTAAAACAATAATTTTTTTAAAGCATTTATTATTTTCTTGGTGTTGTTCAGAACACTGAAGAAGAAAGTTTAATTTTTTATTTATTTCACTAGGTAAAACCGTAAATTTTTGTAGCATTTTTTATAGTGTAATTTGCATTAAAAACATTTCTCTTTAGCGTTCAGCATTAGTCTGCCGACATAATAAGCACCTACTTGCCTTGGCATTGCTTTTCCATGTATAAAATATCTTTTCCCATGCTCATTACTAAACTTTTGATAGTTTTGCATTAAAAAAATGTGCATAAAAATATGCATTTAAATATGTATTTGAAGTATGTGTCTTTTATAAATATTATTATTGTAAGGAATTTTAAAACTAAATTCATTTAAAACTAACTATTTACAAGTAATTTCTTTTTTATTAAATTTGCATAATAGTACTAGTAATAAATTCTTTGCGTTCACCATCGTTTCCTAGCTCCGTATCCGTTTCATCGATGGATGGATGTGCCAGTGGTGTTTAAACAATCACATTGTGCCCTTTCAAGGTCTGCATTTTTGTCTTAAAATTCGATTACTGATTTAATAACTTGCAAGAGTTATGATTTACTGTGCCCTGACAAAATTGCTTGGTTGTACAAAATTCTTCAACTCTTGCTTCTAAAGGTGCTGCATTGATTTTAAATCAATCTGCAACTTTATTGACACCACAAGTGTTAATCGTCTTAGGACAACTTTATATAGAAACATTTCAGTTAGTCGCTACTCTTCCCTGGTAAAAAATGTGGAGTGTAGAATACCTCCTTTCATTTTTAGGCATGTGGGAAGGAAGCCACATGCCTAAAAGTGAAGGGAGGTATCCTACAGAAATTTCCACCAACTGCAAACTTGCAATGGTTACATCCACCGAAATTAAATTCTATAATACTAGGCGCTTCTTTCCGAAGATGTGATAATAAAAGTTAGTTGCACGACATCGGAATCTTTCGATAGTAAAGACACCATAAAGTTAGAAAGTCACGAAGACATATTAAAGTTTGATAAAAACGAAATTTTGGTCAAGCTGGAGAAAGGTGAAGGTACGCTTAAGATTGAGAAAGTTAACGTTAAAAAAGAAACTGTCAAAATAAAGATAAAGATCGGAAAAAGAAGGAAGACACTAAGATCGAATTAGTTAAAAACGAAGTTAAAGAAGATTCGGACATTGAAACTAAGACTGAAACTGAAAATAAACCAGACGTAGTTGCTACCAAAATTCAAGAACCGGTTGATGCTCCAACACCGACACCTCAAGAGACGAAAGAAACTGAAGTGAACGAAACGCAAACACCCGTAAACGAAACTAAAACTGAACCAACAAGTGAAGAGGGTCCAGTTAAAAAGGAAGACGAGAAGGTTAATAAGAAAGAAATTGACGACGAACATGATCTGTCTGCGAAGTAAGCGGCGGAGTTAAAAGCCACGTTTTCTGACCTTGAACTCATACAACCTTTATCGCGTTTATCCCAAGTCGATATTTTCGTTTTGCGGGGCAAGGTACTGGTGCTTTAGACTTTAGCAAGACTACCGTAGCGCAGTTGTTTAATAACGCCGTAAAGTGGCTACGAGAATATGCTGTTCAAGTACGTCTACAGCATATTGTGTACGCAATCGAGGCGAAAGAATGACGAAATTCGAAAAGTTTTTCGGCTTATGCCAATGGCATCGAAAGCGAGTTTGATGTTCCAATTCATGAAATTACTAAGGATCCTACTAAAAGAGAAACTTCTACTCCGATGTCTTTAGACACGGAAGTGATTACTATTACTACTGATAACTTGCACCGCAACCCAGCGAGTAAAAAAGATTGAGAGACTGAGTTTAGTCGCAACCAATTTAAACAGCATTAAATTAATGTAAGAAATTTTGTTAGATGCTCCAATTGATATCTGGTTATTTGGATTTGATCTGAGAGAACGCATTAAAAACCTGTAAACTGTAGAGCACTCTACTCTTAGTCTCAGACAAAAATCAAAACTTAAAATGGTTAGGTTTTTGACTTGCCTTACAAAACGAGAGCATTTAAACTTGCGGGAATCTACCCCGATCTTAACAGCCGGGGGTTTGTCAAATCAGACAGTAAATGCACTAACACCATGCAAAATACTATCAATCAATGTACAAGGGTCAAGGGTACCCAAACAGATACCGCAATTGCAAGAAGTTAATATAAGTAGCTTAGCCGATGGGCTACACTACACTCGCTCACGGCGTTAAAATGTCTCGATTATTAATCGCTATTATTAACAACCTTGTTTGTTAAATAACTATTAACAGATGATCGACGGAAAAAACCTTAACGGTTTAATAAAAATGGAAACTTTTAAAAGTGTAACAATACCGGTCACTAAAGATGTTTTTAGGCCACTACTTCTTATAAAAAATACTTAATACTTGTCGATGACACGGTCTATGAATTTACTGCCCTCTTTCTTAGCTTATCGACCGCTCCGTTAGTGCTTACAAAGTTAATGAATTAATAAATCTGAGGCTAAACGCCATCTTGTAGAAACGGAGCTACGTACGAGTTAATCCACATGTAGGAAACTATGAAGTTGTTAGTCAAACCAGTGCTGAAGAGTCCAAATAGGACGAAACAGCTGTCCACTGGTCTCTAAGATGGTTTCTGCAATTATATAAACAAATTTTTGCACTTGCGTAGTACAGTTAGAAATATTATGCCGCTTATAATTCAAATACATTTTTTTAAATTCGCGGTTGTAACATTTACTATTCTAACTAACAACTTCATAGTTTCTTACATGTTAATGAATTAAGTAGTAGCACATCTAAGGTCGCAAGCATTACTTTCTGTAGTTTAATTGGATGACTTTATCCTTTTCAGAGACACTTTTCAGGTTTATGTCGATAATGTAACGTTTAGTTGCAATTTCTTTATGAAATTGGAACTCGTTAATATCAAAAAGAGTCAATTAATCCTAAAACAGTCTTGGAAATATTTAAGTTTATATTTTTAACTCAATGTCCAAGAGTTTGACATTGTAATATTTAAATGAATTTCAGCGATTGATAAAGTGCTTACATTAGAAACCTGCAAAATTTGTAATTTTTCGAAGTGTTCTGCCCCTGCTGTCGAATGTGGTTGAGCTTATACAAAATTATTGAAAAGAGAAAAGTTTATGGTATCTTTTTGTTCTAATTACAATGGTAAGTTGAAAATTTCAGATAAATTAAACCTAAACTTTCTCTTGTAGAAAAAGAGAACGATTCTCATCTCTTTGCAAAGAATTAAAAAAAGTGTGAAATTGTTAACATTAAAAGTTGTATTTGTAATTTACACATTTACTTAGTGAGATATAACAAACTGTATCATTTTTATTTTAAATAAATATTTCAAACCATGATGACGTAGTAGTCGTTTTATTAACAACTCTAGCAATGCACTTTAAAACTTTCAATTTGTTCACGATAGATTCGTCAATGCAACTAGTAGCAACCGTCAAAGATCGCCAACCTACTTGACGCTTAACCTCATCTACATTAATCTCTTCATTTGCCACAATCGTTTCAGATGTCCGCTTGAAAACATGACCGGTGTATCTCGCAGTCTGAAACTTTCAAAAAATGTACTACAAGAGAAGGGCATCTACCAAAAGTACTGATATTTTAGAAACAGGTGTAAATCTTCTTTCGCTTCTTCTGATTACATAAAACGAGGTGGACTCTACAGGTTACATATACCGGAAACAGTCGGGTACAAAGACAACATCAGACCAATACGTAGAATACGTTTTTCTTAGCACATCCGTTAAAAACGTAATAAAAATTAGTAAAACAAAAGTTCAGCAAAAAGATTAGATGTCGTAAAGATACACGAACCTTCACGAAGGTTTCGAATAGGTAAAGAGCGAGTAAAACGGCCGTTAGTTGCTGTATCGCGTTTATTCCCAGCCGTAAAGTGAATTGACAATCAGTAGCGGCGTATAAACAGTGCAGCCGTTAATTTTAATTTAAAAAATATATTTTTGAAAAATACAAAATAAACACATGTAACAAACAACTTAACGTACTTTATATCAGAATTGTCAATGATAGCAAATTTTCAACCTTTCTGAATTTTTGATGAACTAATGTTAATGTTAAAGTAGAGCATTCTTTGAATATCGAAGATGCGTATTTTCTTCATGAACCAAACACACCACAATTGCGACAACCTGAAAAATGAAGTAACTGTCACTAATTTTTGTCAAAATTGTCGCATCAGTACCTTTAAAAATAAGAAATTGTCATCAAAAACAAAAGTTTTTTTAACTTCATAACCTTTATTTGCCACTTTCATAAACAAATGTAGCTAGTGGAAAAATGCCAGATCTACTCTCTTTCTGAGTCTCAACATTTTAGACTGTCATAAATATGAAATGAAATATATATATCTAATTGCATCATGTAGGCAAGCATCAATGATTTATTTACCTTTTTTAAATTTTTATTTTTCATCCACATAAGCAGTTTTTAAGATTCTTTACAATAGACATTCCTTGATTTCTCCGAGATGAATTTTAATTCCGTTTTTTTTGGCCAGTTTTTGGATTTCTCGTAGAATGCTTTCTTCAAACTGATCCATTTTTTATAAAACAATTTTTGAAAACACACACTGATCTCCTATAATAGTATGGATAGCTGATACTGTAGTCTGACATTGACAGCTTTAGAAAAATCATCAGCGCCACTCATTACTGAGACAAGAACTAAAATGTAGCGTTAACCATACTTTTTTGTGACAGTTTAATTGTCAGTGCAATTGTCATAAATATTAATATTTTTGTAAGATATTTTATAAATAGATTAGTATGTTTAAAAATAATTTGAAAATTGTTTGAGCGCATCAGTAGTAACTTTTGCTTTAGATTCTTATTTCAATATGTATGTTATGTTCTTTAATTTTTTGATTTCTTTGCAACTTTGTCATGTATTCTATCGTTAAATCTACAAGTGTGTTAAGCATGTGCGATTAATTTTTAAGCGAGTTAAAATGATTTTAACTGTGTTGTTTTTTGTATAATCCTATTGAATCCAATTAAAATTTGATTAGTCATTAAATTTTACAAAATTTTACAGTTTTATGCAATTCCGTAAATTGTTATGCAATTTCAACAAAATGAATTATCATAAAATTTTTTGAAAAATGGCAGCACTGTTGTCAAGTAAAATACGTGTAATTTAGTTCTAATCTCAGTATTGTGTAGCGCTGTCTTCTACACAGTCTAATTCCATATTTAATTTTTTTTCTCATAAGTATCAGCTATCCATATTATTATAGAGATCAGTAAAAACACAGTATCTACATAGAAACGTAAACAACAAATGCTAATTAATCTCCATATTAACAACATAACGTCATTGCATAAATTACTTTCTGAAATGATACAAATTTAAAATTAAAATGCTTATTTGAAATATAGATTTCAGTTCTGTTTCTCAAATTATGTTGCAATTGTAATAAAGAAATAGCGTAAGACACGCGCGCAGAAGTTCTTTTGAAGCTCTAGTGCAGTTAAAAGCACTCCGATTTGCGTCGTGATTTTAAACTCGTCGCACGTGCTTTAAAGACTTGTTTCTGCATTTATATCATAAAATATTATTTCTGAAAGAACGTTCTACTTAGATGGATGCACTTAACCGTCTGTTCCTCGGAAGACGACTTCTGACATATTTCGGACTGTTCTCTAATCCAGTTGATGTGAGTCGTAATTAAGCTTGGGTAATGCCAACTTCTTAATTTTGTTACTCTCTTAAGAATACTCGCCACAGATTTTTGTATAACGGGTTTGCACGTAGGTACTTCTTGGCGACCAGATAAAAAATAAAGCGTCAGTAATCAACTAATTTTAAGACTTTGCTAACAGCCGATTGCTGTTTTCGTAATTTATCTAACCCTCCAAACTTTTTTTAAATACTACTGTAGCCGCTCAGGTCTTGTTGTTCCTTAGTTGTAACTCTAAACCTAGCCTTTCCAGAACTCCCTTATGTATGTACACATAAACTTATGAAAGTTCATTTTAATAACTTCTTGGTTATTACTCTGGTTCGGATCTGGTTTTGAGTAACGTTGTGATAACCAGCAAAAGGCGCTACACGACTAATGTGCACCACTTTTGGCTTTCTTCTGGTTGGTTTTAAGATACGGTATACGACGTCAGTAAAATGCAAAACTTCATAAGGGTTCTTTCATTGCTTCTGCAGCTTCGGCGAAAAATCACGCTTTTTTTTAGAGATTATACAATCAAACCTCCAATTTATGCCTAGACGTCATATCTAGTCTTCATTCTGTCACTGGCATTTTGGGTGTTTTTACGGCCTTATATACTTCGTTTAGCCTCTTCATCAACTTCATAACGTAGACTTTTCCAGCAATTTTTTCGTCCGGTCTTTGTCCAAATTAGAGCTCGCATGGCAGTAGTATTTTGTACGTGTGCTTTCGTAAGCAAATGATTGGTATGCCATTAGAGGATAAGGCAAATACTGACACTATTATTTTTAATGTTCAAATGTTTCAAACGACCTTTCAACCACAATCTCGCCATCTAGATAAACCAAGCACGTCTTTCAAGATAGTTTTTTTTTCAGAATGTTCTCAATCACACGTTCGAACGTTGCAGCAGTATTAAACAGGCCGAGAGGCATAACAGTGAACTGCTCCTTGGGTTCCAATTCTACCTGCTAGTCCAACGTGGAAAACCACTGAGGATAACATTGTTAAGCTGTCTGTAGTTTACGCATCTGTTGACCCATCTTTCTTTTTTACTAGTTTACAGGGGACGCCCATGGTTTATTTGAATGTTTAATCACAGCTTTTCTTTCTATACCCGTAATTATTTCTTTTTTTCTGTTTTTCCAAAGAAAGTCGGCTTGGATATTGTCGTATTGGCCAAGCGTCTTCGGTATTAATTTTGTTTCACCAACTCCATTCTTCTTTTGAAATCAAATCAAACAAGTTATCTTGCATAAGTTCAATAGCGCAAATGTAGGCTTCCTAGAGATTCTTATCTAGGCGTGCTATTATCACACTTTCAGTCCTTCCAGACGTTTTTACTCAATAAAACACGACTCCTTTCTCTGACAAATGAAAAAAAGTTTCTTTGCCGTCAATCTTAATGATTTCGTTTTTATATCCAAATTGAACCTATGCTTATTTGTAACTTCTATTCTCAGGATAACTTTTTCTGTGATGTCGGCTACCAGTACTTGATAGTCTAGTACTCCATTTCCTAAACCAAAGGTTATTTTTATTTGTCCATAAGTAGGTATTTCTTCGTCCGTCGCCGTTCAAAGTCGTACTGTTATTGGTAATGTCTTCTCATTTTCTAATAACATGTCAGGACGAAAAATAGTCTTGGTCGCTCCTGTGCCAACCAGTAACTGAACACTTTGTTCATTGATTGAACAAAACATCCAAAAACAAACGAGGAGATTTCTAAACAATTTTAGTTTTTTTTTAAATGTTTTGTTTGTTTTGCTTTAAGTGTGCCGACAAATCTCATGTCTGTTTCTAACCAATAGATTGGCAATGAAAAAAAAATAGCTATTGTAAGGTTTAGTCCAGCAATATGAACACTACGGACTAACGTCTATACAACTTCAAGTCTTAAATTTTTATGCGGTGGTTTACCAGGTTGCCATCGATAGCTTGTCCAAAACTGGATTTACACATCCAAAATATCTTTACGTCATATTCTGCAGGTTTGCTGTGAATATACTGTATAACTCTGCAGCAATCTTGACAGCCAACTGCTCATTGATTGTTAGGTTTTGATTAAGTATAATACACGTTTTACACTGTTTAACAATTGCAAAGCATCTGTAAATGCAGAATTCATGCGCTTTCTTATCAAGACAAGAAGAGACAAATAACATTGCGTTTTTGTCTAAACCACTCGGAGCAATATAATATGATCAAGAAACTGCCGAACTATCAGGTGCAGATGTGTTAAGAGAAACGTTTAATCATCATCACAATCCTTACTAGCATTTGAATAATTCTCAGAATAATTATTATCACTTTCTTCTCCATAATTTTTGTCAACGTCTGCATTATCTTCTGATTCAACTTTGTTTCAAAGCACTGTTAAAAATGACAGAGAGAAATTAATAACAAAAAACTTTTAATTTCTATCTGGTTGAATACGAGCATTTGAAATCGGCATTCCTCATACAACCAGACAGAAAATAGTTTTGGAATTCTAGATAGAAATTTTAGTGTATTTATATGGAATTCCGCATAGCTTCCAAGTTTAGCAGGTATTCCAGATACATTTGAATAAGTTCCATTAAGAAATTCCAAATAAAAACCATGTTGTTACTCTGTGCTCTCCAGATTGATCCATATTAATTTGGATTTTAAACTAAATATAAGTCCACTATTGTGCTTTCTGTAATTAGAATCTTTAACATATACATTTATGGTTTATTATTTATACCAAAGTTGTCGAAATTTTAACAGTCCTGGGGACTGTTCCAAGTCCGATATTTTGTATGCAATGATACTATCCATTTTTATTGCATTAAATAATTGCACTTGTATATCCATTCTGTTTTGTAATAATCGATATTTTACAATATCTAAAAAATTAAAATCAGAATCATCAGTACTTATATCACAACTATCATGAATGGCGATTAATTTAGTAGGAAGCAATAGTAAACCAGCATTAGCCTTTGTCCTAATACATTTTTGGTCTGTGACCTATAATAGACCAAGTATAACAGCACAAGCCAATCTAAGTACAAATGCACTATTTGAGTTACTTCTTGCGTTGATTGAATTATAGATTTGAATCAGTAATCCTACAAGTTGTCAAAAAAAAGTAGCAATTCGTACCCTGTCACCATGTCTAAAACTTATTGGCTGAATATCTATCAAAAGTTTTGGGGCATCCTCTTTGATTTTGATTCTACTTAGTGTTGATTTTATGTCTGCAAGGTTAAATATAATTTAAATCGAACCAATGGATACCAAAGAGAATTAAAAACAAGGCACACTTTAACCGTAATATGTTTCAGTAAATAACTTATTTGTAAATATTCTACATACTATGATATTACTTACCTATTCAAAAGGAGTAAATTACACCTTTCACAAAAAATAAAGATCGCAAAAAGTTATGCCGCGAACGTGTAGACAAAAAAGGTTAAGTTGGTTAAGGTTATATTAGGTTATTGAAATAAAGTGGCGACTAAACAAGTTAAACTTACATGTTTTTAAATTGTTAAAATTAAAATTACCAGTCCACTAATAATAAATGCGTTAATTTTAAAAATGTATTTTTTACATATGTTTCGAGCTTTAAAATAATGAAACTCATCTTCAGAAAAGGCTACAAAAAATATTTACAACTTATAAAAACTTTTTATTTAATATTTTAATATAAATCAACTCTAGTAATTCAAGAATTTGTTTGTGATTGATGTTATTAAAAGGATAAATTAATTTGGGAGAAATAAGAGTATGACGATTAACCAAAACATGTTGTGCAAATGCAAATTTTACTGAATTTGGATTATTAATGTATTTTGAACCATTTTTTTAATATCTAAGATGTTCATTAAGTCCAGTTTGAAAAGATCTTTGTGTCACACCAATATAAAATTTGTTACAAGAACAAATTAATTCGTAAACTCCACTTTCATTTAAATTATTATTATTATTATTATTAAGAAAATTACATGAAAAAAGATTCCAAAGAGATATTTCATTAGAAAGAAGAAAAAAGAAATCTTGAAATCGTTACCTTTACTTAATTTCTTAAAAAAATTAAGAAAATCTGGTATAAAAGGAACAGAAAAATATTTTTTAGTAGAATGTGTTGAAATTGGTATCATTAGTATAAGCTAAATAAAAAATAATAAGTATCTCATTCATTTTTATAATTTTTAATTGATAAAGGAATAGTAAGAAGTCTGCTCAAAAAATAATGAAATGAAGCTAGTTTATGAGAAATATGGTGATTTGAGTCAAACGGTATTAAATGGTTAGTAGTGTAGGTTTTCTATAAATTTCAAATTCGAAGGTGTTATTATTATTTAAAGAAAATAATAAATCAAGGAGAAGCAACTTCAACAGTTAATTGTATTTCATTATGAATATTATTTAAAAAAATTAAAAAGTTATTAACATCATCATTAGAATCATTAAAAATACAAAAAATGTCATCAACATATCTTTTCCAAAATATTATTTTTTGTAAGAAAATTTGGTATTTAGAAATATATTTACTTAATATTTACAAAATACAAATAATTAATGGATTCTTTTAAATTTTTTCTTTTGATACAATCTTAAATCCTAATCTTTCTTTTGATGTTAAAAATCTTTTTACTTCAGTTCCTCTTACAAATGTATTACTTATAATCTCTAATCTTCTTTTATTTTATTAAAAATTACTAAATTTTCTTTAATTAAAATCTTACGTTTTCTTTCAATTTGATAATCAATTTTTTAACAAATTCTAGGTCTTCCAAAGGGTTCTTCTTTATAACCTATTTTTGATAAAATTTTCTTAAACATTTTAAAAAGTAAATATATTTTTAAACACCAAATTTTCTTACAAAAAATAATATTTTGGAAAAGATACGTTGATGAATTTTTTGTATTTTTAATTTAAAAGTGAAGGGTTTTAGGAAAATTCACCACCAGCAATTCACCGACAGCAATTCACCGCCAGCAGTTCATCGCCTGCAATTCACCGCCTACGCAATTCATCGCCCCAACAATTAACCGCCAGCAATTCACAGCCGGAAAATTTATCGCTCCGTAACAATTATTTTTATATTTAAAGATAGCCTGTTAGCGTTACCCAGGAGACACTACGTGGAGGTCGGCTTACTATAGTCTCCCTTTTTTTTAGTTTTCTAATCTGAAGAGATACTGAAATGTGTTTATGTTTAGAGCGTGATGTTGTGAGCGATTTTACGTAGGTAATTGAAGAAATATATATCCGCATTGTGATATAAGTATACTACTACCTATTATATATTATTTGAATTTTCATTATCTTTTTTAATTGTTCTGTGATTAACGTACATTAACTTCTAATTTAGAAAGTTCCTTTGGTATGTCGTTAACGCCGCATTTGGGGATGGAATTCTTATAATTCGTGAAGTTAAAAATAAACAAGTTATAGGTGATTAAATGATAATTTAGAAAGTTGGGTGGTCTAAACACACATTTCATTTTAACTGCGACTTTTGACTTGTGAATCTCGTGGTTACTGCTTAAGCACGCGGTTCAAATTATCTTAGTATTTTTGAATACTCAGGTTTAAGTGAATTGTTAGTTCCAAAATGGCTCTCCAGTTTATTTCAACAGAAAATTGTGCGATGGTGGTCACTGCTTCTTTAAGGATAAAGCGATTGACGAAAAAACACATTGGAGATGTGACAAATATCAGCAGACGAAGTGTCCAGTTTGCGTGACAACAGTGGAAGATGAAATCGTCAAACGCTGGAAAGAACATAATCACGCCGGTGATGCAGCTAAACTTGAAGCTGCCAAGATTTTGGATGTTATTCGTGATTCTGCGACTAATACAAGAGATACGCCACGTTTTATTTGATCGTCTGCTTCTGTGGGATGTAGCCAAGCTGCTGCTGTAAAATTGCCAAGTGTAGATACCATCAAACGAACCGTAAGAAATATTGAACAAAAAAAAGATGCTATTTTGGGGCATCGTAGTAAAATTATATTTCCCAAAGAATGTCCTTGAACGGATAAGAATTTTTGTTATTTGACTCCGGAACTTTTGGCACGGAGTGAGAATTGGTACGCTGGTTCAAAACCGTTCCGCATTTATTTTACCAAATTTTTACGCTTCATTGATTTAAAAACAACATTTCGTTGCCTTTAGTCTATGCTTTGCTACCGAACAAAAGCGAAATAACGTACGTTACTTTTTTCAGAAAAATTAAAGAGTTGCAACCATTTGTATCACCTGCTACTATAACAACAGACTTTGAAAAAGCAATGATAAACGCTGTGAAAACAGAATTTCCACATATTAGACATCAAGGTTGCTTATTCCATTTCTGCCAAAGTATTTTCAGAAATATTCAAACCAACGATTTAAAACAACGCTACGAAACGGACGCTGATTTTGCTTTAAAGCTTCGTTTTCTCTCTGCCTTGGCATTTGTTCCGGTCGACTCCGTTGTTCAAGTATTCGAAGAAATGTGCGACAATAATATATTTCCACCCCAAAGCGCAAGACGTCGTCGAAGACACGTGGATAGGCCGTCCGAATAGGCGTCACCAGCGAAGGCCACCGCACTTTGATCATGCCGTGTGGAATTGTTACGAAGTAGTTTTGCATGGATTACCTAAAACCAACAATTCGGTTGAAGGGTGACATTTGAGCAACAAGTTTCAACTCACCATATAAATATATGGAAATTCATCTCGGCCATTAAACGAGTTCAAAGCTTAAATGAACTACGCATTAAGCAGTATTTAAGTGGAGAAGAACCTCCAAGGCCTAAGGGAAAATACCGTGACTGCGCTCAACGGCTACAAAGAGTAGTAGGGACATATCACAATGTAGATATGAATATTTTCTATTACCTGCGTGGAATCGCTCACAACACCACTCTCTAAATATAAACACATTTTAGTATCTTTTCAGATTAAAGAACTATAAAAAAAGGGAGACTATAGTAAGCCGACCTGCACGTGGTGTCTCCAGGGTAACGCTAACAAGCTATCTTCAAATAATAAAAATAAATATGTGACAGAGCGATTCATTTTCCAGCGGTGAATTGTTGGAGCAATGAATTGTGTAGGCGGTGAATTGCTGTCGGTGAATTGCTTGCGGTGAATTTTCAGGAGTTGAAAATGTTTGTAACAATTTTTATATTGGCATGACGCAAAGATCTTTTCAAACTGGACTTAATGAACATCTAAGATATTTAAAAAAAATGGTTCAAAATACATTAATAATCCAAATTCAGTGAAATCTACATTTTCCCGACATGTTTTAGTTAATCGTCATAATCTTATTTCTTCCAAATTATTTCATTCTTTTACATCAATAACAAACAAATTCTTGAATTACTAGAGTTGATTTATATTAAAATATCAAATAAATTTTTTTTGTTGAACGTCAAACTAATTTCAATTATGATTTTAAACTTAAATTTTCTTAGATTTGTTTCTAAATTGCACCATTTTTCCATTTTTAAAATAATTTACATTTAACATTTCATAAAACTTACATTTTTTAATTATCTAGTTACAAATATTCATATTTGACATTTTTCAAAAAATGTAAGTTAACAATTTTGTAATCTTAACTTTTTATTATTTGTAGACTTTTCTGAAGATGAGCTTCCTTATTTTAAAGCTCGAAACATATGTGAAAAATAATAAAAAATCCGAAATTTGTATAGATTTTACAGTCTGGTAATACGTTATTTGAAATTCCGTATAGAAATTCATTGAAACTGTTTTTTAACACGTAAATTACAGAATTCAATATAAAAATGAATGGATCTGGATATCATTCCACATACATACTGATAAACCACATAGAAACAGATGGAGACTTATAAAAAATCTTATGGGTTTCAATACGTTTTTAACAAGGAAGATGGTTTTTAGTCTGCTTCACAGCCCTTTGATAACACAGTTTTTTCAAAGTCATCATCGCCAAATTTGACACTACGTTGACGCCATTCTAACTGTAACACAACACCTTACAAACTGAGAATAACTAAATGCACCCTTCTGAATAAGCCTTGATATACCATTCTAAATATCCAGATGCCAGCTAACACAAAGTGCTCTTACATACATACACAAGTTGAGACGTCTATGTACAAACAGGCACTAGCTGTGTTCTATAAAGACGGGGTACTGTAGAAAACATTTTTTATACCACTTTATATTTAAGTCTGTTGGTATAAAAAAATGTGTTAATGTATTAATCTATGAAGCAGTTCAAGAACCACAATTTTCGAAATAAAGGGATTACACAACCATAAGATATAGAAGGCATTGTATTGTGTTCCTATTGCCTCAAAATATTTGCAATAATTCTTAATTGTAAACCTTAATCCTTGTGTTTTAATTATCTCCAAACACTAGGTAATATTACCCAAATTGTGACAAAAAAAAATTATTGTCATTCCTGGAAACGATAACTGAAGTACTAAAAATGCTGTTGTTAAATTTGTGCACATTTTACTCAACAAACAGTAGAAGTAAGTAATTCATGCTGTAAAATTGGAACTCATCAGATATCCAACTTCGTCTTATATGCAAGAATGCGATGTTGACGAAAAAAACAGATGTAGCATAAAATTAAAAAAAATAATTTAAACGTAACTATAAAATAAATATTATCGTTATTTTTTTGTATAATTACGTCAATTTTTTTCATTTACAAATAAAATAAAACGATAAAACTGTTCTTAAGAAGATCCGATACTAAATTACTTTAGTTTGAACAAACGCCGATAAATGTTAATGCTAAGTGACATCTAAAATGCTTAAGTTAATTTAATTTTGTCATTTTATAATGTACGACTAATTTAAGTGAATCAATTCGTAAGCCGAACGGTAGATTTAGCAAAATTATGTGTTTTTAAAGATGTGAAAAACATCTGGGATAGGAAAGTTCATTTGGGGTTCGTATTCAAGCATTTGATATTTTACAAGATCATATTGGGTATCACGGTTAATGATATTTACTGACAGATGATGTCAACGGAAAAAACGTTTTAAAAATCTCAAATAAAAACATTTTGTTACAGTTACAGCGATTCTTTATTAACAATTGTATTCGTTGTTAATATTGTTATTTCATAATTAGTTAAGTACGTTCTTTCACCTCGATGAATGCATGGAAGCGGCAATGATGGAATGGTTGTCGGGAGCTGTAAGGGTTGTTCGGCAATGTGATAATGAGAGGGCCTTGCTAGTGACCCCATCCGTCAACCCCGACACCTCCACCCCATCCACCCGGCCACCCACACCGCACTAAACGCGTTAGCGGCGCTACCAGAGCTCCCTAATAAATTCTAAAGTAACAAACACCCGAGCGCGCAGCTAAGCGGATTGTAATCTTTCCCACTGGTGATATTTCACTACCCAGACCCGACTATCTATATCTGTGTGACACAGAAATATCGCCCCATTCTATATTTTGATTCTATAAAATTGCGTTTATATCTATTGTGAAATTTTGAAATGATAATTTTTTTATAGTGCGTTTTCCAACTTCGTATCTTTACACTAAAACACACTTCCCGTTTCTTCGTTTAATGTTCAAGATATTTATCGTGTTCACTGCAAATACATAATTGTTTCCATAAAATTCAATTAGTTGTGAATACACCAAAGGCTAATAACAATGTTATTGATAAGAAACACGGTACCAATACTAATCTTTCCCAACACCGATGTAAAAAGAAACACTTAAATTGACAAATTGCCTTATTATAATTTCTAATCAGCAGCGCAAGAGCCTTATGTTCTTAATCTAAGCCTAAATATAAACACACTTCCTGCTACCGACTACTAAATCTTTTCGTTCCTTTGATAATCTTAGAGCCAGACGCACATTACGAAGGTATACGTGCCTTTATGTTTACCGACAAATCGAGATAAGTTTTCAATTTAATATAGTACACAACAAATAATCAACCATTTATGGTTCATCGCAGCGAACAGATGCTTAGGGGTTAAAATTAATCAACGTTTTTACCGAAAACATCCACTTAGAACGGTGAGGTTTTTGGGGTGTTGGGGGTCAGATGTAATGCCAAAAGTCTAATAATGAACCGAAGCAGACCGGTTACATTTATAAATTGAATAAAAAATAGCCACACATCTAAAACTAGATTTTGAGCGTTATGATTAATTACGTTTTTATGTGAAAATATGGTAACCGTTTAAAGGGTAAATATGTTTAATAACTTCTACGAGAGAAGTGGGTAAATTAACCTTCATGCAAAAAACAGTATTATCAATCACCGTAATAGACGTTCATTGCAAACCACTGGTCGATTGATAGCGGTAATTATAATTGTATATCGTTAACCACAGTTGATGGTTACATGTTTCATAGGAGAAATTTACCCATTTCCATTCGTATGTAAATTTACTGCTATTATTTTCAGTTAGAAAGCGACTCGTAACTTAACTGAAAAGATAACCTACTCATCTCAAATAATACACGAAATTTATTTGTCTGCACAATTTTTTGTTTTTTTTTTCGGTTTTTAAAATTGTTGCAGTTGTGAAGAAAGAAATATAAACATTGTTATCCCGTTACAAAGTATTTTGCAGAAGCGCATTCTAAAATGATACATATTTATTTCCAAATACTCATTCATATACGTTGTTTAAAAACATAAATAAAAAAACAATATAAACAAAAAAATTTGTAGTTTTTAAATGTGTAAATTTACAAAAGAATTCTTTTTTTAATTTTAGTAATTTTAAATATTGAAATAATCAATAATAAAAAATTTGAGAAAACTGTGATTAATTTTTAAACAGTTCGATTTTTAACCAACAATTTTAGAAATGGTTTTAGAATTTGTTTACCACGCTGTTATAGTGACATTGCGTTTCGAATCTGTTACATGTCGTTATTTACGTATTTTCTATAAATAAGTTAAAGTAAAACTCACGCCGGCACTGATTTCTCGGCGGCACTGTTGTCGATAAGGATTGAAAGTGACAGTTTTCGTAGAAGAAATTTTACTCGCTTATTTGTACTTGGTTTGTCGCTGCAATCGCTATATTGTTCATACGATTTCATCGTTGGTTATTTCCTTTACGTTTTTCAATAATGTTGTAGGAGGAGGAGCAGGAGGAGGAGAAGAAGAAGAATAATAATAATAATAATAATAATAATAATAATAATAATAATAATAATAATAATAATAATAATAATAATAATAATAATAATAATAATAATAAGTTTATTGTGTTCTTATACATAATTCTGTATTTACACTCGTCAAAACAAAATACACAGTATGTAAAAAACAAACATTAAAATAGAACTAACATTATAAGTTGCCGTTAAGGGGATAGTTTAAAAACTCGTCATAATTATAAAAAGCTTTATCTAAAAGAAACTTTTTAATTTTAGTTTTAAATTGTTTGTAAGGCAAGCACCTAATATTTTTTGGCAGACTGTTATAATATAACGCGGAGCGGTGTTGTGATCCTTTAAGTGATTTACTTAATCTGCAGAAGCTGGGTCTAATATTTTCTTTATTTCTAGTGTCATGCTTATGAATATTTGTCTGCTGCGAATAATTGGCTAGATTCTTTTTAACGTCGCAGAGTGACTCCAATATAACTATAGATGGAAAGGTTAAGATTTTTAAATCTATGAACGCAGCCTTGCAGTCCTTGCGGTATCCTAATCCTTGAATAATTCGTATTGCTCTACGTTGTAATTTGAAAATGTATTGCCATGATGAGCAATGGCTCCATGACAGAACTCCATAAGTCAAGAGACTATGAATTGTCGCATAGTATGACGCACATAGAACTTTGCTTGATGTCAAGTTTGATAATCTTCTAAGAAGATAAATTGATTTATTAATCTTGGTAGAAGTTTCTTGGTAGTGAATGCTAAAACTGAGTTTTGAGTCTATGTGGCATCCAAGAAATTTGACACTTGTCTGAGATGAGGTATTATTATAGGCTCGTAACGGCATAATTAATGTTTCAGTTTTAAGATTGTTTAACATTAACCGATTTGTTAAACACCATTCAGTAATGGAGTCACTTGCAATTCGGGAATGCCTAATCGCTGTATCTAGATTTGTATTGTAGACAGTTACAGTTGTGTCATCGGCGTATAGTAAACAATTTAGATTTGTGTTCAAATTGAAATTTAAAGGCAGATCGTTAATGTAAACTAGGAATAATATTGGTCCAAGAATGGATCCCTGCGGAACTCCGAGAGTAATTGGAAGTCTGTCAGATGTTTGATTATTAAAAATAACAAACTGAGATCTATTCTTCAAATAGGAAGAGATTAGTTTGATACTTAAAACGTCAAAATAGTAAATCTCCTGCAATTTTTCTAGCAATATCTGATGTGATACGCAGTCAAAGGCTTTTGACAGATCAAAAAAGGTACTAACTGCAAATAGACCCTTCTCAAAACAATCTAGAGAACCATTAACAAAAACTTTAATAGCATCAGAGGTACTTCTGCCTTTACGAAATCCATATTGTTTGTTATAAAATAAATCATTTGTTTCAAAATACTCTGACAATTGTTTAGACATAATTTTTTCAACTATTTTTGAAAAAATAGGTAATAAAGAAATAGGCCTGTAGTTGCTTGCATCATTTACATCTCCTTTCTTGTAAAGAGGTATTACTAATGCTAGTTTTAATTCATCCGGGAAATCTCCACTTTCGAGAATGGAATTTGTCAGGGTAACAAGAGGTCCCAGCAACACACTGATGTTATTTTTAATTAATTTGGTGCTCATGCCATATGCATCTTTGGAGGTATTGTTTTTTAAAGAACGGATCGTATTACGAACTTCAGTAAATGACACTTTTTTGAATTTAAATGTATTTAATTTTAAATTTTGTCGAGTTTGATTTAATTTACATAAACTGATAGGGTTTGGCATGTTTTTTGGTAAATTGTCCATAATCACTTTAGAAATATTCGTAAAATATTGATTTAGTTCGTTAGCTTCGAGCATTGTATCATGAATTTTTGCATTAGTTTGTTTACGAGAATTAATCACAGACCACATAGTTTTAATAGGATTTGGAGAGTTTTTTATGAAATTATCATTGGCTTGGATTCTTGCGGCTCTTAGTTTCTTCTTATAGTCGCTTTTCAGACATTTACAAAGACGTTGTAGATTCGGTGTTTGATATTTGTGATATAGTTCATTGAGCATTTGCAATTTATCACGTAAGATCTTTAGCTTACAATTGAACCAGCATATATTCACATCTTGCGTTCTGGTGTTTCGCTTGATGGCAGGAAAACTAGATAAATACGTATTGTGGACGACATCGAAGAAAGTTGAAAATTTTGTTTTAGTATCCATGGTTTTATCATGTAGGAAAGCCCAGTTTAATTCTAATAGTTGATGATGGAATAGAAATTGTCCTTTCATTGTTAGAGGCCGATGTATGGTTGGTTTATAAGTTAGCGTCTTGATTTCATCTTTAATATTTAGTTCTAAAAGTAGTCCCAAATGGTCAGATAGTCCTGTTTGTATAGTATTAATATTAAAACGAGTTAAGAAGTTTATAAAAATGTTATCTAAAGAATTGACGCCTCTAGTAGCACACATGACAGTTTTCATGAAACCAAAAGAATTAAATAAATCGCATAAAACCTTTGAATTATAATTTTCTGTGTTAAAGTGTACATTGAAATCTCCAGTAATTAACATTTGATGTTGTGGATAATGTAGAAATAAGATTTCCAGAATTTGTTCAAGGTTATTAATAATTGAAGTCGCCATTGGGAGATCTGTACAAGCTAATAATTATTAAATTCGGCTTAAGATGAATTGCAGTTACTTCACAATGCACTTCAATTGTAAAATCGTTAATAGCTTTTAGGGGTTTTGATTCCACATCACTTCGTTTTAAAATTAAAACACCACCATGATTCACTTGCGACCGACAAAACGAAGAAGCAATGCTCCAAGACGTTATCTCAACTAACTTGGTAAGTTTTTCATCAGTGCACCAATGTTCACAAATGCATATAACGTCGAAATTCTTATCGCTAAGAAAAGCCTCAAATTCATTTAGTTTATTGGTTAAGCATTGGACATTTAAGTGAAACAGTTTTAAATTAAAGTTAATTTTATTATTGCAATCTGTACGCACAAATTGCTTTTTAGTATTTCGATTTATAAGATTTAAGTTGTTTTTGCCAATCGATCGATCCAATATAAAAAAGGACTTACGCAAACATTTTTTGGCCAAATAGTGGGATTCTTTAGTTTTTCTATAATGTCGATTGGTGCTGTAATTTTAAACGAAGCATATTCTTCTGGATGCTTTGAGTTCAGTCTAGTACAGCTTATACTTTCAAACCCTTTTCCATGAAGATAATTTTTTAAGCTGTCTTCAGTTACTGAAGGATTTATTCTGTTCACATGTAAATGTCTTAGTTTAGCTACTCCACTTATAGACGTTGTTTCAACTGTACCTAAAATAGTATCTATTTTCCGCCTAGTTTTCTTAGTTTTTACTGCCGTAAAGGTATCTTTGGAATCTACGTCAGTTGAAACGGTTAACTCCTCAGACTTACGGCTATTTTGTTTAGGGGCTTCTGATGTCATTATTTTGTTGTTTTTGCGAACAACTTGCGAATATGAATCTGATGTAAGAGAGGTGTTCGACCTCGGTAAAATAATATTGCTATCAGGTTGTTGTTGTGACAATTTTGAATTGACTTGTCCTTGCGTTGGTTCATTGTTAGACGTCGAGTTGAGATTAGTCATTATCGGTGTTGGAAAATTGTTTGAATTTTTAATAGAAATAACTTTTGATTCACATTCTGTAGTGTCATTATAATTTGTAGAAATCGAATTTGAATTATTATTAGGTCGTTTGGTATTCCCTTTCTTGTTAAAAGGTGGCGTTAGGTTTACTGATTTTTCCAAAATAAGTGGGTTCTTTATTTGTTCTAAAAGTATTATATGGTTCTCCATAGTAGCAGTTTTGTCTCTGAGATCTGCTATTATTTCATCTTTTAGTTGAATAATTTTCTTTAAATACTCGACTTCTTTTGATAAAACAGTAACGTGACTTACCGAGTTGTTTGTGTCATCAGTATTATTACAACTTTGGTTTTGATCATTCACTAGCGTTTTACAACAGTTTATGGTCATCTCGTCAATTATTCCATTAAGTTTATATTTTTTAACACATGATGGGTGGTAAACTGTGTCACACTTCACGCACTTTATTCCATTAACGGCTTTATTTTTACATTTACACAGCAAAAGTGAGGAATCATTTTGTTTAACACTTTCTTCGTCCGCCATATTGACGCACAATGTGGGAAGGAAGAGGAAACGAACCCACCAACTAACCGAACTTGCTTGGTTCAAGTTCGCCACATAGAGGATTGAACGATTTAGGATATAAATTTTGAGATGAAGGATCGTCTGTGTAGACGAGTTGGATAGGCTATGTTACAGATTCGAGCTTAAAGAGCACGAAGTTCCGCGAGGCACCTACTTTTGGCTTATCCTCGCTTCTTAGGCTAAAAACTAAGTAGGCGGGAAAAGGAAACGTTACTGTAATGAACAGGATGAGGCCAGTTAGTCAAGTCAGCTACGACTAAAAGAAACTGAAAATGTTAGTAAAATTAAAAATAATCAAAATAAACTATACTACCCCATGCAATTAAATAACTAAATAAATACCTTACTTTGTCGTAGCTGACTGTATAAATAAATCAAAATACCATGCAAAAATAAATTAAGTTAGACCCTAGTTTTACGCTTGACTCTGGTCTCTTCTAGCGAATACAGTGAGTTCGTTAACGTCGGACACTAGTCTAAGGATAGACACGGGGAATCGGGAAATGGATTCACTTTGGTTCTTAAGGTATTCCGGTCATCATCGAACTCTCGACAAGCGAGAATTCTATGTGATGGAGTATCAGGAAGACTACACGACAGGCATCGGTCGTCATCTGAAACGCTGATGCAATGGAACCCGCCGTGCGATGTGAAAATTTGGACGGCTGCTCGTTCTGGATCGTAGGACATGTTGATGCAGTTTAGAATATTGGGTATCATGTAATAGGCGTTACGCCCTTTGTTACGGTCGAAATTTTCTTTACGTACGCCTATGTTGTTACGGACGAAATTTTCTTTACGTACGCCTATGTATTTCAACGTGAAATTAGATTCGGGTTGACGCCCTTTAACGTTCGTTTCTCGTTGCGATTCATTTGGCGGAAATTCGTCACACGTGAATGATATAAAATGGTCTGGACGCATTGAATAGTTATGTTATCTATTACCATCTGGAAAACCAATTATAATTAGTGAATGATCTAATTGTTTCAAAGCGTTACAGGGTAAGCTACTGCCGTCTTTTAGTAACAATTTCGTTCGTAATTCTTTCTTCCTTTTAACAGCCATTTTGCGTTCCTTCCTTTTACATCTGGTACCTTATCGATAAATGGCTATCGTAAACGACTGCTAAATACGTCAGCACGTTGCCGTACACGGGCACCAGCGTAAGGCGATTTCCACGCCACGAAATTGGGGTCTTGCGGAGCCTTCCAGGGCAAAGAGTGCTACACGTGGATGACACGCCGTGACCTGTATTAACCACCTATTTGTGGTCCCACTATATTCAGTAGTCGATACCAATTTACGAAGGGATGAACCTCGACAAATATTTGGATGGGCCGATGCTAACTTTTTCTTTATAAGGCTTATGGTTATAAATAATTAAACCACAGACAAGGGGTACCACAGCATTCGACAACCGGGTTATATTATTTATGCTTTCTTGTACCTTAAGTAACGATTGTTGTAGATGTTGATTTCGTGAGACATTAGTTTGACACGATTTGCGATTCAAATTGCTTACAGGATTACGTGTCGGGGAAAGTACTTTCTTCACACCAGTGGAAATTCCTGTGTTTATGGTAAGTGATTTTATATGTTTTATTTCGTAGTCAACCGGGTCACTCACGAAACTTTTGCTATTAGTCTGTAATTATCGATATTGTTGTTTACCAGCTAGGTAGTAAATTTTACTTATGTTGAGTTGCGCATGCTGTGTACTACCAACGATTGATTAACGTTAGTGCTATATTAATTCCGCACGCATTGTTACGATAAGTTAACCATAATGTAGTAATTTATTATCACTGTGTTTGATTGTCAGTAATGCCATATTACTAAATTATTTTGTGTACTTCGCATATTGTATGCAGACGAAATTTACTACCATCTACTCTTCGCTAGTCATGTCAATGTAATCTACGTATGTATTGTGTGTTGCCGATACTTCGGATATTTAGTTATACTCGGACTAAAATTATTCTTGGTCATGTTATCCAATTGTTATCAATTCGAACGTTAATCTATTTATCATTATAAAGGAATTAAAGTGAAATTGTTATTAACGATTTAGTTTTTTTTCTTTCGCTTCTTTCAGCATTACGAACCTAACATCTTGTTACAAGTTGATACCACCTGTCTTGAGCGGGACAGAAGTGACTTTGGATAAGCTCTGGCGCCCTTAAGTATCTTTTCGTTATTATCTAGGAACCCTCCCCTCTCACCGACTATTGTGAGTTGGCCGTGCAGGTTCGTAAACTAGCAAAAAGCTTGTAACACCTTTATAGGATGCATCCCACAGCCGCTGCCATTCATCCAAGATAAAAGTCTTGAGATGACGCTTGACGGTCGAAAAGGAAAAAAATCTGCGGTCGAAACATGCTGGTTTAAAGAGTACCAGTGGCAGCCTTTGAGAGAACTTTGTTTCCTGCAATAGTAGATGCAGAGGGGGATATTTTGCCACGACGCATAAAAAATCGATAGGAACCGTACGATATGCCCCGAGGATCGTACAAAGGAATAAGAACTCTAGAGTTTCTTGACAATTGGATATGTTTTAGTCAATGGTACCGAATGTCTAAGCCATATGTGAGCGTGGGGATGACTGCACTATTGAAAATGATTTTCTATGTAGGTTCCATTTACAACTAGAATACTTGTAACACAAGTGGAAGACACTCTTAGACTTGTTAACCACATAAGAACAGTGTTTGACGAAGATCATGCAAAAATCCTAGGTATTCGAATTCGAAAACTACTTGGTTTTGTCAGCTGAGACTGTCAATTTGTTGTTAGCAGCCCAGCGAGTCAGAGTGTACAGGCACTGTCGTGATTTCGCCTCTAGGTACCGTTTATCGTCTGCGGATACTGTGATGGTAATATTATCCGCGTAGGCGAAAATGTCGCAGTTATCAGGTAAGTCTCGTTCAAGTAAGAAATCAACAACAATGTTCTACAAGGTCGGCCCGAAAACCGAGCCTTAGAGGCAACCTTTTGTTCGTCGTTTTGTACAAAAACAGCCAGAAACGTTGGTGGAATAAATGATCGAGCAATTCGATAAATAATTGCGAATGACGCGCACTGCGTCTGCATGTGCTCTCTTGACGACGAGAGCTTCAATTATTGATGGCCACCATATGTTATTAAACGCTCCGGAAATGTCTATAAAAATGTCTATACTTGGAGACGTTCGTCTGTACTTTTGTTATTAATTTACGAATGTGGCTGTCGTTGATTTGCCTGAAACAAAGTCCTATTGGCTAGGATAGAATAGTGGCTGTGGAGGGATACTGTAATGTAATTTATTTAACAATACACGTTCGAAAAGTTTACCTAGTTCTGAAAGTCGCGTTATCGGACGGTATGAATTAGGGTTAGCGAGATCCCTCTTACCAAGCTTGAGAATTGTGATTAGCCAACCAGTTTTTCAACTGTTTGGAAAATACCTTCATTGAACACAAGAATTACATAGGTCAATGAACGTAGAAAAGAGGGAATCTTGTACGATTGTTTTTAGAACGTTACAGTGTATTCCGTCGGGTTCGGGAGCTTTATTCTTAGGAATTCTGAGCATGGTTGGATAACCAGAAATTCTTGTAAGGAAATTTTATAAACTAATCCCCACAGACTCGCTGCCAAACTTTTCTCAACAAACCTTTGCCATGAGCTAAATTTTGCATTCTTCACAGCCAGTTTGTACCGATGGAGCGCGGCCTTATACAAATTTAGCCATTGAGTTTTTTGCTCTGCTGGTGCTTTTTGTGTTTGCTTTCTTAAGCAACGTACGACTCGCTTTAACCTATTTTGGCTAGACTCGAGGATCAGCCTAGCCAGCTTATCAATAGAGACGTCTATAGAATTAGGATCATGGCATTTAACTCCACGCGGAAGATAAGTAGAAAGAAGGGCGCTGACCTCTTTGTTCAGTTTTACAGAATCTATGTGTCTTACATCTAGGATACGCTTAGGGATCGGAACCGGTCGAGGATTTTCAACGGTTAAATCAAAACGTATAAGTCGGTGGTCACTTTCAATCACCTCAGGGATTACTTCCCAGTTAGAAATTTTCCTTGCTAAAGTTTGCGATGCTAGAGTGACATCGATGTTTGAAAAACCTTGGTGACTAGCAAAGGTGAAAAGTTAGTTGGCTCGTTTACAACACATAGGTCACGTTCACCTACGAGGTTCTCTACGCTTCTGCCTCGTTTGTCAGTAAGCAAGAAATGCCAAAGCGGCAATTTAGAATTAAATTCACCTGCTATAACAATTGGGACGCCTCTTAGTTTGTCTAAAACTCTGTCTAGATGTTATAGATGAATGCGAACATCTTCACTTGGTGGCCTATATACGCCAACTACACCCAAGTAGGTGTTTCCAACTGTAATCATGGATACGGCAGTGCAGTCATTAGTTAGATGATTGAGGGTAACTACTCCGACGGGCTTCGCGTTATTGAAAACGATAGCCGAGAAATACAGCATGGAAATGGATGTGGTGATCCTTCCTGTTTATGGACAAAGCCGCCCTAGCGAGCCTATACCCTAAACCAGAACGATACACATAAAGCTCTTGGGTCAGTAAAATGTCGATGTCGTTGTCGGAGGAGAAGCCCATGACTTCCAAGGTGCAGCACGAGAACGCTGAAGATTCACTTGTGCAATCCTAGGACTCACAGCTGCGTCTACACTGTCCATAATCGGTGTTAGCAATCTTGGCGTCAAGCCTCTTTAGGTACGCCGGGCAGTTATTGGAAGACGTCTTGTGTTTTACCACCTCACTTTTATGGGCATATCTGGCACAGTTCACACATGCAGAGTCTCGTGTGGTGTTTGATGCAATCTTTAGTTTCGTGCTTTTTAGCACAAATACCTCATTGAATTTTACTTTTACATTTACCTGATTGGTGACCAAACTCTTGGCATTTATAGCACCTTATGATGCGTATATCGTCATTGACTCTGCATGAGTTCCATGCAATGTAAACACGACGACTGGCTATGAGGCACTTTCTTACATCCGGAGTTAGTTTATTTATCCAATTGCAATTGGATCAATCTCTGAACTCAAATTTGAATACCACCTTCAGGTGTTCTCTGGCCTGTTAGGTTATTTCATTAGTGGCGACATCGAAGTTTTACTCAAGGATCGCCTCCTTCACTTGCTCGGGGGAGTAGGAACGTCTGTGATAGATATCCTAGGAAGGATATTTCTTTGCGGTCTGATGACAAGGCCAGTTTTGTCGAGGATATCCGCTGAGATTTTAGAAAAGTCGGTCGACTCCAAGCAAACGGACTTTCGTCTCATTTTCGTCACTCGGTCTAGCCTTAGACCGAGCGTGGTAGCATTAAAAACTGTCATGAGCATTGTTTTGGTCTCGTCAGGTGTCTTCATGTTAGACTCGGGCTTGGTTACTATCACAACTGTGGATCTTGGAACTGGAGCGACGGATTTACCGGAAGGTACCTTTACTCTGTCTGCTACTCTGCTAGACCAAGCTACTTGAGCGTAAGAAACAGGACCAGTTGTGACTTGTTGAATGGCTGGTGATGACAACTTGTCAGTCACCGTCTTTAAGGCAGTTTGTACCCCCCTAAGAAATATATATAAATATAAAAATATCTGAATGTTGCTACAACATTCTTGTGGCAAGAGTGGATCTACAGAAGATGCGGAACAGTACATCCATTAATTTAGTTTGTCTGGCAACGGATTCTTTGGTGGTAGAAATCAGCTTAGACATAATTAAGACCTCTGCTTCTAAGGATTCTTCGAGTGTGGACAGATGAGAGTCATCGGATTTGTCGTCGGACTCGGCTTCGCGACGACGCTTGACACTGGCAGACTCAACCTCCATGGCGGAGACTGAGGAGACGGGAGAAGGTGCGCGACAGCGCAACTATTTAGAATTACGTCGAATAACTAGTGTCGGCGTAACCCTTTGGCCGTGCAACAGCATATTATTGCCGTATAGGACTTATAACTTTTAACCACGTGGAGATGAAGTTCTAAAGCTTTCCGTGTAAAGAAATTTACACTATAGAAAATCAAAGTATATGTATAATAATTAACAAATTAACAAAATCGCTTGGTCTTAATACCAAGAATCGCAGTTGCTCACAATTTAGAAAATCAGTCACCTAAGCTTTAGCTAAAGGTGAAAGATTTATTCCCATATTGAAGAAAAACCAGAGTCAATAATGTTGTAATAGGATTGAGATATTCTGTCAAAATTTAAGCGATTTAATAGTCTACATTAGCGGTTGCAGGTAAAATATGTTAAGATAACGTCCGCCATGTTGCTTTAATACTATAAAATTTCTTTTAGCGTGTTTGTTAAGGTTGAGACAGTTGAAGATGTTTTCATCGTTTAATATGGTTTGTTGGTTGCGTTCGTATATCGTGCTCCGGAATACTGGTGAGAGTTTTTCAATGATGAAGTGTCCAGGGGTAATCACTTCTATGTCATTAGAATCTTGGGGGAGTGGGATTAACGGACAAGAATTTACTATAGCCTCTATCTGGGTAAGTAAGGTATAAAATTCTTCGAAGTTTAAAAGATTATCTTTTGATACTCGTTTCAAATGATGCTTAACAGCTCTAATCGCGGCTTCCCATAATCCACCAAAATGCGGGGATCTGGGTGGTATGAAATGCCACTAAATACGGAATTTATTTAGGTAATTCCGAAATGTATTTGTATCTATGTAATCATTTATGAACTTTAAAGCGTTATTTGAACCGATAAAGTTGATGGCATTATCAGAAAAAATATCATGGCAAAGACCTCGCCGAGCTATAAATATTTTTAACCCACTAAGAAATCCGTCACTGTATAGATTACTAACGAGTTCAAAATGTACAGCATTGGTGGCGAGACAAATAAAAATGCAAATATACGCCTTTATTATTTTTCGAGTTCGCCCTGTTCCGTCCTTTAGCTGGAACGGACCAGCGTAATCAATTCAGCATGACGAGAAAATACGAGAAGGCTGAACGCGTGATAACGGTACATCACCCTTTTTATGAAAAGTTTGAGTTAGTTGGGCTTTGAAACCGGTAATGCATTACGAACACAGGATTTCACGGCGCGCTTGCCATTCAGTGTCCAAAAGTTTTGGCGGACCAGAGATAATGTCGTTTGATTTCCCAAGTGAAGACTACGTTCATGTTCGTATCGAATAATTAATTTTGTGAATTTATGTCCGTATGGTAATAGAATTGGATATTTCTGGTTAAAAGAAAGTTGCGAGTGTTTTAATCTTCCTCCGGCGCGTATAATACCGTGGTTATCAATAAAGAGGTTTAAAGTGCTTAGCTTACTTTTCGGGTTAACTGTTTAGTTTTTAAGTAAATGTAACATGAGAAACATTCTTGTTTGATTAGTTTAATGAGAGACTTCTAAGATCTGTCGATCTTGAAATTTTTTAAACTCTCGCTTTCTCTGGTACCTGGGTTTTTCGAGTTGTATGCAAATCTGAAGCAGTAAGCGGCAACTCTAAGCAATGTGAAGAGACTTGAATAACAAACAAAAATATTAAATATATCTTTACAAACAAATACAGACACATGTTGTTTGTGTTCAGGTACTTCTTGCACAGTTCGTGAAATATGCGTGCTTTCTAGCCACTCAGAGACAGTTTGCAAAATAAACGATGGCCTATGCCACCCTAACAAAGATTTGGCTAATTCAACAAGTGTAGTTCCGCGAAAAATTATATCTGCGGCATTATGTTTGGAGAATATATCAGGCCAATCATGGATATTTGTTATTTCATGAGTTCTTGATATCCTATTAGAAACAAAAGTTTTCCATGTAGCTGGTTTCTTTGCCAACTATAGAGAAGTCGGTCCAAAAAAACATCGAGTGAATTTGGATTTCCAGTACGTTTAAACACTTATTGACTAAATTAGACAACAGAAACGCAGCGTATAACTCCAACCGCGCTATAGAGATCGATTTTAGTAGAGCCACGCAAGATTTAGCACAAAGTAGCTTATATTATACCTATTCGTTACGCTTATATTATACCTATTCGTTACCATCGATAGATCGTAAGTATACATCGCAACCGTATGCTTTTTCACTGGCGTCTGCAAAGCCGTGCAGTTGAATTTTGGTTGGAGTTTTAACTAATACTTGCCTGGGTATTTGAATCAACTTAGTTTGATATAGTTTTTCATAGAATTGTGACCACTGAGTATGCATTTTCAGAGGAACTGATTCGTCTCAACCAATAACGAGTTTTTGCATGATCAATTTTGCTCGAACAACTATTGGTCTTAATAATCCTAAAAGATCGAAGATTTTTTCAATAGTGGACAACATGCTTCGTTTGGTTATTCAATCGTATGGTAATATCATAGTGTTAGGTTTATATGCAAAACAGCCTGAAGAGGGTATCTAAGCAACTCCAAATGTTTTTACGTTTGCATCATTGCTAATGCTGTATTGACATTCTACTAACTGCAATTCATTCAGTACTTTTGGTGCAGTTGATTGAAACTTCTTTACTTAAAATCTATACTCATTTAGTAAATTAGCTATATCGTGCTTGATGGAAATCAAGGACTCAACATCGTTTGAACCAGTAAGGAGATCATCCACATAAAAATCGGCTCCTATAATTTTGTTTTCGATTGACATCAAATGTTCATTGCCGATGGCTTTTTGTTTAAGACACCTTGTAGCCAAGAATGCAGCTGAAGCCGTACCGTATGTGATTGTGTTTAATTGGAAGTGCTTGACCGTTTCGTTTGGATTTTTGCGCCAAAGCATCCGTTAGCGTGGCGTTTACGACAGCAAAACTTCAAAGATGTTTTAGAAGATGCTGCCGAATGGTTGCAAGAACATGGACATTCTGTCGTTATTTTTGACAATATTATATATGGACAGTTCGGTTTTAGAATAATGTTCATCGACTGCGTATGTGCAGAAGCTGCAATTTTAAGGATATTTTGCAATACAGTGGTGATTATTCTTCAATGGCTGCCAAAGAAAGTTTAAACGATTTAACGTACAAAATGGCACATTATAAAGCACAATATGAAAATCCAAGTTTGAGTAACCATTGGGAAATACCATGTCCAATAATAAAAATTTTGAAGAGGGGTTATAGAGGAATGGTCGCTCACAGAGTCATAGGGACGAAGAAAAGCAAAATCATTGCATTTATATCAATTTCTAAATCTAATCAGCAAGTGATTTACTTTAGTCGACACGGCGATAGTAAATTTAATGTAACAGGACGAATCAGCGGCAATGCTTTGCTATCACCCAGAGGACGCGTATACGCTCAAGCGTTAGCTAAACACGGTCAAGCGTTAAACTTGCCCGTACTTCAAGTTTGGGCATAAACTTTACAACAACTCGACCGTCACTAACGTTCTTAGCGTTTTCCACTAAGCGGTGTTACGTTGCGTTTTGAATTACTGTTTCAAATCTCACATTAAAGAAATTCTTTACATTCGTGTTTCTTTACATACCTTGAAGCGTTAAATTGTAAATATATGATGAAAACTGTTAAGATAATTATTGATTGTATCGATATAAACAGGGCAAAGCCGGCCAGGATATAAAAAACTTAAAGATGTTCTTTTTGAGAAGGGCTTGTTTGACAAACCTGGCAACATTTATAAAACAAACGAAACAACTCTTCAGTTAACACACAAGCTGTACAAGTATTGACTGACAGAGGATCCAAAAATGTACATCGCATTAGCGCGAGCAGAAAAAATGAAGATTACAGTACTTGCCTGCTGTAACGCAGAAGAAGTTTATTTGCCTTTTTACTGCTAATTTAAAGAGGAAAATTCTAAAGCGTAATGGGCTGATCGAATGCCAAACGACTCGCGTGTTCTGTGTGTCAAAAATGTCGGCTTACGTGATGTCAGAAATGTTCCTGGTCTGTCTACAAAATCATTTCTACCTTAAAAAACTATTCAAAAAAGTTTTACTGATAGTACATGGACACACGTTTTACACGATTAATCTTGACACATTACAAATCGCCAAGAACATTTTATTCTGTTTTCCTAGTCACACTACACATATTTTGCAATTGTTTGATTGCGTCTTCTTTAAGATCCACAAGAAGCATTGTCACGTTTCGCGCAAGAGAATTGAAAAATGCAACTCTATTAGAAAGCTAAATCAAATTCGGGAAATTGACTGCCAATAGCAATGCCTTATCGGCCTATCGGCCAACCAGAATTTGGCTTTACAACCCGCATAAAATACCCGATCACGCATTTGTAACGCAGCCACTAAATTAGAATATCGTACATCCAAGAGACAAATTTGAGGAAGAGATAGGCCTCACAAAAGCATTTACAGAAACTGCTTTACAAACAATATTTCCCAAATCACTTTTTTATAACGAGACCCACTTGAACCAAGGTGTTCTAGAATTCAGCTAGAAATTATGGTTTCCAAAAAACCTAATCAAGCAGAAGCAACACCTACGAAACTATTTCAAGAAATTTTACTTGTGCCCTATATAACGCCATTGATGAAAAATATTTGTGCTAATCTAATAGGTAACCTAACATCATCAAGCTATATAACCCGTAATTGCCAGAAAAACCAGAAGCAAAAACAAAAACTTCAGTCAGAAAAACAGGAGAAAGAAAGCATTTTAAAACGAAATTTATTCAAAACCCGTAGAAGAAGAAAACGCAGGCACGACTATACTTCTTTAAAATCTGATAGAGCTTTAGATTATTCGTCTAGTAAGAAAAAAACGTTTAATCATCTCAAAAATCAGTGTCTCAAAAACTATCATCTTACAAAAAAAAACAAAGACTAGCTGCAATGCATTGTCTGTTCTAGATGGTTGCACGAAGGTTGTACATCTAACTCTGTGGCGCCGTCTACATTATGAAAAAGGAGACAAATTCAATATTTGTAATACTAATCCTTATTTAAAAGATGCTTTTTTAGTCAAACCATACAAGTTTTAATGGGTTTTGTAATGAAGCAAATTACGGCATGTTCATATGTATTTGACATTTTTATTGAGACAAATTCGTTTAAAAATCTTTGACAACGTAATCCCTTTTTGCTTCGGTTTAAACTCAAAATCTGTTTTCTTTTGATATTGATCTATTTTCTTTATTTTTGGTTTGGTTCTAAATTGTCACTCTATTGTTTTCTTGGTCTTTCTATGTTTATTTTGCTCATAGATTTGTCTTTCGCAATTATAACCAGTCTATTCCGTTCTATTTTTTCAATATGGGCGTTCCATTCCGTTGTCAGCTTGAGTGACCATTTATTTACGTGATGTTTACTATGCACGTTCTTATGTTTTTGCATTTCTCTCTGTATTCATTGTTATCTTGCCAGCAATTCTTTTTAAATAATTAATCCACATCTCTTCTTCTGTTTTATATACTTTTGTTAGTTTGTTTACTTGTTTCTTTTGAGGTCTAATAAATTTCTACACTGAATTTGTTCTCTATAAAAATCTAATTCTAATTTTGTGGAGAATATATCCAAATACTCATTTTTCTTACCGTAGATTTTGTTCCATTCTTCAATCTTTTATACCGTTCCAGTAAGTTTTGTGTTTTAAAAAACTTACATTCTAGATGCACCTTTTTTACATTTTCTTCTGATTTTTTCTCTAAACCAAAGAGTTCTATCTGGGGTTTGCTTTGTTTTGACTGTTTTAGTTCCCACTGCTTTTTCGGCAGCATTTTCTAATGATTTTTTTTAAATTTTATTTTATTTTTCTTTTAGGTCATCCTCGAGAGTTATCGGATTGTTTTGTGGATTCATTCTATCGAGCTTCCACATTAAACTTTTTGTATTGCTTTTTTTTTGTCTGCTGTGTTTTGTTAGTACCATTGTTAATTTATACAATAACAACTTACGATCGCTTTCCATACTAGCCAAATTTAGAGTTTTAACGTCAAGTATTTGAGGTGGTAATACATGTCTAAGTAATCTACCATAGATTTCTAGTCTTTACTGTTTTTAAGTTGTACTTGTAACCTTTTTTGTGACTGTAAAACGTATTATTAATTCTGAGATTATTGAATAGGCAGATATTTACCATTAATTCTTCCGTTGTTCTGTTTTCTGTACAGACGTTGAAATCTTTTATGATTATTATTGTTTCTTTGGGTGGTATCGTATCTAGAAACATTTGTAAATGCTTGTAGAAACGTTTTCTTCTCTATTTATAAGATTTTGCATAAAATATAAATAATTTAAGTAAGTAAAGAGTAAGAAATTATAGTCGTTGCTAACCATTATGAAAGTTTGCAGGCGAGCCGAAGGCGAAACTGCAATTCATACAAACGGTAATGCATATTTCTTACGAATTGTTGTTTGTCTTAAGAATGTTTTTATTTTGTATCAATGAAAACAACAAAACCAAATATGTTCAACAAAAAATGTCTCTTATGTTGGCAATTATAAATTGTATCAATTATTTATTTTATGTATAATATTTTGTGCCTATCAACATAAAATAACACTAATATTTTTAAATTTTTGTTGTTTTTTTAATGAAATTGGATTTAAAAGTAATTTAAAAAAAACTTCTAAAAAACGAATTAACCAGCATTAAAATGAAGATTGTATTGTATGCTTAAGGAGAGAAGGTCACATTAATAGTAGTAGCACAATAATTAGTTAGCATTGTATGAAATGAGGTCAAGTATCTTAATATTAATTAAAAAAATAATAATTAAAACCTGTTCAATTTTAGTATTAAAATATAAATTTTTACTTTAATGATCCAATTTAAAAAAATCTAATAAACTTTTTTGTCAACATTGTAAATTGATAATTCTTTTTATATTAGAACTGTAAAGCATTAAAAAAAATTATTGGATTTATCTATTTGATATCTTTGATTGTCGATAGGTTTTTCAAATTTATAATGCAAATTAATAACTCACAAATCTTATTTTTTGCAGAAAATCGGAAAACCAATTCGTGTACGGTTGTTTGAAGCAATATTTTAACTTGATTTTTATTAAATTTGCAACATATATTTCTTTTTAAGTTTGTATTAGGTATTGAAATTAATCTGAATCAAAAAATCAAAAGTGCTGTCATACAACAAATCAATTTAATAAATATTTTTTGTTTTTTTATTATAATTATTAGTTATACTTCTTATTATAACAGAGCAACCTTCTGTTGAAACGTTGTTAGTGTGTTTAAAGTAATTATGAAATTTTTAGCAACAGTTTATAATTGTTCTTTTTCTAACTTCTGTTGGTATAACAACCGTTTATGTTACACATTATAAACTAAGAAATAGCAAATTGTTAAATAATTTATACATTAAAGTCATGAACAGCAAATTTGACGCCATTGTTCGTTTTGATATTTAAACAACATTTAAATGGAAAGTCGCAAAAAATGATGGAACAAATTATTAAAAACAGTTACAAAAAGTTTTGTTATCATGAGAATAAATCTTTCTTTTTACGCGGAAGACACAATTAAACATTTTATAATTATTACAAAACTTACAAGCGTGATAAAGTGTTTCTGAGTCGCCATATTGCGGCTTAAGTATATAATTTATCTTTAGAAAGTTACTGTTATTTATAGATTATACATCTGCAACAACACTTTATTGGTAATTATTTGAAATTCAAATTATGAAGGAAAATACTGAATACGACGATGCATTATTCGATAAATGAGGAAGTAATTTTTATTATCGTCGTTTTCATTAAGAAAATCAAAATCATTATACTAACGTTAAAATTTTATATTCAACGAGGAGAGGTAACGAGAATTAAATTTGCTTTCACTTCCGGAAATTCTATAATATAATAAATCACACAACAGTCAATATGGCGTAATTTATAACCAGCACACGCAATTAGAAAATCATCTACTAATTATAGTCGCGAATACATTTTTTCATCGCGATAAATTTGTCAACTACAGCTTTATCGGTGTTTACATTTCGTAAAAATATGTAAGAAACAAATGCCTTATTTCTCGTGAAAATATATACAAGAAACGATTAAATAAAGAACGTAAACAAACATCTATCAGTTAGATGGTAAAATATGTTTTTTATGTGTACAACAAAAAGGTAAAAAGAAAAGTCGACAAAAGAAATGCAACATCAGCCACAAATCTGATTGACATGCGCTTACAAAATGTGGGCTAATCAAAATAAGCTTCCTTATTCCCTCTATAAAAATAATCCCTTTTGTTTATAGCTTTCGAACGTTCGCCATTAGAAAAGTTCGTGATTTTCCGTAAATTCTTTAAAGAAGACACGTTTCCATAAAACGAAACTCAATCACAATGTTTCTAATTTAGTAAATATCAAGAAAAAAGTTCTTCATTTCAATCCCTACTTTCTTATATATAGAATCTATATAGGGAAGGATGGAATACATCCCTCCAGATGAGCTCCATTACAGATCCCTAGGCTACTGCGATTAGCGGACAAATCACGCGGCCCTTGGGGGTGAAGACTTATGTGCTTGTCCTAAACAATCAATGCCCAGACACTTGCGTTTAAGTTGTTTTGCGCTGTTTTTACGCTAACGGATCGACTTTGAAAGATTTATTTGTTTGTTCTTAAACATAAAACTTTGTCGTGTTTATTCACGAATACCTTTACCTTACGTATTCATTATGAATCTACATCTTAACATTACTTTCACATCTTTACGACGCAATATACTCCAATGGCAAACACTTAAAGAAATCAATAGTATGCAAAAAAAACATATTTTTGAACCAAAAGGTTTTGGTTACAAATATGCTTTCGGTGTTTTTTTACGGTAATAAATTAGAATCTCTAAATTTTAAAATCTAATTTATTTCTATAACAAACATGTGGATAGTGTGAAAACTGATCCATTACGTAATTTTCTAGAAATACTTTTGTTCGAAATTTAAAGATTCAGTTATTTTATCAAACACCTACAGGTTCTATTCCATAACAGTCATTAATATGCAAAGCTACGGCTTCTGTATTTAAAAAAATGTTAATAAGCGCTTATAAAATACAAAGATGTATCTACAGCATATACGTAAGCATAAAAACAATATAATAAAAAATGTATAAAGTTTGAAACACTACCGAATAAATTTTTGGTTTTGAATGGAACACAACCGGAAATTGACCAACGACCAATTACAAAAGAAAAACAAAAAAACCTATAGAAAAATATGTAAGCGTTTGTTGGTAGTTAAAAGATATTTATGCTGAAAGGAAGCCATCGACATAAAAATTAACAATTAATAAATTTGTGGAAGATTCTACTGCTGTATAATAAATAAACAGGAGCCGCTGTTGGCATTTTTAAATAAAACTTGATTAACATATTAAAGGCATAAATACACCCACATAAAGGCGTGTTGCTGTAAAAAACTGACAAATTAAAAGATTTATATTTCACTTCTATATTATTCTGCTTAGTAAATATATACTTTATTTAAGATACATAATGCAACCCTTGTAGCTGCCCAACGGCTTCAATGACAATTTTATAGCCATCGTACTTTTAATGCTAAGATAAAGTCAATAAACAAAATAAACATCAGCTAAGTTAATTAAAGTTTGAAAACAAAATTTAGTTTTTCGATATTTATATAATCTTTTTCTAATTTTTATGGCTTATAAATTTTATTTTATAGGAAGTTGTGGAACAAGATACACCCTCTCATACAACGTTTTTCAACGACTTATTTTTCTTTAGTTACTAAATTCTAACACGTTTGTTCAAATATTACTTTACGATTTAACAGCAATCTAAGTTTTTTGTGTCATCATTATATTTACTTATAACATAAAAACAACAATTTTCGAAATAATAGCAACATGAAATTTTTTTACAATAATAGCGTTGGTGTATTATAAACTTAACTAAAACAGTATTTTTTAATATTTAAACTTACATAAGTAACATTAACAAATTTGTGAAATTGAAACGTTATGTCAAATAAAATTACAAATTACGTCTTACTAACACCTAAGTCAAATTTTTATAACATCAAAATTGCATTGAAAAATTTTAAAAGTTTTTAAAAGTATTTCGTTAGCAGAAGCAAAAACACAAAATGGAGTAACAAAAACGAGTAACAATATGTTAAATGCCAATACAAAAATTCTCAAAAAAAAAGTTTTTTAAGAACAGAAATTAAAAATAATTTAAAAAGCAAACCACATTTTTCTAATGTTCCGTGGAGTGATGTATTTTGCAATGAATCATAATTTTTTTTATTAAAACCATTCATCTTATTTGATTGTAGTAACAAAACTAATTTGTCAGTGCAACAAAACAAAATAATTCTAATATCAAAATAAAATATATTACTCTTAAAAATAAAGCAAAATGTAATTACAGTTTTAGACTCTATTGATGTTGTAGCTAAAAGCTAAAAAAAGTTGAACATTTCAAAAATCAAAAAATCGTCTAAAAACAAATTGATTTTTAATTATAGCTTATTAGTATGTAGCAAAAACATCAATTTATAGCACAATAATAATTTTAAATTTAGATGATGAAAAATAACTCTTAATCTTGTATTTTTAATTCGTTTTTTACTTAAGCACAATTTTTCAATAATAACATTTGAAAGCATTAACTAAAACGTTAATTTTTTTAAACAAAAAAATCCGCTACTACTGATTTCGTAGGTTAGTAAAGTCAAATTTCTACACTTTTAACAGTTTCTCCAATATGTATATATGTATAACGTGATCGAAATTATTTACAAGCCACATCACCTGTTAGTAGAAAACTGAGCGACAATGTGTTTTGACAAAATCTTACAAATAAGACTTAAAAACAAACTCCTGTGCACTACAGAATTAACTAATATGTCCTAAATAAATATGCTTCAAAAATCTATTTAAATGTCTATAAATGTCATTTTGGATAACTAAAATGTATAAACATAGTTAAACGAGTATTATGGTGAATTGAGTTTATATAACAAAATTACCCAGAATATCAGTAGGTTGTAAACAAAGACTATACAACTTTTCAACAAAGTCTATATGATTCAATATAATTCACTCTGTATTTTTCGCTAAAACTTTTAACAAACTTACAAGATACTTAAAGATGTAAGTAAGAAAATTTACAGTGCTGACAATTACGCAAAGAACATTAATTTCATGAATTTTAGACAATCTGTACAGTAGAAGAATTTTAGAATCTTTAGGTATTAAAAGTTTAGAAGTTTTTTTATTGATTTCGTTAATTGACAGTTTTTTAAAAAGTTTTGAAAGTAATCTTTAAATTTGAAAAAAAAAGATTTTGAAAAAAATTGATAAATTAAATTCTAATCAAACGGTGCGGTGGAAAGATTCTAGCAAGTTCTAGATAGATAGAGATGTCACACAAGTTGAGCTTTTGTCAAACGCCGCAGTGGACATTTTTAGAGCTTGGAATAAATTTATTGTCTCTTAAAATTTTGTTTTTATAGACTGACCTCTTATCGATAAAACTGGTTTCCAAATATCTGGAGGAAAAAAATCTAAAATCGTGATTAATATTAAAATGATTTTTAATTATTTCAATAAATTCATTCATGTTTTGTTAATAATAATTAGACAAATTAACAAGAATTTTAGTGTTTTCAAACAAAATTGGAAGATTCGTTTTTAACATGTTTTTCGCTACTGTCGATTTAGAGGGTTCTTAAAACTACTACATATTTAATGTTCTTTAACTGTAGAACGCTGAACATTACATATGTCTAACACCACGTGAAACTAATCATTTGAAAATTTTCTTTTTCGTGTTTTTTTCTTATACCAAAACAAACTTCAAGCAAAAACCGCATTATCTATTGAAGGAAAACCCAAATAACAAAATTATGGTAAAAGATATTTTTTTAACACCATTTCTCGGGTATCGATTAGACATCATTTTGGCCATTTTTTTCAGACAAAATTTGTGTGGAAAATTTCGTATGAAATCGGTATCTATAAACTGTCACTATCATTTTCGAGGCATCAAAATGATGCCATCTATAAGAAAGCTGAATGTCATGATGATGCCAAAATCATATCACATAACATGATTATTCTATTATTCTGTTATAAAAAAAACACTGTAATTACAAATTACATATTGAAATACAATGTTTTAAACTTTTATATAGTAGTAGACATCGTTTTAACAAACATTTAAAGTAATAAAGAAACTTAGGTTATACCAAGTTATACTTCATCGGACAAAAACGGACATTCTTTGCAAGGCTTCAGTACGTAAGAAAATGCAGCAAATTGTGCTGATTAGTTTATAATATCGCCAAAATAAAATGAAGTTATATCTTAATAATTTTTTTTATGTAGAGGAAAGTCGCCTAAATTCGGATACTGTTTTTAAAAAACCAGAAAATGCCTTAATAAAAAAGAATGTAAAAATTTATTTCCTATGCAATCATCAGGCCATGGGTTGAAGTAATAGAAAAGTTAATGTAAACAAACATACTATAATTCTAATTTTTTTTATAATGACAAAACTAAAATAAGTGCATTTTTGTCCAATAAAAAAAAGAGTCTTTATTTTGGATACGGTGTCCGAAATTAGGCTCCAATTTTTAAAATCAGACTAAATGTCCAAACAAAATTCACACATACACTTTTTCTTCTTGTTTGAGTTAGCACATTGTTTATAGGTCCACTTAAAGCGCTTCATGCAACGTATCCACTGCTTACCTTGTACATCTGCAAAATATAGACCATTACAAAACATGCATTCTGTATCGTCATCGTCGCCATCGTCCGAGTCGTCATCCAACACTGGCTCACTTCCAGAACCTGATGAATCATCATCGCTGCAATATTTCATATTTTTTTAGTGTTTCGGTAAGTTTTCTTTGTTTTGGTGGAAGTTTTCTTCGTTTTGTTGCCTTCTACAACCTTCTTTTTATTATTTCCTGCCAACTCACAACTTAGTTTTGATTTCTTGCTTTTCTCATTCAAAGATTTTTTTCTCTCTTGTTCTCGCAGGCTTTCCTCGAGTTCGTCTTTGTATGGTGTACTGGTGATCACGTAGCTAAAGCCTTGTCTAGATTTTCTTCCTCTAGATTCTAAAGTTTTTGCATGGGAAGGTATTGAGTTAAAGTCCTCCACTCTTATGGTATTTGCATTTTTTTCAGGCGTCTGAATGTTTTTTTTCTATTTTGTCTTTGTGGTTGTTCAGTCAAAACGTTTCCAAAGGAAATAACTTCTTTATTGTTTTGGGAAATATTTGGTGGTGGTGTCCTTTCTCTTTGTCTTTCAATTATGAAATCATGGTTAGAAAATATATTCCTGTTAAATAGACATATACCAGATTTGCGAAACCCATTGACCGAAATCTCTGCAATAGCACTTTTTAAAGAAGCAGGACATATAACCTTACAAATATGGTAACAGCTGATGATTCTGCCAGGATTTTGTTTCAACCATATTTGGATTTGCTGAGTATAATAGGTTTTAAAAGGTGACATAAATGATAGGTCCAGGGGCTGCATCTTGTGTGAGGTATGAGGTGGTATACACACTATTGTGACGTGGTTTTCACGTGCAATTTTGATAACGTCAATATTTCGTGTATGACTATAGTGACCGTCAAGAATTAGAAGCACTGAATTATCAGGGGGTGGTTTCACAAACTGAATGAAGTGTTGTAGCCATTGGGTAAATATGTGTTGTTGAATCCAACCTGATGGATGGCAAGCCGCGATAGACCTAGAAGGTGCCCCATCTAACAACTCAGCTTTCATATTTTTTCTGGGAAAAACGAATAAAGGTGGAACAAATCCACCAGCTGCGTTCATACAAAAAACAACAGTTACCAGTGACCCTCTTTCAGCAGCGGTAACCGCTCCAACTTGCTTCTTTCCTTTCAGAGTTATAACACGAGTATTTTTGGATTGGACAGTTGTTACCTCAGTTTCATCTACATAGAAAACTCTCGCAGGATTGTAATTAATTTTTTGCATCTTTGGTTCAAGCAAATTGAAAAATTCATTTACGTTCTCATGAGTAAAACCTTTAATTCTTCCTTTTGAGATCCCTTGCGGTTTCCTAATACTTAAACTTGGATGACGTCTAAAGAATCCTCTCAACCATTTTTTACCAGCAGCTCTTCTCTCATGAGAAAAAGGATGAGGCAAACCATTTTTTATGGCTAACTGGTATGCAAGTCTCTTAATATCGCCAACGCCCACTCCGTAGAACCTCCTGTCTATTTCCAAGCAGTACGAGACTAAATTTTCTTCTAATTCAGGAGTAAGTGTGGGTTTCCTTCCTATTAAAACTGTAACCAGTTGCTCAAGTGTTTTATTCGTTTGTTTTACGTAATCCTCTAAAGTTGATTTAGGGACACTAAATAGCTTAGATGCTTTAAGGTACCCTATTTCTTTACTTCGGACCGCATTAATAGCAAGTATCATTTGATTGTGATCCCACTTCTTATGTTTTGTGTTTACTCTTGGCATAGTTACTCTGAAACAAATGATTTTTTGCTTATCTACTATAATAAACGTGACAAAAGACTTTGGGTTCCTAATTTCGGATACCCGAAATTGGGAATCTCATGCTGTCCAAAAATGGGCAACTCCACACTTTTTAAGTTAGTTGTTTCTATTTTTGTGTATTTTAGTGGGAGGTTAATTTTGATTAGTCAATCGTATTAAGTAACGTTTTAACTTACCCAGGTCGGGAAATCAAAAATTAAACACAATTTTTTACACCAAAACACAGGCCAAAACGACGAAACAAATAAAAACTCGTTTTCACGCTTTATAACTTTTCTGCTGCCATCTTACACAGAAGTGTCGAAATATAAAATATTAATAGATATATAGGTTGCTGTACCAGTTACCGATGCCAAGGAGAGTTTTCTGTTTTTTGATACATTTGATTATCAGAAATACCTTGCTATCCGAAATTGAGACTCTGTCCGAAATTAGGCGACTTTCCTCTACACCATTTACCGTAAAAAATTATTAATATGTTCTATGGTGAAACTTTTATGTCTAAAATTATATCTATTTACCTTTAATAATTATTATTATTCCACGACGTTGAATTATTATTTAATTATTTTATTATTATGTCTAAAATAATTTATCTTTTTTTACAAATTGTCTTTTGCGTAAAATACACAATAGATTAAATGGATAACTACACATATTCGATTCCTGTCCTAGTAGTAAATAAATTGCCATCTTCAGATTAATAATTGCCGAGAAAAATATTATGCAACGTTTGCAAAATGACCAATATGAAAAAGTATGTATAACGCTTTCATGAATTTTGTATGAACTAAATTGATGCTTTGAGCGTTTAAATTTTTGCGTTAAATTTATAACAGAATGATGCATTGACAACGATAGCAGCCTATACAAACCACCAAGCTATGAAAATCGTACCAATAATTTTGTATCAAAATATTATCATTAAAATGACACTCGTATGTCAATAAATTGATAACAATGCTGATCGGGAACAAATTTTGCTTTTATTACAAAATGGTTTTCTACATTTTACACAAAAGTGGGTAGTCATTCGTCTTTTTTTTTATGATCAACTTGCATAAATAGTTCTATTAAACTTATTAGTCACTGTGACTTTTTCCGAAACGGTTTGTTTATTTATGTAAGCAATATTTAGTATTTAAAAAAAGCAGAGATGCCATCTTTTATTTTTTAGAAGTACTCATAGTTGAACACATTTGGTCCAATGTATCCAATGATCTTTTTGTCTAATTTTAAGTCTGCATAATTTCTGTTTTTTCTGTTTTTTTTTTGTGTATAGACAAGCACTTTTTCGTTGGCAAAACAAAATTTTAAGCTGCCTAGATCGCGATTGTTAGTAGTTGATATTTATGCATTAATCTTTCCTTTAGTTTTTTTTATAGTTCTAACCATAGTAAGCTTGTAAAATAAAGCTAATAAATCATTAGCTAGTAGTAGACGTACACCAATTGTTCATTGTGATATTTTGATTTGAACCTACAACTGTTTGACATTTTTCATTTTATTTTTCTCTATTGATGTTTGTGTTTTGGCCTAAATATAGCAAGTAGTTTGATGAAATATCAAATTTTTTTATCCCATATTTACACGGCTTATTTGGTAGGTACATTTGAAAAGAGCATTTTCCTCAGAACTTAGTAGTTGTTTGTCTATGGTTACGTAAGAGCTTGGTCTATACGAATTTGAAACTTTCACGATTCATAACTGCTTTAAACACAGTTTCACATATTTTGTAATCAAATAACTTTTAGAATAAAAAATGATTACTTTTAAAATAAGTAGACAATATCAATAATTCTATCTCTTATCGCTCTGTCTCTCTTATCTAATTAAGACCAATAGTAGATATTGTAGCATGAGATTTTGCTGTATATTTATCAGATTTTTTTGAATTACAGCATTTGTATGTTACGCAATTTTGTCAATCATAGAATCCGAACTACGAATACTTGAAAAAAATCGTTCGCAAGGAAATCATTTCGAAAAATTTTTACTGGGCTCGGAACAATATGAAGTATATTTTTTCGATATTCAATAATTTAAGAACTGTACTTCATTGATGCCTATTTTTTTCTACAAGTCTTAATTATGATCAATTTTTTTCATTCACTTTAACAATTCTTCTTTGTAAGCTTTCATTATTCACGTAAACCTGTTCTCAAAATTTTTAGGCTTTACCTCATCTTTAGCATTACTCTCACTTTCCTGAATGGTGTTGCCAACCCAATCTAGAATTAGGTTTTCTGCAACTTCCCGTTGGGCTTGAGTAAGAAGCCTGTTGTTTTTTGATTGTGTAGACATATTATTAAAGAATAACGTGTAAGTACTATAAGTTATAATCAGAAAAGAATAATTTAAAAAAAATGAATCATTTTTGTATCAGCTCTGTGCAGAAAAAAGTTTGCTACCGACAGTTTTTGAGAATAGTGATGGTGAGACAATCGGTTTAAGTTTTTTTTTAACAAACCAAAAACAAAAAAAAACAATTTGTTTTATTAAACCTTCTGTCTATACCAGAGTAACGTCCAGTACAGTTGTTAACTTATTTTCATACTCATTATGTTCTGCTTCATGTAAACGTTTTAACTTCGTATTTGTTCCAAGACACCTTCTAGTTAGTGAAAAAATTGTATCAGTTGTAGAAACTTTTGTTTAAGTTTCTTTTTTTTCATTATTATTATAAGCGACTTAAGGAGTTGTCATGTGCTGCTTTCACTAGTCTTTCGTTTGCCATTTTCGTAATGTAATTATTAATTGATTTACCCATTCGTCTAGTGCTTGTCGGAATGTCTCATTTCTTATATAATTTTTTCTCGTTTTTCTGCTCTTTTCTTAAGTGTTGCCATCTCTGGTATACTTAGTATTTATTTTGTTTTTGCATTATTAACTATCGTTTCTACTGCATATGTTAGGACTGGTCCTATAACATTTTTGTAGATTTGAAGCTGAGGTTTCTTTGTGAGATATTTGTTGTCCCATATGGCGTCATTGAGACATTCCGATATTAATGCTGTTTTATACGGTTGTTCTTTCGTTTTGTTTACTAATATTCTATTACTGGTGATATTTAACGCAAGGTACGTATGTTTTATCACTCGCCTTGTGCTTCTAATTTGAACTTTAGCGGTATTTTACTTGTTGTTAGAGTTTCTGTTTCACTCGTAGATATTTCTAAGTTAAACTTCTTACAACTGTTTCAGAATTGACAGAGCAGTCTTTGTAATTAGTTATTGCTATCTGCAACTAATGCTGCCTCGTACGCATAACTTACAATATTAAACTACATGTTTCACATTTTGTATTTTTCTAGTTGTCTGATTTCTTAAAAAATTGTCTATTATGAAGAAAAACATTAAAGAACTTAATAAATTGCTTTGTCTGATTTTCTTTGTTGTTTCTATTTTTACATTAAACCACTTTCTCTTTTTATTCCACAATAATTATATAGAACTGTATATGTTTTGTATTAAGACTGCTAGTGCATTTGTTACATTTTCGTTACAAGATCTGCCTGTCTTGAAGCTGTTCTGTAGTACGATTTATTATTTAGGAGAGTTTCTCAATTATAAGCTTTGTTATTAATTGAATCATTAAACTGAATACGTTTATTTTTTTATAGTTTTCTGGCTTATGTATATGTCCTTTCTTGAATATAGAAATGACGATGTGAGTTTTTCATTCAACATTTAATTTGTGATGCCAATTTCTCCTGGTGATTTTTTTACAGCTGTTTTATGGCTATTTCAATTGCTTTATTCTCCACATCTATGGCACGCTTACTGGGTCTGTCTACTTAGTAGTCTACTAGTGTAGGCTCCCCAATCTTGTGTTTTTATTTGCCTTATTTTTGAGTTTGGTTTATTATTGTTTTATACTCATTACACTCTCTGCTGTTTTTGCAGATTTAAATCTCGTGTAAACTTATCTTTTTGTGTTTGATAGATCTTTGATCTCTTTGCAAAATCATGGTGTTTTTAGTTTGGGCTATTGAACTTTATTTATTCTTCTAGTTTGTAACGTTTCTGTTATTGCATCTAATGTGTTTTTTTTTAATTTGTGCCGGTTTGTGTCTACGTCGTTGTTAGTTCCTTTTAGTTTATTTTGGATGTGTTCTTTAAGTCTTTTTTGGTATAAGTATTGTATGCTATCGTTTTCTAATAACTCTCTGTTTAGTGGGGTTTTTTTTTGGTTTATTGATTTTGTAATCTTCTTTTCTTAATTACTAAATTATGGTCGCTTCCGATGTCTACGGAATTCATTGTTCTTACATCTAGTATTTAGGTGGAAATAATTATTTGTGATGACATAGTCAATTGCTGATTCAAAGAATTTTTATTATACGACGAAGGTTCTACTTCTTGTTTTGGCTCTCAAGAAGAGACTAGGACCAAGCCTAAGTCTGGGTGTTTTACTACGACGCGGTCTAAGTCGAAAGTCGCTTATAATCATAAACATAATAACCGCAAAAGCTTAAGATTTTATGGTCTTCTAAATTTATGGTAACGGAACAAATATTAGAAACGAATCATCAAATTTTGTTTAGAAATACTAAAGTTCTTGTTAAAGTGTCAATTTATTGTCAACAAAAATTTAGGAAATTTTCTTTAACGGATATTTGGAAACCAGTTTTATCGATCGAAAGTCAGTTTATGAAGCAGAATTTTAAGACGCAATTAATCAGTTTATTGTACGTCCTGAAGATGTTTATTGTAGCGTGTGACAAAAACTCGACTTAAATAAAATCGACAACACCGAATATCCCGAATGAAAAACTGTAATGTAAAATCAAGCGGTGAAAACCTAAATTCTGTTAAAACTAATAAATTTTATCTCTATTAAAAACTTGCTAGAATATTCTTACCGCTTGATTAGAATTTTATTGATCAAATTTCCGTTGAACAAATTAAGAACTTAACTTATTTTCTCAGATTTTATATACCTAATTTTTAAAAATTTAGAAACAACGCGTCAACGCGTAATACAAACTATTTTGTTTTAAAAAATTTTCATAGAATTTAGGTTTTCACGAGTTATACTTCAAAATAATCTTCTTCAATAAACAACAAAGTTGTTTGAGGTTCTGAAGATGCGACGTGTGACAAAAGCTTAGCATGTAGACAACTTTACAGACGAAATTTATAAAAAGTAATACATTATTATAAAATTATAACTTGTAGAAACTTTAATTCTACAATAATTTATTTGTTTACCACAAAAAAACAAATAATTTTTTTTTGTTATGACAATTATATAAAATTGATTATAAAATTAACCGAAACCTAAATGGTTTTGAGTCTCTGTAGTAATAACTATTGAAAATCAAAGAATAAGTAAAAAAAGACAAAATTTACCAATTAAAAAATAAAGAAAATAATAATAAATAAGAATAAAGAAAAAACACATTACTAATAAAATGTCAAAAAAATCGAAATGAACAAGAACATATAGAATATCATTTGATTTAGCAGAAGATATTACAAATAAACGTTATAATCACACAAACGTTGACCTGGTAAATGATGACCATGTAATCGATAAGAATAAGTGGGTAATTTAAACAGCTGTAGCTGAGGTGCATTGTTTGTGGTTTTTGAACCTACTTTAAATGTACTGATCCGACTATGGTCGCAAAAATCCAAAATGATTTTTTAACAATAATAGTGTTAGAATGACTATAACTATAACAAAAAAAAACATTAAAACTAACAGTATTGTTAACTTTAAATGTTTTTATTTTAAGTATCAACATAGAATAGTTTCATAATTCAGTTACTTTTGTTGTGTTAATCCGCTACTAACTTATCCTAAAGAATTGTTTGTTTTCTTGTATTTGTCGCTGTAAAAAAATTATTTTGCATATGCAATCAAAGTAACGATTCTAGGGTTACGCAATATTTAAATAATAAAAATCTGTTTGTATAAATAAAAATCGTATTTATATTTTGTTTGGAAAACCAAATCACGTAATAATGTTTTAAGTGTAGGTTAGAAAATTTGTAAAATCAGGAATATTTATATAAAAAGTAATTATAAAATTTAGTTTACAAAACTTAAAAAAATTGGCTTGTCTTATCACAAAAAAATTTACATAAACAGAAATTAAAACATTTAATTTTTTTATTTTATTTTAAATAAAAGCAATGAAAACATGTTTATTATTGTATTTTTTAAGATAATTTTAATTGCTTTATTTTATAAACCAATTTTATGTATCTATTTGTTATTTGCAGTTTTGTGCATTTTTTTGAAAAATTCTTTGTTAATTAAGGTTAAAATTTATTTAATATAAGAAATCAATTTTGTAGAAAACGTTTTTAATCGATTTTGTAAATTTTTTTGCAGCAAAACTTTTTGGAACAGAATTCTTTATCAAGGTTATAATTATATTTAAAGAAAATACAAACACTGTTTCATAAAAACGAAAGACAATTATTAAATTGACTCAAGTTGTGTTCAAATCATTGCTTTAGCTGAAAAGCGATTTGGAATTTGTTTGGGTCTATAAATTAATTCTGAAAGTTTTAGTCAACAAAAACGAATCATAGCAAATTATTATGCATAAAAGAGTATGCAATTCAAAGTAAATTTTTGAATTCAAATATATACACAGTGTCCAAAGTTACCTGTTTACTTTTGCTATATTCTTCATTATTAAAGCTACAAATTGGTACAAATTAGCAACGTTGAAGCATTTCTCCTGTGGCTTACCTACGGCAGTGTACCTATTCAAAAAAACAATTGAACAAATTTTAGCGATATTAAAAAAAACTATTTTTTTGTGAAACGCTTTATATATTTTAGAAATATTTAAAAGAACAAAAAAATCTTAATAAGCAATGTCTTATGCACTACTACAATTAATTTAAAAATAAATGAGAAGCGTTTAAGGTTAAGATATTTAACTATAATGTAATCAAACTAGCCATGTTTTCTACTACTCAATAAATATTATTTCTTTTTAATTTGTTAAAAAAATGCCGTTTACACATACAGAAAAATGCGGTATACTAGAAATATAGGTAGTTCTTAGAAAGAATTTAATAAATGCTTTTAGATATTATCAAAACGCTTTTTTGGATTGTTAACTTTCAGCAAGATGAGGTTCATGCTCATGATTATATTGCAAATACAAATTTCTTAAATAACGCTTTTGTTAAAACAAAATAGACACAAACGCACCAATACGTTGGCCTACACGTTCCTGGAACTTAACGTCACAAAATTTTTCTCTAATGGGATTTTTTGCAAAATGTATAAACAACAATACTGTAAAATTTATAAACTTGAAAACAGAATTTGAGAAATTATTTAACAGATTTGAGGAAGAACCATTCTAAGTACAACACGGAATGTTTTGTTTAAAGCTCAAAAATGTTTTTACGAATACGTTTTTTGAAAATTTTATAAATTAGCTAAACTGTGTTTTCGGTTTCGGTTGATGCTCAATAATGATTATTTTGTTATAATTTGAAGTAAGTATTTAATTCAAAATTTAAATTTATTACTGTAGAATATGAAAACCTTAAACGCTTTTCATTTATCTTTAAACTTAAAATTTTATGTTCTAAAATATCTAAAAATATATAAACTTTTAAAAAATAGTAGGTTTATAAATATTACCAAAATCCGATTCAATTGTTTTTTTTAATTGTATTGTTGTAATCCACGAGAAAAATGCTTCAACTTTGCAAACTCAATTGGTAGCTTTAATGTTAAAGAAAATAGCAATAGCAAGCAGATAACTTTGGACACCTTGTATTTTTGTTTTCTGAACGATTCAAATTTAAACAAAGGTGCTTGTGATCAGCTACAATTATTTTTTGCGACGGTGTGTTAAAAACCCCGAAAAATAATATTTTTTGAAATAAACCAAACGCAATATAATAGAATTTTGAACCCATTTTTGAAACTAAAACAATTACATCTTGATTTTGACAATTAGAAAACCACATGACATAATTGCATACGTAATACAATCGTTTCCACATTTTTTTTATTTATTGAAATGATATTGTGTATTAGGATAAATTAGCTGTGATTGCAAACCAAGCATTTATATTTGAGTACTTTTGTAGATAAAGATAAAATGTAATTGAATTTAATTAAATTAAATTAAACAAGGTTAAAATTCCTAGTTAATTGAAAGCAGTTTAAAAATAATCTTTTTGTTTGTTCTTTTTTTTAGTGTTTTACAAAATAATATAAACATGTAATTCTTTGTTAAGAGATACCAAAATTAGTAGTTTATAATAAAGCATTTAAAAAATACTTATTTTATTTTTAATTTCTCACAACAATAAAAATATACTTACCAAAATTTACTAACCAAATTAAATATTTGAAATTTGACAATTTCATAAAATTACAAAATTAGCCTAATAATAGAAGTGTCCTTGGTTATAACAAAATAATGGAAACAAACAAAAACTAATTTAGAAAAATAATTGTAATTTTTAATTATTTCTTTCATTTCTAAAAAAATAGTTTTAAGTCTTTATTCAAAATATGTAAAATTTTATATTTTTTAGAATTAAATGAATGATGAGAATTCAATAGATGACGACTTAAACGAAATGTTATTTTTTAATTTTTATAAAACAAAAGATGTTCAGAAATTTAATACAAAGTTTGCGACTTGTTTGTACTATAGAAAATCCGTTGCAGTTACCACATTTTAATTTATAAACACCGTATTTATCTAATATATTTTAGACGAAAAAAAATGTCAATATTAAATTGTTTTAATAAATTTTGAATTTGAAATGAAAACGGTTCATATAAGGAAGAGTAAATTATGTTTTTGTTTGACCAAAAACAAATGTAAGAAATGAATAATTTTTAATTTTAATAGAAGACCAAATTTTCTTTTGTAAATTTTTAATAATATGTAAAGGATAACCATATTTTGTAGATAATAACTAATATTTACTTCTTTGTTAAAACTATCATGATCAAGAGGAAAAGTATAAAAATAAAAAAAAATAATTAAAAATTACAAATAAAATTTTTGTCTTGGCGAAGTTGTTAACCTAAATAATAATGTACTTTTTCTAAATCAGTTTTTGTTTCCATTATTTTGTTGTAACCTATGACATTTCTATTATTAGGCTAATTTTATAATTTCGTGAAATTGTCAAACTTCAAATATTTAATTTGATTAGTAAATTTTGGTAAGTTTATGTATATTGTTTTTTGAGTTTACTTTAATAATTATTATTTTTCAGATTCAAGTTTAAAGATTCGATTTTGTACATAATAGTTTTATAGTATACGCTTGACGATGTAAATAAAAATTAAAACAAATATTTATGAGAAGGTGGTGTGAAGTGAAAAATAAAATAATATAATAAGAACCCGTTTGGAGTTTTTAAAAAAAGAATTAATAAGAACATATACTTAAAAAAATACTTTTTAGTGACTGCGTGAAAAAAATTACCTTTTAAATTACCAAACAAATCACAACTTTAAAAAAGTAAGTTTAACGGATATGATTGACTAAAACTTTATTAAAGACGTCACCTAATTTGAAAAAAAACTTTGACACTTAAATCGATCTGATACGTTTTTGAAAAAAACCCAAATAAGGTAGGTACTTTGATTACATCCAAAAAAACAGTTTCGGTTATTGGCTGTTGCAACAGCTTATTGACATATGTATAAAAAAAAAGAGAACGACGGCAGACATATCAATAGATTTATTCTTTAAAATGTCAGAGAAATGAGTCTACGCTACTCTAACATTTTGTTGATGTGGTATTTGGTAAATTAGCTTTGAACAAAAGTTTTTTTAAATCCTTAAAAAACATTCTTATTCTGGGAATCCGGTTGAGGCCACGAGTACAATTACCAAAAAAAAACAATTAAAATATATATTGAAAGCAGTTACTAGCATCAAAATCGTTTACTAAAAAAACAAACTTTTTCAAAAGTTCTAAAACAAGTTTTCTCTTCTTCTTTTTAAAAGTTAAAAGTGCTACAAGTCATGAGAGAAAAATAAGAAAAATCGTAAATAACGCAAACGCGAAGAAGAAATAGAACATGAACAAATTGAGTGAGAAGTTCAATGCGTTATTTGAAGCGTTGTTATAAAATCTGTAAAAAATTACGTGAAGCGTCCGGTAAAGTTACAAATAAAAAAAAAACTGACTACCCTTTTGTTTTTTCTTCTTTATTTACTAAAGAACTTTTTTCTCTTTATTTAATTTTGTGTGTACGGCTAAAGAAGAACCAAAATATGTCTATTTTTTCTGTTGACTTTGTTACTTAGTGCAATAAATATTTATTTTATGCATTCTGTTTATGTGAAGAAAAAATCTATATTATCATAATCGTGTTTGATCTTAACGAAGAGAAAATTAGTACACTCTTTTAAACTTACATTACGGTAAATGTTATGGAAACTAAGAATTCATTATAAAGAAAAAATACGAGGAAGATTTGGAATCGTTTTATCATAAAACATTTTTTTAATTGAAACAAATTAAGAAAATTATAATTGCACTTAAAAATAAATATTAATTTTTTTTAGTATTAGTTTTTAAACCAAAAACATAATTTTAATGTTTCGCTAAAAAACAACAAATAATTACAAAAAAAATTGTCAATCTAAATCAATTAAATATTATTTAATGTTTAACTTATTTATTTATGTGAAATCAACATAATAAATTTTTGTCTCAATAAATTTAGTCAACTTTTTGACATTAATTTCATTCAATTAAAACAAAAAACCCATGTTTCGCCTTTCGAAAGAAAATTCAACTTAACATATAAATAATTTGTTATTATAAACATACAATAGTGTGGTCTGTTTAATTAAATCAATTTAGATTATTAATTTTTAATGAGCGATACCACCTCGAAGGCGTTGAAAATGGTAATATAATTAAACGTTTTAAATTTAATTAGCTACTAGTAAAAGTGTGTTGTATATACCTACATATAATGAAATGCATTAGAAAAATTAAATTAATATAAAAATTAAAAAAAAAATAATAAAATTATAGATCATTGTAAGATTGCCGGTAGGGTATAATTAAGTTTTTATTATAAAAAAATGGAATCAAGGACTATTCACTATATTTTTATATAATAATATACATTCAGAAATTTAATTTGATGGGTGTAATTTTTGTTAGCCTTAATAAATTTTTTTATGTGGTACGATTTTTATATTATTAAAAATACTTTCGTTTTTATTTGCTACTATATTACAAATAAAATCATTATTATTTGCAATTGCCATAAGAAAATTTAATGAGATTTTTTAATTAACCGAATTTATCTGTGCGTTGGCGTTTGTAGTGTTGAAGAAAAACATAAAATACATGCCGTTTCGTTTATAGTGATCGATTAAAATTAATTTAAACGTGCGTGGTTTATATTTAAATATTTGAATTTGTTTCGTGGCAATTTAATTTGTTAGTTGAAATTTAATTAGCTTGCCTTTGTATTAGTAGTGATTGTGATAATGTGTTGTTTAATTAAGGTTGCGGGGGGCGAGTGTTGATAAATTTGTAGGTGATTAATTATTTTTTGTTTTATTAAAATCGAGGAGTTTAATTTTTGTTTTAGTAAAAATAAAAAGGCAAGAAGCAGTTATTAAGAAATAAAAACAATCAGGGAGACATTTTATTACTGCTGAAAGGGTAGGAGCGGAATGGAAAAAGTGGTAATAAAATTAAAAACTATAGCACTGCCTATAAACACGAGTAGTCCATGGGTTGATGTAGTGGAAAAGGCATGTTCTAGCTATAGTCCTGCCAGTAGGAGTGGCATCTTTAACGTCCTACCTAAAAGCCCGGAGTCAAGTTGATCTCCCTCAAACTCGTAGCTTGAGAATAAAGGATCCCAATATGTATTATTATGCCCGCCCAGGTGCGCCGAAGTAAGGGGGAATATAAAGGGGAAACTCCGGGGACACAAAAGCCTAGCATGCTGTCATCGAACTGTCTGAGAGGAAAGAGGGGATCGTGCCACCAAAAAATGGCAGAATCACCGTCGTTGTGTTGGCGCCGTTGCATTCCTTGATAGCGTCTCGGCGGTGTGGTCAGTCGTACCAAACCACCGATACTTACACGACGCTAGCTACCTTTTTATATTTCGCTCCCGAAGCTGTTTTTGAAACATCCGCGTGTAAATCAATTACAGCAACAGCGTGAAGCTTTGCCCGGAACGCCTCGGAAAGTGGGAGCAGCCAATCTCGATGCTCTTGCCGCGTATCAAACTAATCTTGTTAAATGTGAGTCAAAAGATTCTAAATATTCATTCTGTCAAAACATCTTGCTTCTGTTGTGGCGTGTAAACTACCTCACACCTTACGCAGTGAAAGTTCTAAGTGATCTAGTTTCGGAAGTTATCCCTTTACATTTCACCCCCGACAATTTAATACGTTCACAGTCTAAGGACGACATCTAACGTTCTCTTCGAGCAAGATGTCAATTAAATACTTATGGATGTTACACTTTTATTACTTTCACGAACTGAACTTTAATTCAAAATCTAATGAGGACGTCAAATTAATTCGATTATCGACGTGTTAATATTAACTTTAGCAATGACATCTGTTTAGTGCAAATAAATTATTAATACTTTTAACTATTGTGGTGATGCTGAACTTTAGGTGATGGATGAAAATTGCACTATGAGGCCGTGCGCCACAGACTTTAGCATAGCAGCAATAATGTCGAGACACGGCAGGGCTCGAACTTCATCACGGTGTCGCGAACGTGATCCGCCGGATCCTATGTCACCTTTGGGTAAGCAGTTTTATCAATAAACCAAAAGCGCGCACAGTGAAGAAACAAGTCAAACTGAAAATCGTTTTTTTTTTACTTCTATAATTGCTATAACTTCCACTAACGTTTTTATTTTATTAATTTTTTGTATTTGAAGATAAATATTGTACGTATAAATTGATAGATTATTTCAGATCAAACATAAACCATAACTAAATACACAAAATTAGTTGATGTTTCCGATAATTAAAAGTAGATTTAATGAAGTAGCTAACAAATTTAATGTTTACATAACGTTAGGTTTTAGTCACCATTGACACTCAATATTTGTATTACAAGTTTGATACGCCACTAATCTAAAAATTGCATGTTGAGGCAAATAACAATACAACAAAAAGTTAGTGGTTAATATAATATAAGCATTAAGTGCGACTGTATGTGAAAGTGAGAAAAAAAGTATCATTAGAGCAAATGTTATAGAAGTGACAGGGTGGGTTAAGTGAATATCAGTAGTACCGTACAATTACCAAAACCAAATGTATTTGTTTACTATGTAAAACATTCACTTTTTGTGAATAATTAATCGGTTGTAATGTTCAAGCCACATCATTACATGTTGAAATTTTCACAAAAAAAACTTTTATTTATTAACAAAATAATTTGTTTGTTACAATACGTAGTCAAAATTCGACGCCACTGTCTTTAATAACATATAAAGTAACAAAATAATACATTACATATTAATACGAGTATAATATTCTATTGTATTCAATCAATATTATTAAAACAGCGTCGTTAAGTTTGTAATCGAACTCACTTTTGAAACCATTGTTATAACTCAACAATAACATTCTTTTGTTAATTTCTATTATTAATAAAAAGACGAAATTAATGAATGAATAAAGAATACTCGAAATTCGTTTCATTTTATACAAATATTCTTTTTGTTATTTTAACAAATTTTCAGTCAATCTAAAAAAATTGCTTCACAAGTAAATGTTATTTTTTTCACTTTCTAAGTTAATATATCCCACGAAACCACATTTTTGTATACTTATACAAACCGATTAAAATAAGATGTTCTTTTATATTTTGTAATCTATGACCAGACACACCTGAACAAAATTCATAGCGTAGGAATGAATACTATTTTTAAAGGTTATATATTACAGAAAAAAGTTACGAAATTTAAAAAACAAAAACGTTAATTTTTAATAACAAGTTTTAGAAACACTTATGTGCTTTAGATGAAATCAACACAAATTTATAATCATTTCAGGATTATATTGGCCAAACTTGTATAAATAATGCAGTTAGTTGTTATTGTAAAACAAAAACAAATTGGAATTGATTTATGATAATAATTTCGAATTTTAGAATTTATAATAATAATGTTAGTTTTTAATTTTTTAGATAACAAATGTATTCACTAGAAAACGTATGTGCAAAATACTGTAAACAAAAAAGTGGTAGAATGTAAAGAATTACTTCAGAATGCCATGCTTCTAAAAAACAAAATCTGTTAAAAAAATAGTGCAATTATTGTTGACAATGATAAAGTGATAGCTTGTAATAGGTTGATGGTGTTGATTTAGAATGCAACAATTATTAAAAAAACTATAACAAAACCGTTTATTTTTGATTTTTTTAATAAAAAAATTGATACACTAAAAATCTAATGCAACAAAGTACTATAACGAAACGTGATAGAATATTAAAAAACTTATTCAGAATGCTATGGTTTTAAAAAACAAAATTTTTTTAAAGGAACATAATCAAGCATCTGTTATATAATATATAATATATATAATATATAATTGCGAAATCTTCAACTTAAATTAAATAAATGGAAATTAGTATAAAAGTGTATTATATTTGAGACACGAGAAACAACAGTTGGTAGTTCTCAAAAAGCTTGAAGCCAAATTATTAGTGTACCAATTTTTTTGCAGCTGCGATAGAAAACGTGGTATTTTGACCACAAGAAATCGCAGAAATACAAATATGTGTCTGCAAGCTTTTTTTTACTTTATTTTTAAAAGCCTTTGTGTTTGTAAATATTAGAACAAAATTAAAAGTGATTACCAAGAAAGATTTTCTTGTTACAATATTTTTTATTTACAAAAAATTGTTATTAAAATTTGTATGTTGTTAAAAATTATAGCTACGGTAAAACATCTACAGTTGCTTAAATTGATACGATGTTCTAATTCTAATTTAGTATCTTAATCTGAACAAAACAATTTTTAAATGTTTAATAAAAAAGGTTTTTTAAAATACGTTTCTTTTTGTCAAAGAAAATTAATTATTTCTCTAAAGTCTTTTCCTTGTAGTCTTAGAAATTTTGATGTAAGACTCAGATATAAAATAATTTTGAATACGTTTTACAAAAATTGCCGTCCGTTTGGCAAGATGAAAAACAAAACGTGTTGCCACTCGGTCACATATTGCCCCGTCTAAGTCTTTTGCAAATAAATAGTTTGCTTTTATGACTGTGGTTGTTTGCAGATGCAAGCGTTCAGATTTTTTGATTTTATATTTGCTAAAATTTTTCTTCTCAAAATCATCGTTTTTCAATTAATCTCGAAACATCAACAAACATTAGCAACTCTTCTTGCTCTGGAAAAAAAAATTTGTAAAATTTTTGAATAACGAATTTAATAAATCTTAGTAACGCATCCATTTTAAAACAAAATTAAAAATTCCTGAAAGTATTTTGTCTACGAATTTTTTTTACAAAATTATACCACTTTTTAGTTACTCTTGAAAAGTCAACAAACTGTTTATTTATAGTATCCTTTACGACGTCTGTTAGTCACAAAGGTCTTACAGAAACGTAATGCGTTAAGCAAATCGTTAAAAATTTTTTTTATAATCCTAACAACCTGATACGTAACTTTTTTTGATCACCGAAAAATTCAAAACTCAATTTGAAATGAATGGTTTAGACTTTAGAGAATGGAAAAATTTAGTTTTAGAATAACACTATTAATCTTAGCACATAAAATAGTTTGTCGGTGCTGTCTACACAACTTAGAGATGAACAACACATTTAATTTTTCTTTTATAAAAAATAAAATACAACAAAAAATGAATTTGAATTTATGCGCACCAAAAAAAGAAATAGTCTTATTTAGTCAGTTTTCTGCATCCAAAGTCTGCAAACAATTCACTAAATGCAATATTTTGCACTTGTAGTCTATTGATAATTTCCATTATAATCCAAACGCTTTTTCATGCTTTTAAAAATTGATTCTGATCAGTTCGTTAAGTGTTTTAGTCGTTTCTAGAAAAAAAAATACGTCATCGTCTTCTGCAACTGAATTAAGTAAAAACTCGCTAATCAAATCATTAAAAATTTAAAAACTAAAGTAGTGGCAATGCTAATTCCTTTTAATCCAAATACTAACTTGCATTTCTATTTTTTCGAAAATATATTGGTTATAATTAAACAAAAATACAAATGAATCGGATGAATTATAAAGTTTATCAGTTTATCACACATACGGTAAACATTTGTAAGTTTTGTATAGTTGATAAAACTGAAACTTTAAAATGTAAATAAGCAGCTCATGACAAATGTCAACTAATTTCAATCAACAAGAAAATTAATTAAGCGATTTATTTATAACAAAAACAAAAGATGATGTTATCTCTGTTGAATTCACAGTTTTCTTTTGTCATTTGAATAATGAAACATATTTTACAACTTTGCACGGTGATGACGCAGGGATCATCTTTCGTGGCAACGTCTATATTTAAATTTTTTGTTTTTCTTTTTATGTCTACTTTTGATTTGTTTTTAGTAAAATTTAATATAGTAACATTTCTAGCTAGTGTAAAAATAAAGTGTAACAATTTTCTTGTTTTGTTGTTTACAGTTTTGCAATAATTTTATTATTGTTTAAATCAGTTGGTTTCAAATTTCTTTGCAACTACTGAAACTAGTTCTGTTTTTAAAAATGACTAAAGTTAAAAATCTTTTTTATTATTAAAGTGTTTATTTATTTGTTTGGTATTGATCACTACAAATTTTTTTTTCTATTTAACGCATTCAAATTTAATTAATTAATTAATGAAAAACGTTGTCAACTAGCCAATAACAATATAAATTTTTATTTGTTACATGTTTTGACCTCGTTAATTTGTTAGGTCATTATCAGACTTAGTTATTAACACACAGAACAAATTCAACAAAATTAACTATTTAATAAATTTAGATTATTATTGGCTGATTGGCAACGTTTTTTATTATTTGTTTAATTAAATTTTTCCAATAAAAGGTTTTTAATAAACTTTGTATTTACGTTTTTTGTATGTAACAAATGTTTATCTCAAATTAATAACATGTTTCCACGTACGTTTTAGAGTATAAAATGGTTTTCAACTATTAAAAAAGTGAGTTAAAGTATACTAGAATGTGAGACATTTTTCTGGCTAAATTAAAATTTTTATTTGTTAAATTAAGCAATTTTTGATGTGATTGTCAAGTATTAAACTTTAGATCTAAGGCAATGACTATTCTGTTTATTTTAATTATTGAATTGACGTTATAACATTAAGAAATACTACAATTTTGAACTTTTTTTTAAACTCTTATTTTGTTCATTTTTCTGAAAGCTTTAACTCTGTTATTTACTTCTTTGGATTTCATTTAGGTGTCTAACATATGTATTTGGTATTTGCTTAAGAAAAATAGCGTCACAAGACTGAAAATATGAACCAATTTACTTCAGTTAAAAAAATTATTAAATTGTGAAAAGTATTGACTTGTCTATGCAACAAATCCGTCTCTCATCTTTGATTTTTTATGAGTTTTAATTTTAAATGTTTACAACGATTTGGTATATTCCTCAGTAACATTTTTTTTTCAAGTCAAAAAAATTTACATTGTATGTTTTTATAATCTAAACATAATAAAAAATCACATAATATATTTTAAAATTTTTCGTACTGTTTGAAAAGTAAAAATGATTGACAAAAACCAGAAAAACGGTTTTAAAAAATAACGTCTTTGTAACATCTATAAGAAAAGTTTTGGTACTGAAAAAAAAATCTTTTTTTTTAGAATAATTTTGTTGAAAAATATTCAGATTAAAAAAAATAATTTAAGACGATTACTAGTATAACAAACACATAACATTATAAAAACTATGTTTGAAAGAAAAATTAATTTTATTTTTAACATGAAGTTAACACTTATCATGTTTTTAACAAACTGCAAGAAATAGAAGAGCATAAACGTTGTAATAGACCTAATAAAAAAAAATCCAAATATTAAATCTGAAATCCAATATAGAAAATAATCGAAAGTTCAGTTTTGAGTACATTAATTTTTAACGATAGTCGGAATAACTAAAAAAACTTAAAACTATTTTAATACAGACAAAATTGTTTAAGTTATGTCAAGCCATTACTGACAAAAACACTTTTTAACGTAATCAATTCACTCGATATTCTGTAATTTTCTACGATTTCAGTCACAGTCAAATCAAAATTGTTGATCTGACTGTTTTCTACCATTCAGTTGTATTCTGTAACTTAAAATCAAATGGAAATACGCAAAATCAAAAAGCAAATAAAGCATAAAATTGAATTGTTTTCTACGATTTTAATTATACAAACTTTCGAAGCGTCTAATTAAAATTGCCGATTGGACTGTTATTCGTCCAAGTCACAAAATACCAAATTTCACACAGCAAGTCAAAATTTACAAAATTGGGCTGAAGAATATTAAGTTACACACAATAATAGTTTTGCTTCAAGTTTCGATAATTGGATTTGATGTATACGATTTCTATTTGATTTGTCAGACGTCACAAAACCAAACACATTTTGCGTGGTTTACTATCTATGCTTCTGATACCAATTCATTAAATCGTTGCCAATTTACTAATTTTAGTAAATTATTACATATATTATATTATTTTTTGAGTTTCTTATGCCAGTTGCGTAAAACCATTTATGACAAAAACACATTTTAACCAATTTTCATAGTTTGTAAATCTCCTTGCATTCAACTCACTTGGTTTCTTTATTGCTGTACCTACTTAATGCTGATACCAAAAATTTTTATAAATGTTTTTTACTATGAGTTAATAGACGCTTCACTATGAGTGTCGTTTTGCTATAATTTTTATTATTTTATTCAATTATATGTTTTGGTATAGCTGTTCTATTAGAAAAAATCAAATAAAATCTGAGAATCAAATCAAAATTATTTGAAATTGGTATTCTGTGTTTTTCTACGATTCTAATAAGGGTAATATCAACATTGTTGATCTGATCGTTTTCTATCATTTAGTTCTATTCTCTAACTTAAGATCGCATAGAAATACATCAAATCAAATAGAAATTAAAGTATAAAATGGAAATAGTTTAAAATTTGTTTTTGTGATTTTGATTATACAAATTTTTAAAGCATCAAATTAAAATTGTTGATTAGACTGTTTTTTTTTACCAAAGTCACCGAATGCCAAATTTCACGCAGTGAGTTGTGCATTTCGAATCAATGTATATCATTTTAGTCAAACTTTATAGAAATGGGGTGGTGAATATTAAGTTACACACAATAAAACTTGAGTTTTGAGTTTACAATATTTTATACCATTTCTATTCGATTTGTCAGACGTTACACATCCAAAAATTTTTTGCGTGCTTCTGATACCAATTCATTACATTGTTGCCCAATTACTAATTTTATTAAATTCGTTTAAATAAATTATTACATGCATCATAATTTCATTTGATTGTCTTGTCACAGTTGCGTAAAACCATTTATGACAAAAACATATTTTAACCAATTTACTTGGCTTGCAAATTTTTTAGCATTCAACTCACCCGGTTTCTTCATCGGTGTAGCTGATACCAATTTTTTTACTAAACGTTTTTTATACGCGCTTCATTATGAGTGTTGTCCTGCTACAATTTTTCAATTATAATGTGGATCTCAATTTAAAAAAAAATATTTTATCTAAATTAGTATTATTAATAGGGTCAATGTTTTTTGCAAAATAATACAACATTTCGATTTGATGTAAACCATTTCTATTTGATTTGTCAGACATTACAAAGCAAAGAAAAAACTGCGTGGTTTACTATCTACGCTTCTGATACCAAATCGTTCAAAATTTACTAGTTTTATTAAATTAGTTTAAATAAATCATTACATGTATTATAATAACTTTTAGTGTCTTAGATAATTATTAGCTAAAGAGGTGTAACAATTGAATGGTATAATTAAAATGACCGTATAACGTAATAATATTTAATTTTACATTACAGCGATTTGATCTCGGAAAAATGTTAGGTCTTTGGACGTGTGTGACCTGGCGTGGTCATGCATGAATTTTACTGGACGTTCACTTTTCTTAGTAGTAGTAACAGTCCGCGGTAATTGTTGCACCTGTTTCCAAAAATTCATAATAAAGCACGACTTTGATACGCCGTCAGATGTAGAGAAAAACTTTATTTCCAATGCGATTGGGTTTTGCGACCAAATTTAATTATTCACCAGAGTTCACGTTCACGATTGTCATAAAATATCCATTTCTTATCCCTCGTAATGATTTTCCACAAGAAAGACTTTTGCCGTTGCTTATTGAGCAGAGAAAGCCACGCGACCACTCGTGGATTTTTATTGGTATCACTATGTTCATGCGGAACCATTTTTTTTCATTACGGATCTCTTCCATTTTATGGAGGCGTTTGGAAATCGTTTGCTGCGTTACTATCAACTTTTCTGGAAGCTCTTGCACCATTTTTTTTTCTAGCTGGAATTCGTAAAGAATGCAGTGTCGGATATGCACTTTATTTATTGCCATTTTCAATTGTACTAAACTGAATACTTATGAAGGTTAAGTTGGGGTTTTTGTCAAATTATATGTTCTTTTTGATAGCTATATGTCAACATTGCTTAATCGCAAAAGAAAGGGAAAATCAATTCAATTTAAAATTGGTTTCATAACTGCTTGAAATGATTTGGATTATTGATTGGTTCACCAATATTTGTGTTGTCTTTATTGCAAACATCAACAACTGTTTGTTAATGTAGTTGCGTAATGAAGAAGATGAAGAAAAAGAAGAAGAAGAAGAAGAAGACAAAACTAAAACTACAGTGATAAATCGAAATCTACATAAAACAATATTTTTAAAGTCAATTTTTATTTAAGTAGAAGTATGTGTCTGGTAGAAAATGCATTTAAAAGTCTTTCTTGTTAAAAATAAGAAAAAACGTTATAAAAATTTTATAAATTCAAATACTACATGTATTTTGAAATATAGTCGTTGCCAGGAACAAAGATCCTTACGTCAAACTTGTATGCTTCTAAATTAAGTGAAAACTCGTTAACCAAATCAGTTGATACACAGATTGTGGTTTGAATTGAACTTAAACATGCTTTGTTCGATTGTTCGTCAGTTTTATATAGTTGATAGAACTGAAACTTTAAAATGTAAATCAGTGGCTTATGACAAACGTCAACTAATGTTAATTAATCAATTGATTTACTCATAACACAAACAAAAAATAGTAAATAATAGAACATGTTTTCTAAATGGGATCATTTTTCGTGGCAACGACTGTAGTAATATAAACTAGTTTAAGATTTTAAATTGACTGTCAAAATTAAATGTAGTACCAATATTAGATTTGTTGAGTTTTTATTAACATTCTTTTTATTTATTTTAAAAGATTATTTTATGTGGCACAAAAAATAATATATGTAACTCTCGTGTTTAATGTTTGTTATGCTATGCTTTACTTTTTGACGTTAGTGACATAAATTACTATTAGAACCCATTAATTCAGGATTTTGTTTTATTTTTACGTTTAAATTGCCCGTTTTATTCGATGACGATTTTGAACAAAACTTTTAAAATGTATTTGTGTTGTATTGCAATTTACAAAAGAAATAAATTTAACCCAATTTTAATTTTTTTATTTGGCTTTTTTGAGTGGTTTATGTTTTAATTAATTTTTTCTTTATTGTAATTTTAGGTAATTGTTTCTATCTCAGCATGGCGTAAGAGTTAGAACTAATTGTTTAATCTGGCAACGTTTTGCATGGGTTAAATGTATACTTCTTTGTGCCGTGAGATCATTAATAAACAATTGCTCATATGTTTCTAAAAACAAACATTTTACAATTAACAAAACAATAGAAAACCCACTACAGAAAAGTTTACTAATTCTAACTTTTACCACCAACTGAGATACAAACAATTACTTTAAAGGTTTCTATAATTTTTTTGTAAAATGTAATTTACTTATGGGATATTTAGTTTTGTAAACTAAATTTGTTTTTTATGTAACTAAGTTTAGTTAACATTTTGGTAATTAATTTGAACATAAACGTAAGATATGTTTAAATTAAATTATTCTTAAAAATTATTTTTTAAACAGTAATAAAACTTAGCCAAAACTAAAGCTTGTTTTCGAAAAAAAAATTGTTTTAATTAATAAATACATTAGAGTAATTAATTTTGCTGTTTAGTTTAACAAAAATCTTTAATTAAAACTAATTTTTGTTGAGTTCCTTCCTGAGTAAGAAGTATACTTTACAATCTTCTAGTAGCGCATAATTTTTATGTACATAATTCGAATCCACCGAAGAAGTGTATAATGTGCTTTTTTTGCAAATTTTTTTAAAAACAACTGGGTAAATGAACACTACAAATGCATATTCATGTTATCGCAACCTTTAAGTCTTAAATATGGAAAACACGACCTGCTTGTGTTATATAAAGTATCATTTGCTTGTATTACCTCCAACTTAAACTGCACGTATTTTTAAATAAAGTTAAATTCTATCTGTGTAAAATAAGAATATATTACAGAATATTAGTATAAAATGTAAATATAATTTCTCGATTTAAAGTAATTGAAAATAAATTCTACTTATAGAATGTCAATGGTTCTGTTATTTAAATATTTTAAATGCGCCACTAATGAAAACGCAAATAAGTAACAATTGGCCTCAATCTAATTTAACCTTCCTCATTGTTAATTCGTTTGATATTTAAAATCTTGTAATATCGTAACATTTAGATTTAAGATTAAGGTGCGTCTACATAGAAATTAGAATCAACCAAAAAAAGAGATGCCTTATCTTTAAAGTTTAGATTGATTACGATAAGGGTTGCTTAAAAATGTAGATAATCAGTGCGTTAAGGACATGATTAGGTAAAATTTACAATTAGAAAAAAAACCACAACTTCCCTAATAAACAACAAGACAGCAGCTGCTGAGTAAATATTCCTTATGGTAACTTAAAAGTGAAAATTATTTTAATAGAAAAAATACGCAAAAAAATCTATTTATTGAATGTTAAAACGCCTTTGGTGCAGTTCTTCTTTGGGTTTGAAATTTGCGTGCAACACGCAACAATTACACAATTACAGAAAAACTTGCTTTGGCGGCGGTATGATTTAATGCAATTAATAACTTAAAAAAATACTTTTTTTTGGCACAGATTATTATTTATTATTCGCGTCGTTCTTGCGTTAAATGTCTATGTTAAACGACTTATTGAAAGTTCATTAATATAAATTCATTAATATATAATTTTATTTAAATTCTCCGACAGGAAATCTGTTGAACCAGTTTTTATATTTTTATTACATTAAGAAATTCTTTAGCGTGTATATGATAGTAAACAAATGTTGAATTATACAAGAATATTTTTTTAAAAACTTAATAAAGTCAACGAGATTTGGTACACGATCTTGTGTAATAGAATTACCGAAAGAATCTGTAATCCATGCGGAATCAATATTTTTCGTTTAAAAATTGGGTAATTTGGGTGCATTTATTTTTGGTTTCACTTTATCATTTACTGTGCCACTTATCTGTCTTTACGTAGTAGAAGTTTTTTTACTACATTGACATTTTTATTAGGCGCTACTGTTGTTGAACATTTATCATTCTCAAAGTATACACATCTGCCATGTTTTCAAATTTTTTTAAATTATTATGCAAACACTGCTAGGCGTTAACTGTTCTGTAGTTGATAAATACATAGTGTGTTTCATATTTAAGTAAATAAAAACTTTGTACCAAAACATCACTTGCAAAATTTATGACTTTGATTTCGTTTGTAAATAAAATAAAATAAAATTTTAAACTGTAACAAATGACATAATATAATAAAAAAATAAGCTTAAAAAGTTATAAAATATACATAAATACAATTATAAAAGAAAATGTTTTTTTGCAATTTTAGCTATTTTTAAATAAACGTAAAAAACACAATTTTTAATTAATGATAACTGCTGGGGAGGCAAATCTTGAGAATAGTACAAATGAAGCACTAATTTGAATCCAAATTCATCAATGCTGACTATTCCTATCGAAGACTTGGTAGATGCGTTATCCTGATAAAAAAACACTTTTTTCATTGCCAAATAAAACTCTTTCTCTTTTGTTGCTAAGTTATTGCCATACATTGGTATAATAGTCGTCTTTATTGTTTTTCCTTTATCTGATTAGTTCACCAAAGTAATTCTATAAAAATCTTACAGTTACTATAACTTTTTTTACTGACAAAATCGTTTTTGCCTTATTCGATGACGGAGAACTTTTGTGTGTTCATTGTTTGGACTGTTTTTTTGATTTCGGAAGTGTATGTTGGATAGAAGATTTATTGATGGTTATGAAACGGTCCAAGAAGTCTTTCAGATTGCGGAAAAAATGTACTAAAAGGTTGCGAAAAACACTCAACCGATTTAGTTTTATTTCCGGTGTGAGCAACCACGGCACCCAACGCATAGAGTGTTTTTTTATTTCCAATTCTGTAGTTAAAATTCTGTGGGCGCTGTCATTTGAGATAACCAGTATGTGTGCTAAATCGCACACTTTTCCTCGACGGCCATCCAATACGATATGATGAATGACTACATTTAGATTCGGCAACCCACTTTTTGAACATTAAAAAATGATGATTTCGGTTACTGTTAAGCTTTTTAGATAAAAGTTTTGATTAATTGCTTTCAACTCAGTTTTTTTTACTGCTTACCAAATCACACGAGACGTTCACTTTTGCGTACCGTCAAAAACAGACTAATTACCAGATCGTTTTATACTGTAATACCTAACCTATTAAAAGATGATTCTACAAAATAGTAAAAAAAATCTTCCAAATGTGCGCCATTTTTGTGTTAGGCCGCGTAGTTAACAAACAATCCTCTTAATAGTAGCGCATATTATTGTTATTCCATTATGTGTTTACTGTTAAATGTTTCTGATCTAATAACAAACAACACTGTTTTTTTATTATTTGTTGTTTATGTGTTGTTTATTAAAAAATTTTAATTACTGTGTATAAACGTTAACATTACCAATATTGATATTACTTTATATTTATAAACACTGTCCGCAGATAAGCTGCACTTTGGTTTATCTAAACTGGTATTTATTTTTACTGGCACACGCGTTAAACACTATTTATTTAGATCGAGTCTTTACATTTCTGATTTTTGATTAGACAAACTTTTTATATTTCTACTTTATCAGAGTCCATGTTTAAATATTTTTCGTGTAAACGTATTGTTTTTTTTTTAAATTTTTTTATTGTTTTAACTTAAAAATTACTCTCTTTGTTAATGTTGGCATTATGAGCACAAAATTTGTTTCTTTTAAAATTAAATAAGACAAAGTTTACATATTTTAAACATTGATGAGTGCAGTTTTATTTTTTCTAAAATGTATTATATAATAGATGGTAAGTTACTACTTTGACTTAGTTTTAGATATCTTTCTACAGTTCTTTTAAAACTTGTTTGAAACTTTCTTAAGATTTATGTGAAAAAGACGTGCAGTATTTTTACTTTCTAACAATTAATAAACTGCATATAAAAAGTTGGCATCGTCTGATTGACGTGATTTAATTACTAAGCTTTTATAACGTTAACGTTGATTGTAAATCAATTTTTGACCGTTTCTCGTAATAATCAAACTGGACATTAATATTTTTCTAATTATTTGAAACATCAAAAAACTCTGCATACTATTACACCGACCATTGACAGTTGATGTAAATCTTTCACTGTCAAAATTTGTCTTAAATTTCTGTATTATTATTTATTAACTTTTTTAAATCACAAATCAATAATCTTTGAAACATTTTTGATTCTCTGAAGTGTTGTTAATTAAACAAAATAAACAAAAATGTTTATTGATAAACATGTTGATTTTTTACACCGTTACAGTTGTTTTTAGAGTTTACTAAACCAACAGATGCACATGCGCCGCTTAAAAATTTTGTTTATGAAATCACCTTCAATTATGAATACAAACCATAAAGTCTGTATTAGAGTGTTTTCCTACTAGTGATAACCCTAGAAAGGCCAAACGGCCGTCTAGTGGTTCACTCTAGCACACTTACAAGGTTTCACACTGGTACAGCTGTTTACAGTTATTTATTTAAATATTAGTAACTTTAGACTACCAGATGTCACCGCCGTCACATTTCGTTTATGCTACTTAATTAAGTTTAAATATTATTAAAATCAATGTTTTACGTTCTAGTTAGCCTTGTATTTTAGTAACTTAACTACAGTAAACTCAACAATTAGCCCAAATCGCATTTGTACTACACACATCAAAATGGTTGAAAGGGCAAACGTAAACAGATTGTTTGCAAACGTTAATCAAAACGTTTTGTGATTATTGTTTACAGTGATTTATTTTGACAATTTCTAAATCCAGTTTGGTATGTTTCTTGTTGTAGAATAGATGAGTTTAGTTGACATTTGTATCAAAACGCTGTTTTTGCTTTTTAGATTAATTAGTTTGTGTGTATTTAATTAAGAAACAAGTTGGATTTTATAGTGTGTTAGATTCAATAAAGTTAGAAAGAATATCTTAGTTCTGATATTCAGTTAAGCACTGTGGGCATTATACAAGTAGGTATGACTATTCAAGATGTGGCTGCTGTTGTAAATTCTGGTAAAAGTACCATTAAGCGTTTATGACAACGTTATCAAAAGATTAGTGATGTAAAATACAGCACTTGGCTCCATTAGGAATACGAAAGTTGTACAAGATAGATTTCTTTGAATTCAATGTCTTCGTAACCAAAATCTTATGGCTAACTAGCTCTAAAATGTGCTTCAAGCAGTAGTCGGTGAATAAACTGTAACAAAATAGGTTGTATAATGTTAATTTCCATGATCGACGTCTTGTTAAAGCTTCCGAGCTTTCTCATCGCAATCGCACACATAAATTTTAATGGGATGACAATCTCAGCAACTGCCGAAAAGGAAATTGGGCCCACATGCTCTAAACAAATAAATCGAAATTAGATTAAATGTGGAAAAGACCTAAAAAATAAAAGTTGTTGGGAAACTGTTCACGTAGTTCTTTGGTATCAAAGGGATAGAGAAAAAAAATTCAAGAGACTATTTAGAAAAGAAAAGACTTTTCTTGACAAAATACAAATAAGAATAATATTACGTATCCGCAGCAAAAACATTTTTTTAAATTGTTTTAGAGTGATCGAGAGTATCTTATGCTACTCAGAAAAATGTAAATGCATTATTTGAAGTTTTGTTACTAAAAGTATTTTTCGCGATTCTTTTAATTTCCGGTAACTCACACCTAAAAAATACAAGTGGAGTATACATTTGGATTTTTTCAACAAAGCAATTGCTATCTCTAAAAATATTTTTATAGAGAGTAGAGAGTGGTGGTAAAAAATATATGAATCAATAGTGTCATATTATAGTCATCATGGCAGCAAACAAAAAAATCAAGGCAAACCTATTAAGTATAGGTTCAAAAAATACCCCACAATTTTATAAACACTGTACCGTATGAAAAAAAAAATTTTGGGAGACAGTAATCTTGGTTTAGAAACATTTCAGAAAATGAATTTCTAACGCGCTTAAAAGTTCTTTCTTTATTGTTTAACAGCTTGCACACGAATACCATATGCACCACACTTCTTCTGTTCTTCAGTGAATCTAAGCCTAGTTGTTCTATCAGCAATTCATATGAAGTTCTATCAACAAGTGTCGGAAAACATGTAGTTATTTGCATAATTGCGATAATAATAATTCGTAATGAAATGCACTGGGTTTTCCGACGGCACTGCCGCCAATACGTCTAAATTTGACAGTATTAAATGTAACAGGATTGCTTGCTCTTTTCTACTTTAATCGTCGCTGCAATCGTTGGGTTATTTTTGCGTTTTTTGCTAAACCGTGAGTAATTTCTATTTTACGTTTAAGTTTTATTGTTGGTTATTCCCTTTAGGTTTAGCAATGATAGTGCAATAGAATCGGAAGAGTAAAACAGAATTTAAGCGATTGGTAGCTTCTATCCGAGGTTGCAAGTAAATTTTTTTAAGATAATGGCCGCTACATTGCTTCAATACTATAAATTTTCTTTAAACAAGTTTGCCGGATTTAAAAACGACTATCTTTTTAAAATAAGTGTTAACTAAGAAAAATCCTAACTGTTGGGTGAAAAGAGATAACTAGCCATTAACCTCTAGATGTTTTTTTGATCGAAAAATTTCTGTATGTAAAAAAACTATTTACTTATGTGTAACTTATCTTATGAACTCTTCACTCTTCAGCGTGTTTTGCTTGTGCCTGTCAATTAATTACTTGTTTTTATTATTAACTTTCGATATTATAAATCTTTTGATTACACTAAAACTTTATTTGCAGTGTTAACTTTTAAGCATCGCTTTTATGTACTTCAGTTGTTGCGTGTACGCTGATCAATCTTTCAAGTGTCAATTCGTTGATTATTTTGAATATCATTGAAATATTTATATTACTGTTACCATAACGCTGGTTCATTGTCTCATGTTCTATTAACTTGTTTAAAACTGTGTCAATTCCTATTAACTAATTCTTTTCCGCTTTTTGTAGTATAGAAAAGTCATAGCTTAACTGTCGTTCAAATTTTCTATCTTGTTCACTCCGTAGTGGGTCCAGACGTACCCTTGGTCTCTCCAAGCCGAGGACCTTAATGAGTACGAAGAGTGGCGCCTAAGTATTTTTCAGCTTTATTTCAGTTTCCTAATCATGTTCACTTACCGACATTGTAGCTAGCCGTGGTGACGTCGTTGTTAGCAACGAGGCCCACTGTAGGAAAAGGTTGGTCACACTTTTTTAATATAGCACCCTAGTATTCTATAAATTTTTTGTGACTCTTGTAATAACGCCAAGAAGTTTATTAGCTCTATTGATTATGTTGCCAATATGATTTACACCCTGATGAATCGGTACACCTGTGACTCTTGCGATGGAGGGTCGCTTCAATTTAATCCCAGATAATTTTTAGTCAAGGAATATAAAATTAATACCTTTGTGAAATATAATTAAACTGCTTTTTTCGGCGTTAAACTGTCGTTTATTTAATTTACACCATTCTTCCAGACTATTTAAAGTTTGCTGTAGCAGATAAGCGTCTTTATGTTTTTCATAACTATAAAATTTTTAAAATAATTAGTAAATAATACAAATCATATTAAACCAGGAAAAATTTTGGGAAATATCGTTAATAAAGATTTTAAACAAAAGAGGTCTGAGTTGTAAACCTCGTAAGACACCAGCGGTAGTATCAATAAAAGAGGACACTACAGATTTCAGCTTTACTCTAGGTGATTTATTCTTCAAGTAACTTTTAAACAGTTTTAGTAAATCGACATGAACTCCTGAGCTGTTTAGCTTAGAGTTAGAGCTTTACTAAAACCAGTGTAAACGTGGTCTAAATCGAAACATCGTGTTCAAACATAAAAAAGTTTTTAAATTACTTAAAAAACCAGTGGCAAAAAATTGATGATTAACAGTCGAGCTAACTATACAATGTTATAATGTGGACATTTTTATATTTTTTACTTATACTTTACTATTATGCTTTAAGAAACATGCTCTATAGAAGTTTTGCATAACTATATGTTTTTTTCACCATTTGATGGTTTTCTAAAATAAATTATTTGTTTAGTATGGCAGCGTCGTAAACTTCTTGAGGCGGTTTCGACTTGTATTTACTGAAGTGCAAGTGCAAATGGTAAACTATTGTAAGGCGTTGGTTAGGGTTTTTATAGATTTACTCTAAAATCCTTTCTGGCATATCAATACGCATCACACGCTTACCAATCAAATTAGCGGGTAGAGATTGGACAAAAAATTCATGAAAAGAAATCGTATCTCACTGTGTGTGCCACAAAAAAACAATAGGAACAAGAGGATTCAACAATCAACATTTGTCAACTGTTCTTGAAAAATATAAATTTCCAGCTAACAGAATCTACAACATAGATAAAAATGGTTTACAAGCTGTCCCAAGTACATTACCAAAACGTATTGCTCCTAAGAGAAGTAGCTAAAAATGTAGCTGCTCATGGAAAAACTGTGACGGCGGGACACTATGTTGCACCGTTTTTCATTTTGGCACCCAGAAATCTAAATCTTCTATATATAACTGGTTCTGCTTTGATTGTAACAGACTTTGGATACATGAGTTTACTAAGATTCGTTGATTATTTAGTTTAGAGCATTTCCGCAAGTATTCAAATTCTACTTTTGATAGCCCTATCCAGCTAATTCTAGATAATCATATTTTTGCAGACCATAAGTTACTGAACTAAATCAAACCATGGACAAAAATTACGTCGCTGGATTAATCAAACAGGTTTTTTTGGCAAAACAACTATTATTGAAAAAACTGAAACGGGTTTAAAATGATTGAAAGATACTTTCTAGACGACAGTATCTTTACTAAAGTTTTTCTACTTGCTTTAGTAATGGAGCAAGCAATTGAAACAAAACTTAAATGATGTAGATATAGGGGATCACGACATGCACTTAAAGACTGTATTTGAAAAAAACATATCTGAAAGCAATAACAAAGCAAAAACAAAAAAACTTCGAAGTAGATTTGCTTTTATTACTTCAGCACCAAACAAAGAAAATATACAAAAAAAGAAAAGAGAAGAAAAATTAATGAAAAAAAAAGAACAATTATCGAGAGAAGTAAAACAACGATAAGAAAAGTGTTTAGTAAAAAGATAATTTTCTGAAGAAAAATGAATATCAGTTCTCTGAATCAGAGTCGCACTATTTACACAAATTTTTTAGAAAATTTTGCTGAGTTAAACAACGCCCCACCAGGGTTCTTTGCTGTAGCAAAAGTTTGATGAAAACAAAAGATTCCTTTCGACTTTACGTAATGTGAATAACTGCTACTTGTCAAGGCGTACTCGATCGAAGGCCTTCCGGTAGTCAATAAAACAGAGATGTACATCCTGGTTGACATCTCTGCATTTTTGGTTTAGAACATTTATTGTTAAAAAAAAAACCATTACGGAAACCAAATTGGGTATCCTTCATAGTTTCTTCACATTTCTGATATATTTGTCTATGTATTATTTTCAGAAACAGCTTTAAAGTGTGACTCATGAAGCTAATAATACGGTGGTCTCCACATTTTTTTGCATTTGGCAGCTTAGGAATTGTCACGAATGTAGATATCAATATTCACTTGATATCGTTCCGGTTTGATAAATTAAGTTAAATAGATTCTCTAATCTGTTAATTTTATCTTCTATTAGCAGCTTAATCAATTCCGTAAGAATTTTGTTAAGACCTGTCGCCTTGTTGCATTTTGCGTTGTTAATTACATATAATACTTCTTCTTTGGTTTTGTCATCTTCATCAACTAGTGTACCACTTATATTGCGTCGATATTTTCTTGTAATTTGTTTAATCTTCTTATGCATATTTCTAGCGTCGTATTTTGCATCCAGTTCTTTTAGTTTTTTGCAGCGGTCCGACATCCAGGACTCCTTTGCTGTTCTTATCTTCTTTTGTATTAATTGGTGGATTTATTTATATTCAGTGATGTCGCCGCTGCCTTTTGTTAACTTTCTATGTTGCATTAGGTCAATTATTTCGTTAGTCATCCAGAGTTGCTTTTTTTCAGGTATTCCCTTTTTAAGGAGTTGGTTTGCAATTTTTCCGACCGGTTGTTTTATATTATTCCATATTCTGTTGGCATCACTTGATTGTGACATGTTTGGAGTTTGCTGTTAAAGAGCTGTGTCAATTTTCTGTGCGACCATCGTTGCTTTTCCTAGTAGTTTTAATAGACTTACGTCTATTCTTTGTTTAGGTTCTTTCTTTGCAACAATTTTGAGTTTGACCCGTATTGTTGCAACTACCGGGGTGTGATCTGAATGTGTGATCTGAATTGACGTCGGAGCCAGAGTACGTTTTAACAGATTTTACGCTATTTTTGAATCGTTTGTTTATTAGAATAAAATCAATTTAGTTTCTGATTATTCTCTGAGCATTATTTGCCGGAGATTTCTAAGTATAAAGTCTTTTCGGCGGTAACTTAAAATAGGTGTTAGTAACCGCGACCCAACATACTAGCCGTGTCTTCCTTTGCCTATTTTTGAGTTAAAATTTTCTATTATGACGCATATTTCGTGTTTATTTACTAATCTAAGTACACTATTGAGTTGTTCATAGAATTCCTCCACCACCTGTTCTTATTTTTCTGCGGTGGGGGCATATACTTAGATAACATTGATATTTCTTTTGTGACGATCATTGCAACTCCGTTTAGGTGTTGTTTTTTGAAATTACCAGAATAGTATCAGATTTTATCATCAATGTTTTCTTCCTAGTCCTGGCCATCGCATCTCGCTGATATCAAGAATATCAATGTTAAGCCTTCTTTTTTTTGTATTGTGTTATTGTATTTTGCTTGATTCAAACATACTTCGAACGTTCCATGTAGCATTCTTTTTGACTGGCCCGGCGATTCTTAGCACCCTCTAGTCTGGGACCTGCCGGGGACTGAGGGAAAAATTTCAGCCATGATGAAATAATTTAGTGTGGTGGTTTTCCGTGAGCTTCCACGCCGCTGTGTCACTGCCGTACTGATGGTTCCCGTCTCCGCCTTTAATTTATTCCTATAGACAGTTTCGATCTACTTGATCTCCATTCTCGAGAGATACTGGAAACGCAGCTGCCCGCCTCCGTAGTCTCCGCTGCAGCCGCCCAATATGGAACAGACGCTGTGTTGGTGCTGGTTTTTGTCCAGCCCGGATATTTTTTATTTTTCCGGTACCCCTTAGTCCTATAGAACTGACGGCCGTACCCCATCGGCAGGGACGGCCCCCGATAGCAGATCCAGAAACAGGCACAAGAAAAAATTGTTGCAAACACGTATAAAGTGTATACTATTAAATTGCGTAAAATTTTTAATTTGTATTTATTTCTTTATTAAATAGTTATTAAACATTCTTTTATAATTCTATGAGACTTCATGTTTCAAAAAATCGGTTATATAAACAAAAAAATATTAATCTAAGATAAAACCCAAATTTAACAGAGCGTCTAATTTGAGCACTCCTATATAATCTAATTATTGGTTTTTGTAATAGGTAAAGAAACATTAGCCGTGTGTAATTTACAGTATCATTACATACGCTATCCTCTTATCTACTGATAAGATCTCATCGCTATTATTATTGTTATTATAGCATTGTGTTGTGAACATTAGGTGACTACTTCCGTTCAACTTTTTTACGTAATTTGATGAGTACGGTGACAGAATAGCTGAGTTTTGATAATCTTTACAAATACCTTCAAGTACTAATGGAAAATAAATTACTTTCGCGTTTTAATGAATTTTGTATAAATTGATTAGATTTCTTACATTAGTGAATGTTTTAAATAAAATCCGAGTTAGAATTTATGAGCTTGGCTATAGATAGAACTGAAAAAAAAAAGTTCAGAAGAGCTTTGATGTGCTGACAAACGTAGAATCATTACTATGTATTCATTGTACTATATTTAGTTGTGTAAGGGTAACCGACCAACAGTTACGATTGTGAGTTTCCGCAGCCTGCTAAAAATTCTTCAATGGTACTGAAACTTATTATTCAAATTGGTTTAGATGTATCGCCAATTGTTACAATCAGAACCAATTTAGGATAATTGCAACCAGATGTTGTTACCGTACAAAAAGTAACTTTATAAATGCGGTTTGCTACAAAGAGAATTTTAATCCTGTTAGATATTCCTTTTGTGAAAGCATCGAAGGACTATTAGACAAATAAAATAGAAAGAAGTTGGTTCTTTAAAATTCCCACAAACTCATAAAGTGTTGTTTTGTCAGTTACGTATTACATTTTGATGTAATAAATTGCTTTAAAAAAAGGCTCGGCGGTGGCAAAAAATATTACACGCTTTAACGAAACATTCACGGTTGTTGGAAGCCGAGGGCGACTGAATGGCGTGAAGGAATAATGACATAAAACTTTTTTCTTTACGTGACAATTTCTAGTATTTTATATTCAAAATCTACATATAACATTTTAATTTTTCCTCGCACATGGTGTTAGAAATTATTAGTTGCCCTTTAAGGAAATCGTATATAATTTTTATTGCGTCATAAGGGTAATTAAACTCCGTTTTTTTCATAGCTAATTGTTCGTTCTAAGTTAAATATTGAATAATAAAACTAATCAAATGCAAAAATTGAACAATAAACTAAATTGAAGAAAAAACGTTTTGAAAGATACTAAAAAGTAAATTTTATTTACTGCCAGTTCTTTTTAAACATACGTCTTCAAGTTGCTCGTTTTTTTGTTTGTTAAAAAGTAATAATTACTGTTTAAAAATAGTTTTTTATATTTTGTGAAATTGAATTTTTACTTTTCAATTAAATAATTGTTTTGTATTTACTTAGTCTGATGCTGAAATCTACATATTGCAAATATTTTTAAATTTTATAAAAATATATATAAAAATGTTTCTAAGTTTAGTAGTTTGCAAGAGCAGTAATTAATAAATTAAAAAAATTAAATGATATAAGTTTTATATTATTTATGTAATCCGTTGTAGTATATTAAACTCAGGATATTTTAAAGTTGTAAATAATGTTATGAAATTGTATTTATACCAAGAAATATCTTAAAAGCAAAGTTGAACGTCTTTGGTTGATCCGTATTCAGCAATAACTTGTAATTGTAACTTTTTGAAACCATAAAACGTAATCGAATAAAAATTATTTTAAATACGTCTTTTAGTCATACAATTTTATTTGTTTTATCACATTGTGATTACGTCTTTATTTTTTTATCTAACATTTAATTTTAAGCGGCTTCAAGACTTGCAATTCTTTTTATCGTTTAAGTTTAGTAAATTCAAAACAAACCATTTTATATCAACGTTACAAAAAGTGCATAAGATTTAATTAGTTAAAAATAATTTTTGCTGTAATAAAATTTAATGTTACAATTATTTGTTAATTTTTTAAATAGTATTAGTTTTGTGTGTGTAAGCTACGTCGTACCGTGCCAAAAATTAACACAACATACCACACACATAAAAAGTTTTGTTATCCAAATTAAAGTACAAGAATAAAAAAAAACTCAAAATTACATTTCTGTAAGAGAACACAATTTTGGCAAAAACTTTGCTTTATACAGTGAGTGACCAATATCTGCCTAGACTTGTGATCATATTTTCTGTCACAAAGATAGCACCGACCAGACATGAGCCGCACAACTGTTTCATGATGCGCCTCATTTTCAGTTGCCAATTTGAGAATAACATCTACACTACGATTTTTACCCTTTTGTGCATATGTTTTTCTGTTTCGAATCAACTTGTTACATTTTCTCTAATCAAATCAGTGACTTTGCCAGTTCTAACAAAAACTTTTTTCTACAATCTCTGCTGCTGGATTTATCGTTTGGAAATTTTATTCTGTATATTACAAAATATTTCTTCTTACAACCTCCAATAACTGATGCCCAAATAGTAGATCTACATTTTAAATGCCCGTTTACCATCTCATCTGTAATGTCTACAACTCCTTTGGTTTTATTTTAGTGAAGTATATCAGGTTTGAATTTTGTGTCTTTTCCCAAAACCGAATCGCAATCATGTTTTGTAGATAACAGGCTACAGCCTTTTTTTAGTGTGTGTGTAACGTACATTTTTATGATGTATAAAACCAAATATACTAGGAAAAGTTGATCTATATTCTTTCAGCAAAAAATCATCAAAGACATATGGTTTGTTTTTGCGCAAAGTGCCGCAAAACGTCATTTTTTCTCTAACAATTCATCTGCTAAACACTTGTATGTTGCTAACAACGTCGAGAGCAACTTTTTCTCTATGATTTTTTCCTGGAACGTGGTTTGTTTTATCTTGCTTTTCATGTAGTCCCGAAATGAACAAAGTTCTCTATATGAAACCACTTGTTGTTTTACTGTAATATTGCTTCCGGAATTATAAACTGTTTGAAAGTTTTTCTACAAATAGATCAAATACTTTTTTTATTGGTACTAGTTTCTCAGTCAAATCAAACTAAACATAGTTGCAAGAAGAGTTGCACAAGCATAAACTTTTTTAGAGCATACAGCATTGCAATTAGTTCCTCTGTGGCTTTTAGGGTCTCTAACATTAGAAGTAGGCCAACGCATGCTTGTATTTCTACAGCATCAGTTAGTTTCCAGGTACGTTGCTTTTATTTAAATTTAAATCTAAGACAAAAATATTTAGATACTAATAATGATTCCTGAAAGTAAGCCCTCTGATTCTTTATTTGTGTGTTTTGAAATGATCTCTATTATCCCATTAGTTAAAAATAATCTAAATGCATCAAGTTTTAAGAAGTATTCTTCCTATAGTCAGCTAGACTTGGTTTTTTTCTAATATTGTTTTCAATGCGTTTTCAATACACCGGTACTAGCTACAGTTAGCTCAACCACAATAGAAACACAAAAACCAACAATCTTGCCAACCAAAAAACGGACTAGAATTACTACAAACAACTTATTGAGCAAAGTATAAATAAATCAGAAATATACACAGAAAAACGGCAAACAAATTTACTCGTCTAATACAAGCCTTTGTTTGGAAAGCCAAACCAGAAGTTCTCATAAAAATAGCAAACCAAAACTGTTCAACTAAAATCAAAGAAAAAAAAAACGCAAAAAAGATGGGTTATGGGCACGTACTGACACAGAGAAAGCAAAAACTTTTGCACAACATTTAAAGACCGTATTCCAACCACTACCTTCCTAAAGCACACAAAACGATGAATTTGAAATACAGAAAGTCTTTGAAAGTATTTCACTAAAATCAAAACTATACACAGAAAAAACGGCAAACAAATTTACTCGTCTAATACAAACCTTTGTTTGGAAAGCTAAACCAGAAGTTCTCATAAAAATAGCAAACCAAAACTGCTCAACTAAAATAAAAAAAAACGCAAAAAAGACGGCACGTACTGACATAGAGAAAGCAAAAACTTTTGCACAACATTTAAAGACCGTATTCCAGACACAACCCTTCCAAAGCACACAAAAAGAAGAATTTGAAATACAGAAAGTCTTTGAAACTCTACATCAGATGACATTGTTATCTAAATTCTTTCCAGTAAGAGAAGTACAACATAAGTATAACTCCCGGTCATATTTTAATTACAAGACTGCACAACAAGAAGCTCCCAAAAAAGGGAATAGTGCGAATTTTTAACGCAATGTATCGTACAGGGTATTTCGCAGCACAACGGAAGGTAACAGACATCAAGCTTAAATGATGTCACCTTGTACAAACCTATAAGATTGTTACCAGTCCTAAGCAAATTACTTAATAAATTACTGATAAACAAAATAATGGACACAATAAAGAAAAATAATCTAACACCTAAACACCGTTTCGAATTTAGAAAACAACATGATACTATAGAACAGGTCCACAAAGTCACTAAAATTATAAACCAGACTTTTGAAGAGAAGGGCTACCGGGCGGCAACTTTTCTAGATGTGAACCAAGTCTTTGACAGAGTTTAGCATATAGGACTATTGTGTATACTCAAGACAACACTTCCGCACACATTGTATATTATACTACAGTCATACTTGCAAAAAAAAAAATTTGCATTAACTACGGACGAGAAGTAACGGATAGTTTTTCTAAAAAACGGAAGTATTTCAAGAAAGTGTGCTAGAAGCGTACTTATACTTGCTCTTTACTGCAGACTTGCCAACCGAACCAAAAACTCGCACAACATATGCAGACGATAAGTTTATTATGCCAAATCACACAACTCCCAACCTGTCCTAAGAACGTTACGACACCATCTAGATCAGATCCAAAATTTGGTGAGAAAGTAACGAAACAAAATTAATGAGAACAAATCGGTACAAGTTACCTTCACGAAATATAAAAGCCAAACTCCAATAGTCTTTATTGGTAAAAATTTACCACAAGCAGACAATACCTTGGTATCCATATCGATAAGGCATTGACATGGCAAACCCGCATATTAAATAAAAGAAAACTAATTGATCACAAACTTACCAAATACTACTGGATGTTAGAACACAGAACCAAGCTATCACTTAGAAATAAATTACCGATTAATACAGTTTCTCTTAAACTAATTTGATTGTACGGCATCAAATCATGGGGAACTGCGTCTACGCCGAATATTAATATCCTGGGAAGGTTTGAAACCAAAGTTCTTTGGGCAATAACAAATGCACTATGGTCTATCCCAAACAGAGAAATACTCTAAAACTTAAGAAGTGAGTAAGTGCAGTGTAAAATACCTAAAAAAGTTGGATCTGCATGCAAGTTCACTAGCGCTAAGTTTACTTTACTATACAACTAACATTTAAACAACTAATTAGTTTTGCTGTCAATGGACAACAGCTTTCTTATTGTTTTACTACACTTGACACATACAATTTCATTTGTTTATAGTGTTTGTAAACTGAATGCTAATAGTAATAAAACAATAAAAAAAGTTATGTCATCTCTTTCCTTTGTGATGTTCACTATCACAGTCTTAAAATTCTCTATCCACATCATTTCCTATTCCTATTTCCTCATTCCTATTTCCTCATTCTTCAACAGCTCCAACTTTTCATCAGTCAAGTTTTTGGAATCACGAAATGTTTTAGACATTATAAATACACATCAAAACACAGAACTAATGTACAAAACAATTATTTTTTCTACGGCGACTAACCGAAAACTGCAACTAACACTTGTTCCTGCAGATTCTGACAAAAAATATTTGAAGCCATCTAAACTTGCTTTAACATCACTGGATTAAGCTAATTGGTTGTAAAAGTATGTTTCTAACCTTCTCGCTTAGTATTTTACCAGACAACAGTCACCGCAAAAAATTTAGAAAGAAATTATTTTGTTTTAATAATTTTTAGTATTGTATCTACTTTTAGCTCTTTCCTGAAAAAAAACTAGCTATATAATGACTTCTTCACTGGATGTCCGTATTAACGTCTGTCTGGATTAAAGAAGTCATACTGGATATCACAAAATTTAAGGCTTTGAATAACCTTACTGTTAATGTGAAATAATATCCCCTTTGGGGAAAAAAATTATGTTATATAAATAAGGGAGGGAAAAAATTACATAACATAGGTGGTGCAGAAACGCACCATTAATAAAAAACTAAAGTTTTGTGAGGTGGCAGTCTGTCAAGCATGCGTATGGTTATATTTGACATTTAATGTCAAAATTGTAAGTAATTGAAAGAGAAAAAGTCTTCTACCGTAACCGTAAACCGTAAAAAAATAAATAAAATTTAGAAGTAAGTAATATTTTAAGGTTATATCTCACATTATTTTACCAAAGGCTGAGAAACTAATGGATAAAAACGCAATTGACAACAACATTGTGTTGAGTGAAAATATGTTTGAAAATGTTCACATAGCATTAACCTTTTAAATTCATAAAAAATTCCGAGAAAAAAAATTTGAAGTTTTAAATAATCTTACTGAAAAACGCAAAGCGATGATGGAAAATTGGATCTATTATTAAAAAAAAAACTACAAAAGAAAATGTAGAATTAACACAAGAAAATGAAAACATTAAGAAAGAAAATGAGAAAATAAAACGGAGTCGACAGAGATTAGACATAACTTTAAAGTAATAGATAAAAAAAAATAGAAAGAATAATATTGTTATTCAAAGCATGAAGATAAAAACTAATAAAACAAGCACACTAATACCTCAAACAGAAAACTTAATGAAAGATTATTTGGAAGCAGAAGTTCAGGTGAAAAACGCCTTTACATTAGGTACAAACTTTTAGTTGTTCAGTCAAACTGGAAAATTGCAAATATAAAGAGAAAATTATGCTTAATAAAACAAAGCTGTGAAAATATCCACCAAGAAGATCTACATAAATGATGACCTAACAAAGAAAGAAAGAGGAAAACAAATCCAATTACGGAAAAAGCAACAGAAGAAAAAAAATGGTAAAAACTCTAAACTGCAGTATAACAAAATTACAAGAAATGGAGTAGTATGGAAATAGAACAAAGAAAAAGAAATATTACAAGAGATAAAAACAAGGGCTTCTGTAAATATTCCAAAAAACTTAGCAACAGAATAAGTAGTTACAAAAGGACGACTGTGGTAATAGAATTAGACAAGAAACCGGAAAAAATAAGCCAAAAACATAAAAATATGACGAGCAGTAGATTAAAGAAGTATGAGATGAAAAATTAAAATAGAATAACGTAGAAAATAGGCACATGCAACGTTAGAAATATATCAGATACGGAAAAAGAATTAGTGAAATAATTTGAGAAAACAGATCTAGATATTCTGAAAATAACAGAAACAAAGAAGAAAGAAACAGGAGAATTAGAGCTACAGAGTGGTCATATCTTGATATATAGTGGAGTACAGTACACAAGCAGAGCTAGGAAAGGAGTGGGATGTATAATAAAAAGAAAAAAGCGAAATACGTAAATAAGTGGACTAGCATTACAGCGAGAATATTGCACATTGAAATGAATATTGAGAAAAATAACAAAACTTCAATATTAGTAGAAATCAATTAACAGAAAAAATCGAGTTTAGGAGAAGCTTATAATAATAGGTGACATTAATGGAAGAGTAGGTAAGCGGAACCAAGAATCGGGCAAAACAATAGAAATACATGGCAAAAATACCTTAAATAATAATGAAAAACGGCTAATTGACTTCTGCATACTAAACAATTTAATAATAACAAACACTTTTTACGCATACAAGGATATACACAAATACACTCGAGAAGTAAAAAACAAAAGAGAGAAATCGATAATAGATTACATTATACTAAACAGAAATTATAGAAAAGAAATAAAGAACACATGGGTGTATAGGGGCCCAAAATTATACACTGATCAGTACTTACTAATGGCAAAAATGAAGATCCATTTGGGAAAGCATGGATAGAACACAAAAGGAGAGAAAAAATTGCATTGAAAAAATTAAAATATATAGACTAAAAGAAAAGGACTTAGCAAGAGAATAAACTTCTGAAACTGGAGTGGTAATGAGTAAAATCAAAAAAGTGGTTACCACACTATCAACTGAAGAGCTATAGGAAAGCATTAAACAGACTACGAAAAAGACGGCAACAAAGGTGTGCGGCGTTGTGAAAAAACAAACAAGATGGTGAAGCAATGAAATAGGAAATAAAAATAAAAATTAAAAAACTGAGGTAGAAAGAATACTTGGTAAAAAGAGAAAAAAATTTAACAGATATAAAGAACAACGGAATAAAGTCAAACAAATGTTGAAAGAAGCAAAACAAAAGACCTAGAAAGAATTTGGAGAAACGATGGAACGTGACGATGTTGGAAACCAAAAACAATTTTATAAAGTCTTGAAGACCCTGAGGAAAAAACAGAAAAGATTAAGCATATTAAAACAAAAGAAGGAACGTTAGTGACCGAACAAGAAGACATTCTAAAGAGATAAAATATTTTGAAGAAATGTTAACGATAGACAAAATTACTCTAAATATGGAAGAAGAGCAACAGGTAGTCAACGTAGACATTAACGAGAACTCTGACATAAAAATAGAGGAAGTAATTGAGGCTGTAAAAAACTTAAAAAGAGGAAAAGCCTCGGGACATGACCGAATAAGTACAGAGATTGTTAAGAATCTGGAAAGTAAAGGATTAGAAGAAATAACAGAATTGTTTAACAAAGCATGACAATATGAAAAAACACCAAAAGTTTGGGAGATTGGGATAGTGATGCCAGTATACAAAAAAGGAGATAGACGGAAATGCTCAAACTATAGAGGAATTACATTACGTGCATATTAGCAAAGGTGTATAAAAGGGTTCTAGGAAAAGGATTTAAAAAAAATTATGGAAACACTTTCGACAGCATAGTTTAAAACGAAGAGTAATAGATAATAAATTACGAAATTACATGAATATGTATATAAACACAAGAAGTTATGTGAAAACTGGTAATTCACAATCAGAGGAGTTCACGACCAAAGACCCAGCACTGTTTAATGTTGTTATAGACGATATAATGAAAGAAAAAATTAGAAAGTTAAAAGTAGGATACAGAAATATGAGACCTGTTGAAGTAAAGGAAAGTGCATTTGCAGATGATATAATGATATACGCAAAAAATGAGCAGGATCTACAACATACTCTTAATCTATTGACATCATTAATGAATAGAAATTTAAGAATCAATGTTGAAAAGACAAAAGTGATGGTAATAGGAAAGCATGACAAAAACACATCAATAACAATATACGGGAAAAACGTTGAAGAAGTAGATACATTTAAATATCTAGGTGTGAAAATACAGAAAAATGGTAAAATTGATTCTGAAATAAGTGACAGGCTGGTAAGCGCGACCAATTTGTATCATTTCTTAAATAACACATTTGTCAGAAAAAAAGAAATATCACGGAAAACAAAAATGACAGTTTATAAAATAATTTTTAAACCATGTAAAAGCTGGATAGTGACAAAACCAATTGCCAACAAAATGCAAGCAATTAAAATGAAATATTTAAATGGTATAATGGGCATAACGAGGCTAGACAGGTTAAGGAATGACAGAATAAGAGAAGAGTAAGATGAGGAACCGATAATAAATTCAATCAAACGACAGCAATTAAAATGGTTTAGACATTTAGTAAGGTGGATGAAGGCAGATCACTGAAAGAAGTATGGGAAGCAAGATCAGGACAAAAAAGAAAAAGAGGAAGACCAAGAAAGTTATGGTACAACGTGATAACAAACAATCTCCAAGAAAGAGGATTAAACTGGAATGAAGGAAAAACATTAGCAAGATACAAAAAAGAATGGACTAAGAAAATATACGGATAAATAAAATAGAATAACTGTTGAAACGTAGTATTTTAAAACATACTCCAATTTAATTTTTGTTTAAGTTATTAGGAGAGTTATTTATTTATATAGGGTATGTAATGTATTTGTTTTAGTTAGGTAATTAACGTTAACACCTAAACGGTAGAATTAAGGTACTTGATTATATATAGTATAATAACTTTACTGTCAATGTGAAATAATAATAACTTTGGAGAAAAATATGTTATTTATGTGGGGACGGAAAAAATTACATAATATAGGTGGTGCAGAAACGCACTGAACAAAAAAAACTTACGTTTTGTCAGGTCGCAATCTGTCAAGTCTTCTACTTTGAAACAACGCAATTGACAATATTGTGTTGAATGAAAATATGTTTGAAAACGTTGACTGCTTCTTCAGATGACAAACTTTTCACTGCGAAAAAAAATAACTAAAAAAAATAACAAAAATTATGGCATTGGGCAAACGGCACAAATTAAGTAGCATTGAGAAAGAAACTAAAATCTTAAAATATAAACTGCACTTTAAAAAAAAATCTTTAGGATAAGGAATTTTTTGATCTTGGTCAACAGTTGATCAAATATGAACAAGATACCAATCGGCATGAGTTTCATGTAACATACTTCAATATTTTATTAAAATATTGATTTTATTCGGATATTACTCTATACCTCAAACACAGTTATAGTGGTCTAGCAAATAAAAAACCAATCTTCATATAGCCGATAACAGTGCACCAGATAAAAGAGAAAAAAGTTTTTTTATTCTTCCAGTTATTTTTGTACCAAAGAAGTACAGGCACTATACCTAATCAAACATCTTTATGTCGACGATAAAAAGATATAATAAAAAAGAGAAACATGACATCAACCTTGTTCATTAATTCATTAGATTATAATTGTCAATTCTTGGAAATTTTACAACATTGTAAATAATTAAAAAAATTCACGATTAAACTTCAAGTCTTTCATCACACTACATGTTTACTAAAAATTGAAAGTTTTACACAAAAACCGTCTACCTCAAAGATTTCCAATTACGACAACGTTAGTCTTCTTTTTCTTCAAACGATGTTTTTTTTTATTAAAATAAAACATTGTAAAGCAAATAAAATTTATTTTAATTTTTTTATTTTCTTGTTAAAAACGAGTTTAAGCTTCATAGTGTTTTTAGCTGTTCTTTTTCTAAATCAAATATTTGTCAATAGATTAATGCCTTTCGGCAATAGTAGTGTCTCTTAGTTAGAGCGTATGCGATGAAATTGATCGCTTTCGTTTGCTGATGTGTTAAAAAGCTTTATTCTTGTACATCTTTTTTACAATGTTTTCTGGCAAAATTTTGAGTTTGCATTTACTAGTATTATAATCAAAGACATAAGATCAGCAGATCATTATTAAAAGTATCAATTGGAAGATCTCTTTTGATGAGTATTCTTCAAATATTGGAATTCGGTATTTTTTACACTGCAAGGTACAAATCAAAAAATAATTTAAGGCTTCAAACAAATAGAAAAGTTTATTCTAAAATGTAGATTTGGTCAAAAAATGTTACGTATTCTTCACTAAAAAGATTTTTGTCAAAAAATAACGTTTACTGTCAGATTTGTATTATAAAAATGACACTGCGAAATGCTGTATTACATTACTTTACTATTGTTGCAATAATCATTCATAAAAATCATTGAATCCTTTAACAATTTTATAAAAAAACTAAGTTTTTAACTGCCTGTTTATGCTGCAGCAACTACAACACATTCTAAGAACTGGTAACAATACACTGTGTTCATTATCCCATTGCTTCAAGGTAAAATTAAAAATCGCACTAATTAAGTATAGTAATTGTAGATCCTTTTAAAACTTAATCTGTATTTTAATTTTGTTTTGTTCTTAATGAGTTTATTTAAACCTGTATTTTTTTAGCAGAACAAACATTTAACTGCTTATTTCATTGTTTTCAGAAAAGTTTGTCGAAACGTCAGCTTCGTCGGTCGCAACGACGCCCGAATCGGTAGGTTTAGAATGTACAATAGTGTCGCCAACGGATATAGAAAGTGGAAGAGAATCGCCCGCCGACGTGACATCAACTTCTGAATCTGGAGTTGCGTGTCATTCGGGTCGAAGATCGCCAACTCACCATCGCAATCCTCTTCTACAAGAAAGGTGGAATTGCGAAGAACTTAGAAACGTTACTTGCCATTTAGAAACCAAAGATCTATGGGACAAATTTAACGATTTAGGAACTGAAATGATCATTACAAAAACTGGAAGGTAAGAAGTTTAATTTATTAGTTTCTAATGAAAACTACAAATCAAACGTAAAGTGTTTATGTGTAACGTTGACGACAGCATTATGACTTATTTAATTACAATGTTGATTATTTCCCACGTCTGGCAATTACTCGGAGTTTATTACAACTAATTAAAAATTAATTATCGTGATTATACACTTTTAAATTAATAATTATGTTTGTTATTGGTGAATGCAAATTTAAATATCGCGGATAAATGATTGTTTATAAAAATGTTCTTAGCTGTAATTTTTATTAAAGTTACAAATATTAAAAAATTAGTTTTACTCGTTTAATTTAGTCAATGTGGATTATGAAATTTGATAATAAATTATATTAATGCGTTTTTGGCATTTGAAATTCTACGCTTAATCAATTGCTCTATACATTGTTAAATTTTTTTAATTAACTTCCAATGGCATTGACCAGTCTCCATTTCACGTTTATGCTTAAGTGCTATTTTAGCACCTATTCAAAAATTATCAAATAATTAATTATATCTACGTTTTACGTTTGCTATTCTAGTTTGGTATAACAATTTTTAAAATTTATTGTTTATGTGCAAAATTCCAAAAAATATACGGTGTAGGTAGAATATATTCAAATTAATTATGTGGTACAATTGCATTTTTTTTTAATTACAAGTCAATGAATAATTATTGTAATACAACATTTTCTAGTATAGCTAAATTATATTTAAAATTACTGTGTGGTGTGCTTTATTTAATTGTTTAATGAATTGGTTTTATTATGGAAAAATTTGTTGTTTTATGTTTAAACTATGACTTAAGTCTTAAAAATATTACCAATATGTAATGCAAGAATTGGCTAATACTAATAGTTAAATATGTAGTATATGAAGACACACATACATAAATATTTTAGTAAATTAGAGTCAAGAAGCTAAAGATAAAGTAGATAACGGAAAATTAATTTTTTTGAATAATTCATTTACTCTAAAAGGTTTTGGTTATAGTGCCTTCAATGCTTCGTTTGTTCATTCCTTGGATAGGATAAAAAAGCACATTTTTAGATTTGAGCAAACTATTTTTTTACTTTTTCAAAAAGTGTCATTAACTGCGAGAAACGAAACATTTGTAAAAAAAATAATATAATAGGTTGTCTCCTTTAATTCAGAAGTTTTTACCCGGTTGACTTTTTTTACATTTTTTCCTTTTTTGACTCTTGGAACCTAGATATTTTTTGATAAGATAGATAAAAGAAACATCTAAATTTCTAACAACAATTTTGTTGTCTATTGAAACACTGCCGCAAATTCTCTTAAGCTAGATTAGGAGGACATAAACCAATGTCATCAAAATCTGCTGATTTTGTTTTTAATTGACATCCTTGCGTCATACGTTAACGAGAATCTCCAACTGACAACAATTTCAACAACTTCTGTAATAGTGACTCCTTTGTAATCCGATAGAACTCTTGGGTATCCAATTAAGTTTATATTTGTTCCTAGAAGCTTCTCTGCAATGGGATTAAGCTTTTTCATTATCTCCAAAGCTAAGTCGTAATTTACTGGCACTGGTAAGGCTTTCGGGCGCAGGCCGTGCTTCAATTTTCTGCTTGAATTTTAAATCGAATTTTGGAATTGGAACAGATTTACCGGCGTGGAAACCAATCGTACGACGATGACCCAGCCGTGGCTCCAGTTTCTTCATAACACCAACTTTTAAATTGGGTGACACATGACAAACTGCTCCCGCCCGTTTGGGTCGTACACAATTAATTCCACAACCCGCAGACATTACACCACTGTAGAAGGGAGTCTATCGAAAGGTCATCAGCAACACGACTATTACCACGTTGGAATTCGGTACGTCCAGGCTATTGACTAAGCCTAAGCTCACTCTCAACTCTAGAATTAGGGGAGATGTATTTGTTTATAGAACAGCAACACGACATGGTGGAATTTAGGTCCGTGTTAGTCATTTAGTTTACATCTATACCTAGTATAGAGCGCTATCTTAAGTGCACCACAAGAACGCATCATTTCACTGCTATTTAATTTTGAAAGCTAAGATATGGGGGCCTTAACGACCGCTACTGCTTGTCCAGTACAATTTCTGCAATTTTTTTGTACAAAATTTTTTTGTTGGTTGGTTGGTATATATTTCATATTTATTTTAGTTGACAACTTTTCATTACGTGTTATAACTGTCATTTCTTGTCATACGACTTACTTTGACATTTTGTTAACTTCAAAGTGGACACGTACAGTTTAATGCTGGATGGAATTTTCTAATCATCGTTTTATAGTAAAAATCAAGTGTAAAATTAATCAATGCTTATAGAAAGAGTCACTGAGATATGATACATCTTTACGTTTTACGGTTAAATTTAATTTGTTTTGTTGTTTGTAGCATATATTATTGTATCCACTACACCACGTGTTCATCACGTTTATTAATTCATTTGTGAGTTGAAATCTTGCTGTGCTTTTGGATAATCGTTCTCGTAAATTCCTGGTATGGATTGTCAAATTTGTGACTGTGCTTGACACTTAAGATGTTAAGCATATTATTATGATAGAGAAATTAATGGAACTTCTATACTTGTCTATACATTCTGTTGATGCACCTGTACTTAATTTAAATTTTAGATTTGATTGTGAATTACTTAGTCGCATTTGTAATACCACTGCGATTTATTCGTGTATTAATTTTGGATTTTAGAATCATGGTTACCCCTTACTAGTACTAGAAAGGAAGTTGTAGACCGTAAGCAACCCTTTGTGTCTGTCACGTTTTGCTGTCGATTGACCGAGTATATGTTTTTTGTTATTACAAATATTCAATGTCATATTAACGTTCAAATTATTCAAGCTCGAGGCTTAATTTGCTGTACGCTGTTCTTATTCAACCACCAGTTATTTATATTTATAAAGCTGACGATCAACAATTTTTTCAAAAACTTTAAACATTTTTTCTAAACTTACAAACTTTATCTAATAAACCAAAATTTAGTAAAGAAACCTAAAACGACACTATAATTATTTGCCTGTATCTATACGTTGTGGGTTCATTTTAAGAGCAATTTTCTTCTTTGTCGTTTCTTTAATGTGGTTTCCACTAGATTATTTTTTTCTATCTCAGCAAAAGGTATACATACTTCAAAAAAGCAACTTTGCCAACGCAATCTTTAATTTTTTTCACTCCTAAGAATCAAGTGTCCTAATCTTAAATTTCATTTTTTTTCTTATGTTCTTCCCATGCACCAAGACTCCTGGCCATAGTGATACACTCTGTCAAATTTTTTCATGAAAATTCATCAGAACAAACAGTTCTAAGTTTTTAACAATATGTAAACTGCCATCCAATTATTATTATTCTTGTTTTTCTTCGGTTACACATTGTTACGTTAAAGAATAGTTTTTTCTTCATTTTTGTAAAATGTTTTTAAAGCCCACAAGTTGTTATTTTCTTATTTCAAAATTGCTGAAACAGCACCGAAATACTACTAAACATCCTTATCTCTTTTAAGTGAGTAGGTTTGTTGCTCACAGCAACAAGCTTCCATTCCCAGCACTGCCTGTAAATTAGAGTTTACATCCAAAAAAACTCTGACAATAAAAATGTACAATAAAGTCCAGAAAAAAAAACGAGATTTAAAACCCAAAATTTGATGAGACGTCTAAAAAACGTCAGAATCAATCAGTCTAAAATGATCTAGATTGTGATCTTAATTTATTAAAGGATCAGACAGAATTGTAAGCGCTCAGATTAAAGGGTTAGAATCTTTTTGAAAAAAAAACTAAAATTATTTATTCTTCTCTACTAAAAAGAATTTAGTGTATTGTACTGATGTTGGTTTATTATTGATTGAGTTGGAAGACCGCCATGATTTTCAGGAATAGATGCTGATTGTGGATTCTTCTAAACTCAGTTTGCTTCATCATATTTAAAATGAAAAACTTTTAATTGCTGTTGCCTATACAGCCTTATAAAAAATATGTATGGCAACTTAAAGATTTTGATCAAAAATACAATACTGACAGCCTTCTTGGAATATATGCAGCGATTTGAAACATAGAATTTTTGTTAAGTCTCCAACTAGGATGTAATACTAAATTTTGTTGTTTCAAACAAAAAACGTAACTTCTTAACCACTTTTATATATTTTTCCCTAACACATTAAGCTCAAAAAATTTCGTTAAGGTAATGGATAAAAAAAGTCCTGGTTTCCTGTACTGAATGAACAACTTTTTAGAATCAGCAAAGCTTACTACTTTAAAAAAAAACGCTTGAATAAGGTTGACAAAGTTGCATAGAAGTCTTTTAAAAACGTTGTAACTCGTTTTGGAACTTTTTTAAAACTATAAAGCTTTGCAAAACAAATTTTCCTAAAAATACAGTTTCTGGATTCACACATGGATTTTCATTCAAAAAATATCGGCGCTGTTAGCGATGAACACGATGAGTGATTTCACCAAGGTATTTCACCAATAGAGAAATGCTATCAGAAAAAAATGGAATAAAAACATGTTTACAGACTTGTGCTGGATAGTAGAGAGAGTACAGCAAAATATAGTAGAGTATCATTAAGTTTTCAGCGAGCGAGCTATTTAATTTTTCTTTAGCAAGCTCGTGTCGCAAATTTTACGTTATTTAAGTTTATCAAAATTAATGTTTTTTTTACGTAAATGTTGAGAAATTGCAATAGGTAATATAAAAAATGATAAATTAGAATACTAAATACATTTATTCGAATAAACAAAAAAACAAACAACCCAAACATATTTAAAAAAACTTAATTCAATAATTTCATCGAGCTATTCGTCAACATCACTATCCTCAATCTTGCAATTGTTGCAGAGAACTTCAACCACAGAATGGTTCTTGCATGTAAAAGATTGGCAACGACTACACTTCATTGATGCTGACAATCGTTTCTTTTGCAATACACGTGACCAAAATACACTGCGTTTTGGAACGGTGTCTTCTTCTCTTCTAGGTTGAACAAACCAACCGTAATTCATTTGTAGAAAAGCACTTATATCTTGAGGAAAATTTCTGAGATTTGACTCTAAAGATAAGATAATCTTACATTAGGCTAGATAACAAATTATTTAGGAAAATTCTTCAGTGTAGGAGCTTTTGTTGAACAGGCAATTAGTATTTTGCCTCCCATATTCATCAGACTGTAAAAAACGAATCAATGCCATCTCTTTGTTATTCTAGAAACTGAGTAAGTGGCACACATTTTGTCTACAGTGTTTTTGTTATGTTGTAGTCAAGGATAATTTGGCGTTTTCGAGTGCTGGAAAATTTGAAACCACAAATGACCTATCTGGTTGTTTTCCGCAGTATATTCCTAGCTCAGATGTGTAAAAACGTTTATATCACCTAACGAAAACATTTTTATTCCGTATTTTGTTTGTTTGTTGGGAATATACCGTACAAAACTACAGCTAAATTTATGCAGGATTTTGTTAATAGTAGTGTATTTGTTCAAGTTGAACGTCGACATGAAGTTGTTGACAAAAGCTTGATAAAAATCTCGAACCGCTGCCGGTTTGTTGATTTTTTTCTTTTTGGCTCTAGTATTTTTATCATTAAATCTCCGGCAACATGTGATAATGCCAGTGCCGTCGCTTGCAAAGATTTCTATCACGTTTGTGTGCCTGCATTTTTTTATACCGATCAAATATAAGACACCCAAGTACGCCACAAACCCATACATGTCGATATTTTTACAAACCTGATTTCTAGAATACTGTTAGTCAACCCTTAGCTGATCAATATACATATTTAAGACATTGTCAATCATAACAATGTCGATAATTTGGAAGACGATTGCAAGTATTTTTAGTATGTTCAAACTCTTGGTTTTGCAAGAACACAGAATTTGGTCTTACGTTATTTTGTTGGCGTATCATTTTGAACAAAAAAAGACTTTTGAGTGACTAGTTCTTCTTTTGCATATTCCTCTAAAGAGATTTTTTGTTTGGTAGTAGTGTCTTGAATTTGTTGCTCAAATTTGTCTTTCGAAAACTCGTTGTCTTCTTCTCCGACTACAGTTTAAAACAGATTTACTCTTGGATAGGTGTGAGTAATAGTACTAGTTGTGGTTGATAAGAAGAGGGGAAAAGATTGTTTCCACGTGTCGTAAATTTTACGACAGCGCGCTCACTTAAAGTGTAAAAACTACATTTTGATTTAGATTAATACTGTAATCTAAGGTTACTTGAAACAACTAAGATAACTTGGGACAACTGTTAATTTTAATAATTGCATGCTACTACTGACATCTACGCGTAAATCACAAAACTTTTATCTATATTTAAGCTACAATCTTCATGTAATGTCAGTAGCCTAAAGTAATTGTCAATACACTATTACCATTGAACTTTGAGTACTAGTTGTAGTTCGTGTCTAACACCTGCAGTATTTTGAAAATTTAACAATCATCTTTTGTTCAACATATATCTTAAAAGACTTCCAAGTAAAAACTATTTTCTTTTTCGTGCAAAATAAAGTATACAAGGCCATTATTACAAAACTAGTGCTTTTTCAGGGTAACTTAAGACATACCCTGTAAATACAAAAGACAACTCGGAGCATGTAAATATTAGGATTATCCAGATAAAAACCTTGAGAAAGCTTTAGCGCAGGTTGTCAACAGCACTATGTCGCAAAGCTGAAAAACGATATGGGGTTCTAATGGCAACATTAAGTAAGAAATTTCGTGGACTAAATGTTCCAAAACTTGAGAGCCAAACTGTTTTGAATCAACTTGAAAAAAATTCTATGGTAAAAGCAATAGAAAAAGCTGGCTGAATGGGGTTATCTTCTCATAACCGTAAATATTCAAATTATGGTGAAGAGTTATCTTAATCGCAAAGGTTTTGTAGTGAAGATATTCTATGATTATTTACCTGATTAGGGTTGGGCGAGACAATTTTTGAAAAAACATAACAAATTGACATTACACATGCTGAAACTAACAAATACTATAATAATTTGGAAGAGTGTATTTCTGATATAGATCCTGATAAAGTTGTGAATTACGACGCCACCAAATTAACGGATGAGCTAAGACAGCTAAAAGTAATTGCCCGTTGTGGTCTAAAAAGGGTGTAATGGATTATTGCATATACCCTATGTGGTGTAAAAACCCAAAAATCTATACACAGAATGGTTAGTAGGTGGACCTAATAACTGCTTCTATAATCGTTCAAAATCTGATTGTTTTGATAATGTCGTTTTTTAAGATTGGTTCGGCAAGGTTATTCTACCCTACTTCAGATATCGCAACGATAAAAAAATAATTGTTGATAATAACTTAGCCGCACATCATTTAGTAAGAATTATCTAGGAATATATATGTATAATATAATATATAATAGTACACATCTATGCCAGCAATTCCTTGGCTTGTTGAGAAGAACGTTGAATAACCTGGAAAACAAGAATGCGGTTAACATAAGAGCGGAATTTCGAGCGAATGGATTTTTTCCTGTGAATACATCAGAAGTTTTGAAGATACTACCTGGATCAGTCTCAGAAGAATTTGCTGACAATAATAAACATCTACCAGTTATAATTCAGTAACTTAGAAACAAGAGACGACTCAATGTAGGGGCGGGGAAGCTGTGACTGCTGATGTTCTTTGAAATGATCAAAGGTCTCTTAATAAAAAAATTGAAGTTGATATAGAATTACTAGATTTTGCCCGTTTGCAGGATAAGCACCAACCACTCAATAATAGTGATGCTTCCTCCTCAGAAGAGAAACATATTGTACTAGAACACACACTAACTGATAAAGATCTCAAAGAAAATATCTTCATCATTGTTGTATGCATATAATTATAGTAAGATAAGAAAAAATACCAATAAAGGTGGGATAAAAGGCATATTAAACCTGCCAAAAAGGCAATAAAAAAAGCACAAATATCTATTAAAATTTACAGTTTATTTTTTTGTTTTACAATGTTTATGAAGTGCTATTATTTTCTCAAGCACAAATCAAATATTTTTCAATATTTTGACCAAGAAGCTGTTGCCATTTATTATTTAAAATATTTTTATAGAAGGAAAAAGTTCTTTCGGCATCACAAGATGTTAGTGGAGCAAATTGTAATGCCGATGTTTCCGTTATTGTTCAAGATATTTTCTGTTGATGCTTTATGACCTCCCCTTTTTGAATTTCTGTCAGTTGTTTAAAGAGGTCAAAAGAAGGGTTTTTTGATATGACGAAATCCAATTTTTGATTAATTTTTCTTCCTATAGTCCCTGGACATGCTCTTATAATTGTTCTTATTCTTTTGAATGTAGCAAAAGATTCGGTCATTGTCGTTTCGCTTTTTTCTAGCTTCTTTAATTCGTCAGGAATGCCGGAAAAGTGTGTTTTTATAAAAACTAGCCCTCTCTTAACAGCTTTGTCATTAAAAACTTTTTAAGATTTAGCAATTGCTGCAGAGGCTGTCTCGTCAAATAATTTAACCACCTGAAGTAAGACAATTCAATTAATGTATAAGACAATGTCAGATTATAGTATGAACTGTACTTCTTTAATTTTTCCAAAATGTATGGCATAAATTATGCAAGCAGCTAACCAAATTCCCTATCTTATTATGATAGGTTCCAATGGAAGTTTAACATCTGGAAGTTTTCTTTTATAAGACCTTACCCGTAATGGTGCTTTCACAAAAACCTGAAACAAGATCTAATAATCCAAAAGAGAATCTAATATGTTAGAGATTTTTTTGATGGCAGAAATTAACTTGTTTACTATTGCAAACTCGTCTCTAATGAACTCACACACTCTATGTATTCCATGTGCTAGACAAGTTAAATGTTTTAAATTCGGATAAAAAAATTTTACTTCCTGAGCGGATTTGATCATAAATGGTGCTGCATCAGTTACGAATAAGAAAACCTTTTCTTTTTTTACGCCATTGGGATACAGAAGTCTTACAAACATAAAATTATATAATTGTAATTAATAGATTGGATTATATTAATCAATAATTAAAAAAAAACTTACGTAAACAATCATCGAAAAAAATTGCAACTATTTTGTGATTGGTCTATTGAATTTCTTTGGATGCTAGCAAATGAGTTTTTACCAACTACAAAATTTGCTATATATCGAGCTCTGCAATCGATTGTTTTATCAACCGAAGTCTAAATGTATTGGTCCCCAATGTCATTCCTTATTGTTTGTATTTTCTATAAAAGGTAAACCAGCATTTTGGAAACTATTCATACTTTAATTAAACTGCTTACCGATTGGTAACATATGTCTAAATATTTTTTTCTCAACGTTGATTCATCTGGAACAACTTGTTCGGTGTATTTTTCGAGGAAATTGCGAAAATTGATATTATCAAGTTTTTTAAGAGGAATTTGAGCCGACACCAATGCTTCACACAAATTTAGAGCAAAAGCTGTTTTTGATAAGCCAGGTTTATACTGTTGATCTTCTATAACGTTTTTTAACAATAGTTGTTTCATAGTTTTTTTAGTATTTTTTAAATGTAACCCACTATCCAAGTGTTGTTTTACATGGTACTTTTTAGTAGCACCGATCTAAAATAATACATATACTAGTAATTAAAAGCATTTAAATTAAGATAATACAAACTTACTGATTTTGAACAAACTTGACAAAAAAGGTTTTTCCCGTCGGTTGTTAAATTATTGTCCAATTTACTCCACTTGTAAATATTTTCAAATTTTGATTGTTTATTAGGTGGCATTTTTTAAAACTTACTCACAGCACAACAGCAATAGTGTGACAATATCATAGGTATTTATAACAAACAAAGAATATATTAGTCATGTGTTTCAGTCATTAAAGGAATCCCACCGGACAGAATTAAAATTATCTATATTTCTTTGCTTTACTTAGGTACTCAATAGATCTATAAAATATGATTCATTCCGAAATCCTTCCGGTTTTGTAAATAGTGTTTTGTTAAGCCTGCCATTGTACATAATCCTAGTATAAATTCTTACAATAGTTTTTCTCTATAAGCGGCCTTTGTATTTAATGTTTTTTGGACACCATTGTTTAACAAAACATGAAAATCCCTGTTGTTATTTATAGGTTCGTGGTAAGACCTTTTGAACAAAAAATGTTAATTATATTATTGTACGTAATTTAAGTAAAATTCTGTAATGCGTTATTGTCATATACCTATTAAAACACTGTTTACACAAACTTTTCAAAATTTATATGTAAAAAAGCAATATAAAATAATACTCCTTAAAAAGGCAAAAATGACAAAAAGTTACACAAAAAGGCAAAATAGGCAGGCTCTAGGCATTTGCCTGACTGTCCGCTCTTTACATATAATAAAAGAGTAAAGAAAATGTGTCATAATAAATTTGTAGCTCAGATTTTGAAATTAAATAGATATTGCGGAGGATGATGCGAGCAATATCATCTTTGAGCAGATTGTTAGAATCCTCGATTTTCCATCTATTAGTAGAGGGTCTCATTTTTTTTGTGGTGATAGCTATCTGTTGTTACCTACATGATTCATCAGACTAAAATTTATTTTGACTTATTTTATTTGTTAAATATTTTGTTCTGTTTGCGTTTTCAACTACATTTTAAGTTAATAAAGCTTTTCAACTACTTTTTTGAAGTTTTGTTGAGGCGGAAATTAATTTTTTTTATTATTAAACCGTTAGTCATTGTTTCTAGGTGTCTCAGGATGTCATCAGAAATATCTATTACCATAGAAATATACCTATGTCTTAAGTTACTCTAGTTAATCCATGAACAACTTCGGGTTCTATTGGAAAAATACTTTTTCTGCATAAGTATTTGATTTATGGATACATTTTTTACTCTATTGCTTGATTTCGAATTGCACATGTATTTTTATGTGGAAGTTATTGGCAAAAACCTTCCAAAAGTGTCTCCAGTAACCCCAGATTACGGTACATCTAAGTAAATACAAGTAGCAATTGTATGAACGTTTTTATTTTGTATTACAAAAAATGCTATGCAAAATTTAATTTAGAGGAAAATACTCCATAACAAGCAGTGATTCTAATTAAATTAACACACAAAAATTTAAATTTGGTTGGTCAGTGTTATTGAAATTTTTTGTTATAAAATTTTGCAAGATTTTTGCGTTATTCAAAAAAAATACTAAACATTATGTAGCACGTGCGATCAATATCTATTTATGTAGACAGCAAAATTGTGTGCGAATTAAGAAATCTGGCTAAATGTAATTTGTGTTTAAGTTACAATTGCTATAAATGCCAAATATTCTGGTAAAGCTATTATTAATTCGATTTGAATTGCGTTGTTTTGCAATATTCAACGTAGATCAATACATAACTAAGTAATTTTTTACGCTACAACAACTACAAAAAAATTGCTACATGCATTTTATAATGTCATTTTAATAAACGTCGACTAATCTTAATTTGTAGATAATTGAAACAAGTCGACATTTATACCAAAGTGACATTTATTAATTTATGTAATTTAGAACGTGATTTTTTTTTATATGCAAGTTTATTAGTAATAAAATCATTCAGTATTTTGAAAGTAAAACTTAGTTTCATTAAATTCGTTTTTGAAGTATTACTTAAAAACATATTTTTAGCTTCTGTCCATTCTATAAATACTTCATAAAACCAAAAAATTAAATACTGGTATGTCTTTGGTCGTTGGAATTAAACGTTAAAGTCACTATAAACCTTATCGTAAATTTCAAGTTAGAAGAGTCCCGCCACAATCTTTATTAATTTTTATTACTCACTTTATGTTTATATATACGATAAATTAAAAAGCAATATATAAATATTCTTATAGGTATGCCAAAAAGCAGCACGTACCTAAGAAGAACGCTTAAATCATTGTCTTTAATTACGAAAAATTGCAAATAATGCAAATTTTTTATTAGGACGGCGAATTAAAACGCAGATGAACACGTAACTTAGTATTAAAAAAATGGCAGGTGAAGTCTCTTTAATTGTTTGATTTTAAGGTTACCACCTATAAAATAAATCTTGATCAAGTATGTAGGTAACATCACGCAAGCTTAAGTACTTAATTAAAGTCTTGTAATTTTGAAAAAATCCTCGATTGCGTACCGTAACTGACAACTAATCCTTAAAGGGATTTATGCAAATGATCAGTTCAAAATTTAAATTCGTATACCGTTTTATATGATTAATTAACAAGTAAACTGCGTTGCAATATAAATGACATTTAAAACACAACGAAAAGCCACATACAGACGTTGACTAAAACACTACCATCACTCAAGATAATGTTCATAATCTATCATGATCTATAACAGGGGGCAGCGTTATTTGAATACAGATTTTACAGTAGTATCTCTTTTATTGTTTATTAAACAGCGTCTCCCTTATTTGTTTTAGCTCATAATTTAATTTTGATAAAACTTTATAATATTAATCATACGAAATCTTAATAAATCAATTATTGACAGGTGCTCGTTCGACACCTGTTTTCTATAACACTGTTTTTTAGAAGGGGTTTTGGCAGTGAAACAAAAAAAAAGGTTAATAGGCTTTTTGGTTTAAACTCCGTTGTAAACTAATCGTTAATGCTCATCGAACACTTTTAAAATCGATTAGTTTCCTTTTACCTGCCGACTACCTTCTGTCTTACACTCAATAACTTATTTTTAAAAATATCTTTGTTTTAACGCGAGCTTTTTTTTCAGTTTTGCTCTGGCAGCGAAGATTAATTAGTTCACGTTCCCTTTTTCAAAATCGTCAATTAATACGTGCGTTTTAATTACTGCGGGTTAGCTTTATTATCTACATTTATAAACTAAAGTTTAATTATCTTAATGTAAACCAATTTCATCAGTTGCGATATCGTAATTTAACGTATTTGATTTACAATTCTCTAGAGGCGTAAAGCGCAATTTCTTTAATGACATTAAACCGGACGACGATGTGCACAATTTCGCGTAAAGGATTAAAGTATTTCGCAAATTACAAAACCATATTTTACAGGCGGGGTGGAAGTCGTCATGATGATGACGTATAGAAAATTAAATTTAGAGTTGATTAAAGTGACGGCGTGTCAAGTACTGGTGACGGTAACTTGACGGCAAACGAGCGTTCTCGTTGAAATTACAAGATCTGCGAGATCTTAACAAATGAAACTGGTTGAAAATATAGTTGGTGGATGGCAGAAACAAGAACGGGATGTAAATGAAGTTAATTTTGTGTAAGACAAACTCATTTATTATTTAATTTCGTAACTTCATCGTTTTTATGCAAAAAAATATTAGCATTAGTTAATTTGTACAAAAACGTTGGGGTTTGTTAGTTAATTTTTAAGCAACGTTTTAATTTGATTTTGATGCATTAACAATTCACAGCAACATCAAAAAGTAAATTGTTTTTATTGTCGACGAGCTGCTTAACAAGTTTAATTACCAGAATCAGAATTTTATTACGTTTTGCAGAATTTTTTTACTTGAACATTATTTGCAAATTTTGTTTTTTGAAGATCTATTAGCAGGTAAAGTTTAAGAACGCCTTCTATAAAACATGATAATGAAATAAACTTGAAGACGTACAAAAAAGCAAATAAAATTATCATACAATACACTAACTAACAAACTAAATATATTAAAACATACTCACACCAAATACCAATCTCTAAATAAAAAGTAAAGAAAAACTGATTTTTTGTCAAAAAATCCTTCCGTGCATTTTACTTTTTGGCATAAAAACAATCACCATGTGTTTGTTGTAATACAATGTTCTATTTATTGTGTAAGATTTTTCACGTCTTTATGCAAAGAGAGGCATCGATCACGAAGAATTTTATTAAGCTTTTCCCAAAAAAGTTCTATTGGATTGAAAACAAGGTTCTATGGTGGCCCAAAATGGGACAGTTAGGCACATATTTTTTGCGCGCACTTTTGGGCGCAAATTTTTCGGCGCCGTCTTTTTTAGCGCAAGACGTGTTGTACGCGAAAATATTTAAGCGTCGTTTTTTGGCGCAATAACAAGTACAATTTGCTCAAAATCGTATTTTCCATAAATTTTGGGCTTAAACTAAATTTGTTTTTCTTATATAACAAAATGTTTAGTGTTTTAAATTGGGTTACACACTATCGCCACCTTTATAGTTATTTAGTAACTTTTTCTTGTGTTAATAATATGTTTGTATCTTAAATATAACAATTATTTAAATAATTCAATGCATTATTCTTTTTCTTGCATTCTTTTTATGTTATTGTTTTTTTGAATGGATTTTTTGTATTTTTTGCCAGCATTTGATCAATAAATTCAGTATCTCAGAATTTATATTTACAAATTTTTTTTCAATATTTGTTAGTTAAGGGAAAAATTTCAGCGGAATAGCCGACGTATATTTTTTTATAGTAAAGTTTTAATAAACTGTAACAAAATATTTTTTTATTTTAATTTTGTTAAAATTTTTACCTAGTCGTAATTGCATTCTTATTTGCTTATGGTTTTTTTATTCCACGTATTGATTAAATATAAAAAAGCGACATTAAATAGTTTACATTAAAACATTATCTTGTAAATGTCAGTAAAACGAATTTATTTAAACTGTAAAACTTGTATTTAACAAAGTTGAGAAAGTTATACATATAGAATCTAACAATCTCTGGGTAAAAAATCTGTCGCTTAAAGAGACCGAAAAATTTGCGCTTAAAGGTGGGCGCTGAAAAATATGTGCGTAACTCTTGTAAATCAGAGGTCACCATACCATGTGTTATGTTAAAAAGTTGGTATGTTAAAATTTTTCAAGTATAAAATTTGTCTTCGACACGCCCACTTTTTGTTGTTCATTGTCAAATTTTAAAAACACGATTTCATTTTCTTCCGGTAACGTTTGTGCAACCAGACCTCCGTTTAGCGGTGTCTACGCCCAACAACGCTTTCATCATTAAGTTATTTTACGTAAATAATGCAATCAAATTTTGTGTCTATCTGAGTGAAAGCTAAGGTTTATACCCCCACACATTCCCTTTATCAGTGCAGACAACAAGCAGATGGCATATTTGAGAAAATTTACATTACGTCACGTTGCTGTAATTAAACCATTCACATCGTCAAGGAGTTAGAGGCATTTACGATTTAGATTTCTTTTGGAAAAAACTTTTACCACTAATTACTATATCAAATCGAGAGGAAACGCTGCGCATTTGCTATCTTCAACGATTCTGTGATTTAAAAACGGAATTTACTTTTGATAATGCCGTATGTACGTTTTGTGTTAGATTTCATATTACGTTTTAGGTAATACAGGCACGGACCCAGCTAGATCCCTACTGGATAAAACAACTGTAAATATTACAATTTTTATTTTTATGAATACTACTTCTTTGGTCATGTCGATTGTTAGAATGACCGCTCGTACATGTTAGGTTGTTAACATAATTAATTATTAGATTATTTTGTGCGTCACAAAGTCTTATGCAGTGCGCGTTGAGTCTTTAAGACTTCATTTTTTTATATATTTTGGTGATTTTGAATTTACGAATATAAAGTCATTCCTTCTTTGAATGTAAAAGTTAGGCCGGCTAGGTGACTTTGCTGTACGACGTACCTTATACTTGACCTGTGATATCACCATATGCACTAGTGTTTAGAAAATTTATATAATTTTACTTATGTATCTTCTTCGTCCTCTTTAAACTACTGTCTGTGATAAAATAAATATATATTCTGTGTTATCACTTCTGTCGTGTTATTTGTTCTTTTTCAGCTGCGGGTAGATTTAAACGATGTCTCCCTTATTTAGACTTGCATTGTTTTGGCGTTTTTTTAGATTTAGTTTATAATCGATCATCACGAAGCTTGCGACTTAATGTCCGGGAACAACTGTGTTAGCCGTCGCTTATCTTTCTTTGTTGCACGAAAACGAGCGTATATGTTTTCTAAGATTCGTTTTGTATTTTTTGTTTTAAACGACATCTATATAATTTGGAATCATTTTGATCTTGTTAAAAAAAATCATAGTTTTATCCTTTTAGGAATAGCGTTTTGCTTCAGACTCAGTTTATACTGCTTTTTTCATAACTTTTTTAATTTGCTCAAAATATTTAGTTTTATGATTCGAAAAAAAAACCTAGACAATAACGAAATGACGATTAGTACCACACAAATCTTTTTTTGGGTGCTACAAAAATTTTTCTATTTGAAACAAATTTTTCAAACTTTCATTTGTCAGTGCAAAGATTTTTTTTGAATTGTCTTTTATCTAATCTCGATTGGATTAGATTTTTTGACTTTGAGGTTTTAGTAGGGGTTTTCCGTTAGCAATTCGATCAAATAAATCAGCGTCTTTTAACTGTCTTTTTACAATAGTTGGTGATGCAGGGTGTTACACTGGGTTTTGTGTAACAAAAAAAATTAAGCATTGGCTAACACAGTTGTTGCTGGAGAGGGAGCCGCAGACTTTGTGGTGCAAAATTATAAATTAAATCTAAAAAGGCGCCAAAACGATGAAAGTTTAAATTAGGGAGATATCGTTTAACTGTGCTCGTAGCTGGAAAAGAACAAATAACACAACAAAAGTAAAAACACAGAATATATATTTATTTTATCACAAACAATAATTTCAAAGAGAACGAAGAAGGTACATAAATATAATTACGTAAATTTTCCTAACGCTAATATATGGGTCAGATCAAATATAAGTTGCGCCCTATACTGGGTAACACGTCGTACAGTAATCTGACCTGTTTGTTCTAAACTTTTACATACAAAGAAGAAATGACTATATATTCGTAAAGTTAAGATTCTAAAAATATATAACAAAAAATAAAGACTAAGACTCAACGCGCACTGCATACGACTTTGTGACGCACAAAACGATCTTATAATTAATTGTGTTAACCTAACATATACGTACGGTCAACAATCGACATGACCAAGGAAGTACTAATCGTAAAATTAGAAATTGTAATACTCACAGTTAGGTTTTATCCAATAGGGGATTACCTAATTCCTTATCTGTATTACCTAAAACGTAATATTAAATCTAACACAAAACGTACATACGGCGTTAACACAAGTAAATTTCGTTTTTAAAGCATACAATCATTTGAGGTAGTGAATGCGTAGTGTTCCCTTTCGGCTTAGTGTAGCCATTAATAGTGGCCTTTTCTCCCAAAAGAAATCGCAAATATAAAGGTTTCCAATCTCTTGACGGTATGAATAGTTAAGTTATAGTAACATGACGTCATGGAAAATTTTCTCCAAATGTGCCATTTGTTCGTTATCTTCACCGATAAAAGAAACGTGTGGGGGGTATGGAAATCTGTTATAGGCAATTAGGAAAAAAACATAAAACCCCCAATACACAAATATTACTCATCCCAAATAAACTTTTGCTCAGATAGACACAAAATTAATTTGCATATTCACGTAGAATCGCGTGAAATAACTTAATGGTGAAAGCCTTGTTAGGCGTAAAGGTCTGCGTTGCACAAGACGTTACCGGAAAGTGAATAAAATGCGGTTATAAAATTTCACATCGCCAACGAAAGGTGGGCGTGCCGAGGACAATTTTTATACTTAAAAAATTTGAATTTTTCAACTTTTCAAGATAACAAGGTTTTAATCAAGATTTGTTTGTTTTGGCTTAAATTTCTGATTCTTCTAGGCGTCTAAATCCGCTTGCTAGTAGCAACAATCAAATGTTCTTTTTTTAGAAGTTACCTTTTAGTGCGTGGACAATCTTGATTACTGCCAGTTTGCTTGTAACCAATAATTATACGATGAACATAAGTCTTTGATACTTTAAGTTAAGAAGTAATTACACGTCCGAAATAGCTATAGCAACGGTAACGTTTAAAGCCGTTATCACGCGTAATTCAAATAAGTTTTGAATAAACCGCAGGTCAAAATCACAAAGTATAAACATTTTAGAGTAACAATGTCAATGCAAATGTGAAAATGCCACCGGAGTGAACCACTGTACGCCGATTCGCTCTTTTGAAGCTCTTCAGCTGTGAGGAAACACTCTACTGTACTTCTAAAAATGCATGGACAGTCCTATAGTTACAGAAAGAAGAGTTCTAAAAAACGCATTGTACAATAATAAGTGACACACAACAGAACGATTTTATAATTAATTGTGTTAACAACCTGTTATGTACGTTTAGTCGTTCGTACAATGTAACTAAGAAGTAAAATAGAAAATACAATACTTACAATTAGTTTATTTTTAAAGCCGGTGGCTAGGTAAGGGCCTCTTTGCAACATTCCCTAAAGCTTAATTGAAATCTAAAAAAAGGGGCATACGGCGTTATCACAAGTAAACACTTTTTAATCATAAGATCACTGACGGCAAACCAATGCTTAGCGTTTCTTTCAAATAAATATCCTAAGTTTGGTAAATGTTTCTTCCAATGCGATAACAAAGGTAGTGTAGATATTATTAACTACGGTGACGTAAAGACATCATGGAATTTTTTTCCAAATACAACATCTGCTGATACCTCCACAAACAAAATAAACGTGTGAAGGTATAGGAACCCTCTACAGGCAATTACGAAATAATTAAATTAAACCACAAACACAAGAAATGCTTACCCCAAATAATAACTTTCACTCAGATCACAACAATATTTTAATTCATATTCACATAGATGTGCGTGAAACACTTAACAATAAAAGCCTTGTTGGGCATATAGAACACTAGATGGTGTCTGCGTTCTTTAAACTTTACCGGAAGAACTGAAATCTTGTTTTCAAATATTAAGTTGTATCTTTACTCAACAATCAAAAATGGGCGTATTAAAAATAAATTTCATACTGGGGACAAACATTATACTAAAGCATTTTTAAAATAACAAAGTAAAAAGTTACAGTTAAACGGTACTTTTTTTCCAACAGATATCATGTTTGTTTGTTTTACAACTTTTGAACAACATAACATCAGGTAAAAAATCGTAGCAGATCAAATACTACAGACACGGTTTTTTATTATGCAGTGGCAATTTTAAAACGTCTAAGCACATAAATTTAACAAAACAGATTTATGAACAAAGCAAAAAAAAAAATAGTAACTATACATAACAATAATTTAAAAAAAACTGATAGAATTACAAAAAAAAAAGAAAACAAAAAAGTAAACATAAGCTGAGAAAAACAAAGCTAAAAATTATCAAATTTAAAAACTTTAAACTTAGAATTCAAAAATACTGTGACAACAAAGGCAAAAAGAATATGTGACAATAAACTAGAATTTTTTTTAAACTTAATAATACCTAAACAACTTTAACAAATTACTAATTATAGTTAGAAAAAAGTTTAAATTGCAGAATTACACAACGCAAAAAAATAATAAACTTCTGCATACAAAACAAAATAATAATTAAAAGCTCACAGGTCAAACACATATTTTTTTTGTAATTAAATTTTAATGCAAATTTTGTAATAGACTATTTTATATTTACTAATCATTTACAAATCAAAATTTACCATAATTCTTCTATCCAAAAAAGTTACAAAAAACCTAATAAACTTGAGAACTGAACCCTGTAAAAATTCAACTCCGTAGGATAAGAGGAAGTGGTTCTAATGCAGTTTGTAAGATTTTATCTAAACAAACATACATTTTATACTTTCAAAGAATGGTTTCATTTTAAACAAAAAGGAAAAATCTACACCAAAGTCGTTTTTTATCTTTTATAGAAAATCAAAATGTGTTATTTTCACACTAGTTTTGTTAAAGTTCAAAAAATAAACCCAACTTATGAGCGTGCTATAAACATTTTAATCTTTTAAGTAAATAAATAAAGTTAACCTTACATTTTTACTTTACATCATCTTATTTACTTTTCACTTACTGAAAACTTGAAACTTTTTTAGTTCAATTTTATATGTATATTGTGTTTCTAATAGGCATATATCATTTATTAAATATATATATAATATATTAAATCTATTTCTGGATTCGTTTACAATTGGATATATAAATAACTTTTATATTTAAGCAATTACAAAAAAATATCTACAATAATACGTAGGTATTGCTTATTAATTTGGACATTTATTGGTTGCATAAAGATAATAAATTTATTTACACAACCAAACAGTAAACTGGTAATTTCCGAGAAAGTGCCAATTTTGAATGAATTATCATTGAACCAATATCTTTCGAATAAAAAATACTTTAATTTTTTGTTTTACGTTTAGAATCTAATTATTCTAAGCTTCTACTTTAAAATTTAATATTTTTAATAATATTCATTACTATTGATATAGTTTTGTAACCTTTGTTGCATACTATTTAAGTTTTCCCGTAACTTGGGTGTTTCTTAAAAAAAATTACGTTTCTGTCATGTGTCGGCGTTAAAATATTTTCATTTTTTTACAGCAGTGGCTCACAAATTTTCAATAATATTAAGGTCGTGTGATTTGGCAGGCCCTGGTAAAATTTTGTTCAGCGAATTAATTATTGTTCGGAGGTCAATACTTTAAGTATCTTAAAGAATAGGATTTTAAGCAATCATAGCAAACATTGCAAACGGTTTTTTTCAGAACCACAGAATGTTTTTAAAAGAAATTCCTCATTTTATTATTTATTGTTTTTCATTCATTATATTTTAAAACAAAATAACTAAAAATAAAGAAGCTTAAAATTTTTGTATAAAAAATTTTTTTTTGATACCACTCTGTACATTTTCCCGGATAATCGACCGTTTCCAGATTTATCAGCGACCTTGTATATTCTCGTATATCTGAACTTTCCAAGTACTCTCTTCCAAAAACGAAACTATGTAAAATATTAAATTAGTTTTTCAAATGTATTCCGGTACTGAAGGAAACATAATTATTGTGTATGCAAGAAATACGATAACTAAGCTATTTATCAGAATGACATTCTAGGTAACCATTCAAAAGAATTATGTTTGACTTGTAGATTTATTAACAATACTAAATAAAATTGTTTATATTTGTATGATTGAGTTTTTAACACGTTTTAAAATCATTAATTTATTAAAAATTAATATTTGTAATAAGAAACATGAAACAAATAATTAAAATATTTTTTATTCGAAAAATATTTGTTCAATGATAATAATCTATTCAAAATTAGCACTTTCTCGGAAATTACTCGTTTATTGTTTTGTTATAAATTATTGTGAATATTTATGCAACTATTAAATATCCAAATTAACCAGCAATATCTAAGTATTAACGTAGATATCTAGATATTTTGTGTAGTTAGTTTAATAAAAGTTATTTATGCAACATATTGGAAACGAAGCCAAAAATAGATTCTTACTGCTGTCATTTCGTTTTTCTTTAATTAATTTTTCAAATTTTAATGTAGAGTTGTTTTCTATAATTTTTTATTGGTTTTTTAATCACATATGAAGAGTAATAAATATGGTACACCTATTACAAAAACGATATTCGTATATAATTAAACTAAAAGATTTTTGAGTTTTCAGTATGTGAAAAGTAAATTAGGTGTACCGTAAAAATGTAATGTACTTTACTTATTTACCTGGAATATTTAAATAATGTTTACTCCACGCTCATAAATTGGGTTTATTTCATAGAGAGTGACCACGTGCTTCAATTTCTAACTGTATTCATTTTCACTGTCCATAACTGTACAACGTTAGATTCAATTTTCATTAATTTTAAATCTAGAAATTGTCATTTTTAACTTTAAGCAGTTTCATTAAATCAATATAATTTTTTTAAATTACACTTTAAAACGTTTCCTTTTTGCTATTATTATTATTATTACTTAATAACGTTACTTTTAACTTTTATGTAAAGGTTTTAAGCTTACAACTTTTTATGTAAAATAAATATTAAAAAAAATTACCAGATTTTATTATCTCTGCAGTAACTTTACACTTGATTAAAATAAAACTAAAACACCTATTAACTACTACAGTAAATTTTGCATAAAAAATTATGTAAATTAATCGATTATTTCTAAAAACAAAACTTTTTTGTGGGATAAATGACAAACATTAAAATTGTGAAGTAGTTTAACTTCTACTGCTGTTACCACGTCAAATTTAAACTAAAAATAATTTAAATCAAGATACGCATCTAAAGTTAACATTAAAAACCTGTACGATAATGATGTTAACAAGATTTATGTTAACGATTATAATCAAAAACACATGAATTTCTAAAATTTTGACCGTTACATATAAAGAAGAAGATTTATTTAAACATCATATGCATATCGTTTTCACAATGCATTCCAAATTTATTTAATTCAGCTTGACAAATATAAAATTAGTGAAATATATCAAAAGATTTACAAACCAAACTGTCGTAAAAACTTAATTTAAACCAACACGAGAATATATTAATAACGTAATCTTTGTTTTAAATTACGCATTTATATCAATGATAAAATCTCGTCATTAAATTGAATCATCGTATTATGCATAATTAATTTGGACTAAATTTTTTATTTATTAAGTTTGTATTGTAACAGAGAGTAATATAATAGATGCATTAAATTGAACTTATCACAGTTGACAAAATTCTAATTCGGCTGTAATAAATATGGATTTTTAATATACCATTGGTTGTGGTTATATAATGGTATATATACAAAAGTTTACGAGTTTTATTATCTAGTTCAATATCAAATTCAATTACCTATATGATAATACCGCATTAATTCTAATAAATTTTTTATCACAATCGACAAAATGTACTCGTGATGTATAAGTAATTTATAGAATAAAATATTTTATTGGTAATTTACTCTCGTATTAATACAATGCTTAATAGATACAAATCAAGTAAACAATACGTTACTTACTTTGTGATATACGTTTATTGATAATTTACATTTTATTAACTGACTAATTTGTTTGTTTTGTCGAAATAGTCGATAAAAAACTAAAACAATGGCGTTATCAGGATTTTAAAATAAAATTACAAAAACCAATTTCATTTTATTGATTTTTATAAAATTATTAAAATGGCTGTAGTAACAATTATTGTTTTATGTATATCAGGACAATTTGTCACCTATTTATTTTTTTTTAAATTGTAATAGTGAATCTATTTGCCTTAATTGTATAATACATTTTAATACTAAGCAATAGAGTTGAGAAAACACATCGTTCTAGTTTTATATATAACTTTTGGTGTTTAATCATTTTCGTCTGGTCAGGTTTTCAAACATTGATATATTTGTACTTTTCTATTCTAATTTATTGATATATGAATTTTATTAAAAAGTTATGAATCACTTTTTTTACATGCACGGCGTTTGTAAATATTTATGTTGAAGTTAAAATGTTTATGCTGAATAAAATCGTAATGTATTTTTATACAATCACACATTAAATCAGATTTCTAACTAACTTAAATACGAAAAAATTATACTAAAACTAGGGTATTATTTAGTTTACATTAATTTATTATTTTAATTTATTTCTGTTGCGTATTAACACCTTTAGACTTGTTTTTCTGTGCAAAAATGTAAAATATAATTCTTTAGAGCTTTATTAATATACGTCAGTAAACATGCATACATAAATTTAAAATAATACCAAGTTTTTAAAATTTGTCAATGTACCAGTCAACACAAAACGAATTAGTTTCGAATCTTATTGGTAATATAAAAGTCAAGTTCTTGTTAAAACTAAGCCAGTTCTGATATGAAACAAATTTGAGTCCTAAAAACAAAACAATTTCAATTTTTTTAAATCGAATTGTTTACATTGGAAAAAACGAAACATATCCCAAACATAAACCGCAATAGTTACACAATGCAACTATTTTGGAATTCGAATAACGCTTTAGTTTTGAATTTATAACATCTACATAACACTAAAAACAGTTTTGCTACTTTCAAAACAAAACAGTTGAATAATAAACCTTTTCGTAACGGGAAACTCATAAATCCGCAAATCGCAAACGTGTAAAATATGCAGAAACCGTGTATTTTCGCTGAGCTCAAAATGGATTAATATGTGCGCAAATACGTATATGCAAGTCTATTCTTGTTTGCATTTTTGTAGCAAATCTATTTATTTAGTCTCTTGCTTATTACAGGGAACTAAGCATCGTACTATTTTTGTAGCTTTATGACTAGTAAATATTTAACAGGCGCTGAACTAGAAGAGATACTAAATTACAATGATGATGATTTTTTGAGGGATTTTGTCGTTAACAGTGATAGTGATGACAAGCTGATTTATGATATTGTGAAAAAAGACAAAATATTTTATTTTATGTTTATTGAATTTTTCTGAACTTTTTGTAGATCATTAGGAACTTGGAAAGAAAAAGAGAAAAATTCTCGATGGGAAACTGTACCGAAAAATGTTACCATATTAGAATCTTGTGAGTTGTTCTTCTCAGAAAATTTGTTGAGGCGTATTATTCACCAATCTAACCTATTTTACGCATCTAAAAACCAGAAATCTACAATCAAGAAAAAATAAACTGACGTTACAGTTAAAATTTGTTTTATTGCTTTGTCATTCTAATGCCTCAAATAAAACAAACTAAAAATTTTGAATTATTAGTCGACTAATACTTTACTAGCTACTCCTATTTTTGGACAGGTGTTCTCTGGAGATGATTAACTGTCGATTTTATGGTCACTTCATTTTTTACACGGAATTCTAAATTAAAATTATAACAAATTGCATAAAATTAGATTGGTTGTAAACCATTTGAGGAACGCATACTAAAAAAACATTTTATCCATTTCAAAATCTTTGTGTTGATAAAAATTTGATGATCTTCAAAGGAAGACTGTGTTTAAACAGTACATCACTTTGAAGAGAAAGAGATTCGGCATTAATTTTTTTGCGCTGTGTGACTGCGAGACAAGATATGTACCAAATCTTGTTATCCACTGTGGGGCCGTATTTGGATATTCAAGGATGTAGTGAAGGTTTGAGAGTGCTTGGGAACAGTGAGAATGTTTTCAGCAATGCATACTCCGGAAAAATTTTCTATAGGAAAAAAAACCAATTATTCATAGTAATATAGAAAAATTTAAGTGCATTGTTGGTTACAACGCTAACATAAAGGCAGTTGCTGCAAAACTCAATAGAATCAGTGATGAAGTTGTACAATAATTATTTGTATCACTAGTCCAGAAAGTGCATTTTGCAAAATTACATAAAAACAATTACCCATTACGACCAATTATTGCTACATACACCAGTCCGATTTATAACATTTTGAAGTACCTTTCAAACATATTAAAAAATGTTAGCATCTTAAATAAAAATATTATTAAAAATCTGGAATTCTTAAACTAAAAATTAGCAATTTAAAAATATCTCACAACCATATTTTTGTATCATTCGACATCACATCAATGTACACAAACATACCATAAGAACTAGTTTACCCATTCATTACAAAAAATTGGAAAAACATAAAAAACACACTAATATCCCTAAAACTAAATTTATTAAAGCAATAAAATTACACTACATTTAACTTTTAAGCTTACATTTGTCATGTTATTTTAATCAATTTTTATAATTATAACAAATTTTAATATATATTTTTTTACAGAATAAAATATTACTAATAATGGTTTTGAAAAAGCCTACATGTTAGGCGAAACGTTAACCAACACTTTGAAAATAAAAAAAAGTTGCTGTTTCATAGAAAATAAAAACTCTTCATACATAATACTAATTTAATAACAAATGTTGATCAAACTAAAACCTGTAAACATGAAATACAATAGTTTTTGAAATTAATTTGACAGTTACATAATATTATTACAATTTCACTTACCTATATGAAAATAAAACCATTGTTTTTAGCAATTGTTAGATATAAGCAAATTTGTTATATTTGTTTAAAAAAATTTGTTATGCTACTCTAAACAATAACACAGATAATGGTATATGTTAATAAATCTGACAAATTGACAGATGACGTTTAATTAATTATTGATTACTAGTGCCAACTTTTAGTTATAAAATTCTACTACACTTTACCAGCCTAGGCCAGAAAAGTAAAATTTCCGGTCGTTTATGATGCCTGTAAAATACGTCAAAACGGACAGAAGCACAAAAAAAGTATTTTTTAATTTGCTTGATATTACGTTTCTAAATTTCCAAGCAGCTTATTCAGCAAAATCTGGTGAAAATATATTAATAGTGTAATTTTTAAATATAAAATAAAGAAGCCTTGATCTAGTTGCAGTAAAAAAACTACTGAGACTCTCCACTTTGTCTTACAGAAAAGCACTTTATTTTACAATTTTTTAAAAATCGCGAGTATTGGAAAATTTAGTTGTTCGATCTTGCAACGGAGCAATTCTATTAGGTCGCAGTGTCACGTATTGCCAGGCACAACAAAGTTTTTGAATACTCCCGTTGCTACCAAATCTCTATCGGAGTCGCAAGCGTCGTAAGTGCTAGTTTGGATTTTGGTTTTTGACTTCCGACTTCCTTTATTCTCTTGGTTATTGTTAGTTGGTGTTTTGAGTTGATTTGAGTATTGGCGATGGTATCTGGGCTGTTGTAGGTTAGATGCTATCTATTTGCTTTCTCCTATTTTGCTGTCATCGATATCATTTTCCTTAGTTAAGTTTTTTGATCAATTCCTTTTGTTTTCTTTCTTCTCCATCTTGCTTTAAAACAGATTACCTTTCTTTATTTATATCTAATTAGTTAGCATTTTTAAGATTGGTACTTCCCTTATAAGATTTTCTCTTTAGCTTTGGATTTGATTTTCTTTTTTTTTGTGTTTTTTATTCCGCTTATCGGTATTTAAATCATCTGGTAAACGTACCATTTTATGACAGCATTTGAAACACATTCGTTCTATGATAAATTGTAATATCTTTTCTCTTTTCCGTCTGTTTTTGTCATTACGTTTGGGCGTTTGGTTGAGCATTAAGGGTTAGTCACTTCTTTTGTTTCTTCTACAGAGAGAAGAACAAATCAGACATTTACATCTTGTTTTATCTGTTTCCGTCTATTACTTTTTTCTGACTTTTGTATTTCTTGCTTTTTTTTCTACTTTCTATTTTCTGCTACTTGACACATTTGGTAACCGTTCTCTTTAGAGTTCACTGCAACAATTTTTTTTCTCTTTTTTTTTCAATTAGTCCTCATACCTTATCGGGCTTAGTAAGTTTTTGTCTAGTTGTATTCGTTTTGAAACTTGGAATAGACTGCAACGTCGCTTTTTGTACTCTTAGTAATTTTGCTTGGTCGACGTTTTAGATGTTGTCAGTTACTGTTTGGATATTTTTTTGCTTTGGGTTTCTTTTGCTTTTGAAAGCCGTTCTTCGGCTGATGTCGATTTTCAATAATAATCTCTTTTAATACTTTGTTTCTGTGGGTTGAAGTTTTTAATTCTATAAAGTATTAATCGCTTTATGCACTTTTTGGACACCTTCCATTGGTAATTCTTAGTAAGCTAAAAAATCAACTATTGTACACGTTTTTTCCTGGGTTTGGTGTTATTGTATTTGGTTTGGTTTTGGTTTTTAGGATTTGATCCTTGGCGTACACCTAAACTTTTGTCTGCATTTTACTTTTTTTTTGTCTTTCTACTCCAGGTTCTAATTTTGATGAAGTTGTATTTATTTTGTCTACAAAATACTCTGCTTAAGGAAAAATGTGTAGTTGGCGTTGTCGGTTTACAAATTATTATTGGCCAGTATTTGATAGCTTTAATTTTAGTCGCTAAATACGTTTCCTGTTCATTTTCACTTTCAACATGTTGTTGTAATCTGCCAAGTGCTTCTAGTTTTCATTTCGCTGTAAGTGTTTTTCTGCTATTTATTTTGGTGGCTAACATTTCTTATTCTTTTGTGGAAAGTGAATTCGGTTTACTGATTTGTCATTGACGAATTTTCAGTCTCACCACGTTTCATGTTTTTGTAAGTTTTGAGTTTGAGAAAGTGTTTACGCCCCTTTCGAATAGCTTCACAAGAATTATTTTATTAGCTAGTAACATTTGCTGAAATTTAATAGAATTAAAGTAATTATATTATTGAGATAAATATTACTTAACATGCAAACAAATTTATTTCAACTAATAACGAAACTAATAAAACAATTTTTAATTTCCTCGTTAAAGAACTAGTAATCGTTAAAATTTGGTAGTTTTTTCAAACTCATATCAAGATATCAACTCTAAAAAAAAATTTAATCTTTTTTGTAGTAGTTGGTTTAAAATTGCTTCTTTTATTACGTTTTTCGAATGCGTATAATTTGGTTTCAAATACTATGTGGGTAATGAAATATCTGTCAGTGTTTCAGTTACATCAGGCAACTTCAGACCAATTGATTCTACTACTTTTAAGTAGTTAGTTTCGTAATGTTAAAAACATCGTTATGTTACTACAAACGATTAAAAACTTCTGCAATCGACAAACGGAGTAAAAATAATGCGTGTTGCCGCACATTAAACACAGTGGCTGTCTAGCTAGATCATTCACTAATATACACTCCGTAACATTAAAATTGCATTTTGCAAGAAGGTGAAGAAGAATTTGGGAGAGGTCAAACTGTTGGCTGACGTAAAAATGGTTTTTCATGCAGGAAAATTGCAAATTGTCTTAACCGCAAACAATCTACTATCATGCGCTATTATCAAACAGAAATTAGGGATTGCCGTCGTAGACAAGAAATTGGGGGAGGGGGGCGGAGGCAAACAAATGAGGTGCAAAACTACCATCTTTGACTTATGGCAATAACAGACCGATTTTCCAGTATCACCAGAATGAAGATCATCTCGTAACTCTTTAAGCACTTTACCGCCGAGTCAAAAAATTTGGATTGCAATCTTATCAGCTACTGTGCTGCAACTGACGTCTCAACACAGACTACAACGTTTTGAGTAGTGTAGGTTGCGACTGCACTAGAATCTAAAAATGGTATAGTAGAGTTTTCAGAAATGAATTTCGATATTGTTTCAGGATGCATGATTGCCGTATGAGAGGCAGACAAAAACGGCGCAATGTTCAGTTTTCTATTAAGCGGCATGTGCACCGCACTGTGAGAATTATAGTATGGGGTCTCGTTTGGTATTCATCCGAAGCAATATGAACGCGATATGTTAACGAAGTGGTAGAACCCCATATTCTTCTATTTTTTCAGCAATTGGAAGATCCACTTTTCTAGAAAGATAATGCCCGTCCCCACATAGCAAGACACTACGGATTGATTCAAAAAGGCCAAAGTTAATATTTTACTATAGCCACCCAGATCTCCCGATTTTTTGTGTATTAAACACGTGGTGGTATTATGGGTAGAGGACTGGGCATCTTCCACAAATACAGGCTGCTTTCCGGCATGAATTGTAAGTTGCTTCGGATACAATAACTCAAGAAAAAATGGACCACTTGCTAAAATCCACGTCACAAAGAGTGTAGGAGTGTGTTATTTTGCCTCTGACCAGGTAAACCTTCTTGCCAAGCTTGGTCACATAATTTCCACTTCTTGTTGTTGTTGCAACCTTAATTTAACAATTTAAACCTAAAAATACATACATTTTTGGTTTTGTATAGAGAAATAAAAATGCGTTCAAACGTTTCTACGTCGGGCGCGTTGAAAAGTTCTTTGATATAATCGTCTTTGCGTTCAAAAGTATTCCGTTTAAACGGTCGCATTCAAACAGGTCATTCCGATATATTTTGGCGACATTAAATAATTTTCTCAGACAATTAACAAAAAATGCACAACAAAAAAAAATTACAAAAGTTTACAGCAATCAAGGTTTGACTATAATAGAGATTAATAAAATTTATTAAAACTGAGATGCATTACAATGACGTTAGGTCTGAAGTGGTTCAACTCTTTATATAGACGTCTTTTATCTGTTGCCTTCCTTCTCGCCGTCCTTTCTTATACATTTACAGATGAAGTTGCTTGCGTGCGTGACTTAATCCTTCTATTATGGCTCAATATTTGATAGAGTCGGATGCTTTTTTGTAATGCACATAGGCTATGTAGTATTTGAGGTTATATCCTACTGCTATTATTTGTACCTTTAGTAGATGATTGCATACATTAAAGTTTTTGCGGAATCCCGGTCGTTTAACTTGTTGGTGTTAATCTAATTTATTTGTTAATCCCTTTGTAATAATTTTTATAATTATTTTGTACAGATGCAAAATTAAACTATTTGGGCGACAATTTTGTAGACGTAATTGACCTTTTTTTTAAAAAAAATTATGACTGTTGCATTAACCACACTTCCGGTATGTATCCCTTTCCTAGGTAAATGTTGAACAGAATCTTCAACTTTCGTATTATGCCTCTTTTATCATCAGTGTTATTACATCGTTCTCTCCCGATGCTTTCTTCGTTACTTATCTTGGAAATGTCTTTCGATGCTACATTTTTTATTTATATTTTTTTGTATTTGGAAACTGTCTAGTGTTTTGTAGATTTCTTCTACAACTTGTAGTATTTTCTCTGTCTCTTATTTTTCTGCTTTTTTTTTATTGATACCATCTTGCGTTTTTCTATTGGTTTTCCGAAGCATTTTATATTTTTTCATTTTTTTATTACTTTCTCTATCAATCTTTCCGTATTATCTTACGCTTGTACGCTTTGTACTGCCAGAAATTTTGAATAATGTTTCTGTTATATGTTGGCATAGCTTGCTTATAGCTTTTTTAACACGTTTAAGGTTCTTTACTTTTTCATTTATATCTTTTTTACATTATTTTTTGTTTTCTTTAAGTATGTCTAACATTCATTATTTCTTGTGTCTTGATAATTTTTGCCTTTACTAGGCGATGATCGCTTCTCATTGTTAAATTAATTTAGAACTGTTACATCTTGTACTATTGATTCTGTAGAATTTAGAATGTTGACTACATTTTCATTTTTGCTTTTTCCGTCTGGGGTTATCCAAGTCCATTTCTTTTGTTGTGGGTTTCTAACGACCGGTTCCACCAACACGACTTAAAGTTAAGCAAAGCTTAAAAACTGAGATACAATTGTTAAAATTGCTTAAGTTTAAGTCGTGTTGGTGGCCGTTAGTAACTTGTCAGCACCATCCATGCTTTTCATATCCGTATTTACCAATGTATCATTTATCTTTATTTTGTTGTTATTCCAGGATGGCGTTAGAGTCGTGCATTATTATAGTGAGTTCGACGATGCATATGTGTAATCTTTATCTGACATCTTTAAGACTATTTGTGCTACTTTTTTTTGATATTTTTTTAAAACAGACTATGTTCTGGATATGCTTTTTTTCACTAGAAATCTTAAACTCTACTGGTTTTTGGTATTGTATCCTTTGTATAGTAGTGCATTTCCTGATTTTTGACTTTTGCTTTTTTTTAAACTTCAGCTACGCTTATTTTTTGCCAGTTTCTTGCTTTTTCCAGGATCCATAAGAATCCACGTTTGTCAGGCGGGTTGGCCAGTGACTATAAGAATGGAAGAATATTTTGGAGTGGATGGGTTTAAAGTGAAGGATATGATTTCTCACGGATTATAGGATGTACGAAAGATCATGAGCTCCTATAAAACAAAATTGTTAAATCCCTGAAGCAGGTCTATTCTTTATCCGGACCATAGAACATTACATTCTCGCTATATACTATGAATAGTAATTGTTAAGTTGTTTTCGCATTCAATCGCGCACTAACTTAAACAACAATTTGTTTGTAAACAACAGATTATTAAACTTTTAAAAAACAAAAAATGGTTTTTAGTAATAAACTACTTTTTAAACAATTGTTTTTAAATCTGTTGATAATTTATTTAAATGTTTTTTAGATTTTGGTGCATAGCTTTTTTTTTGTTTTTTGAATAGCAAAGATTTTGAGTGTCTGAAATTAGAAGCAGTCTACTTTTCGCTGAAACTAATTTTGTAACAGTTATTTATTTTAATTTAAACTTACTAATTATCTGATATCGTGTACAAAATAATTTAAGAATTTACCTATCGGAAAAACGCAAAAATATGCCAGTTTATATTATTGGTATGCAACTAAGAATGCACTTCTAATTTCTTTTCATTTTTGTAAAATTAATTTTAGACAAATTGAGTATTTTTTTAATAGATTAAACTAATTTTGTATTTATATTAAATCTATAAGTTTGTTAAATATTGTCACTTTTAATACTCACCATATATGCACACATATATGATCAAATTCTGCAATTTTTAATTAATATTAGAGTAGACACGTTATGAATTATATCAGTTCTTTTTAGTTAAATGATTTATTATTAAAAAATAGATTTTTATTTTTTTAAACAAATAAAGTACTGTTTTTCAATTTTCTTTTGATATTTTTATCTAAAAGAATATTAAAGCGTTTGAAAATTACACTCAACATCTGGTTTCAAACTCTATGGTGCTATAAATGTATTTTTATCTTAAAAGACTGTTTGTAATAACGAGTTTTTACAAATGATGTTTATTTAATAAATGTTACTAATTATTATAAAATCTATTTAGTAAAATTGAAATGATTGTTAAGTTTACTTTGAACAACGTAATTAGCTAGTAAATGCCGACTTTTTAACAAACAAGCATATTTCTTCTACATAGATCATAAGTTATTAAATATATTTTATGCATAATAAAAAATCTTTGATCTTTGTTTATGTAAACATAGTAATTATTTAGAACTTTATGGTCTTGAAGCAAACGAATGCACCTATCATTAGATTTCTACTGAGAAAGTTGGTTTGTAATAAGCACAAAATAACAGTCACTGATTGATGAATGGTGGTCCTTTAGTACACGTATCACGTATTCAATAATAAATTTTGTCAGTTTGACTCAAACAAAGTATCTTTTAGAACATAATAAATAATTTTCTTGTAGTAATCCATTACAGATCAAACTATCAACTAATACATAAACACTGAAAACATGTTTTTAAAGTAAATAAAAATTTTCAAAGGTTATAGTATTGATTATAGTTTAATTCAGTGATTATTTATTTTAATATTGTTTGTTTTTAATTATATTTATTGTTTGTTAAGTTTAAAACATAATACGTCTAAAAAATAATCTGCAGTTTTAATAAATTGCTGAAGTAGAATCAGAAGTAGCTCAATCACGACTTTAAGACCATTAAAATTGAGTTTAAATTGAATGATGTACTATTGATCAAAACTATTGTAAATTACGGTTTAATCGCCTACGAATCTTTACTTTTACGTTAGTGTTTATCTTAAAAATCGAATCCTTAGAGTGGCTCATCGTAATTGATCACGAAATGTGTATTGATTGACAGGTAAATGTTTTTCCCATATCTACAAGCATAAGAAAACATTTATAAAACTGTTTTTTACAAATGTTATTTAGATATTTAATTTAGTTACGAAATACATGCTGAAAATATCAGTTTTATTAAAGCAGTTAACTGTTTTAAAACAATATTTATACCGATTAGAGAATTGGTTAATTTGTATTAAAATTTGTTTGTTAAATCAATTCCATGTGTAGGTGTATGTGCGGTTATTATAAGAACTAATTTTCTACAGGAAGCCATTTTTTTTAAGTGGTGGCTTGTTAAGCTCCCCAATGTTTTTATGCGTGTCCTAGTTAGATCCCATAAACATGTGATATAGCAGTTGTTAATTTGAACATGCTTTATTAGAGTTCAAGGTGTGTGGTCTGTCCACACATCGCCAGCACATGCCCAATACCCAGATTAAATTTCAAGCATTGCCACTAGAATATAATCAACCACCCCAAAGTTTTAAATCGAAATCAACGTTTTATACGTCTCCAGAAGCAGGATTTTTAATTTTTAGAAGCGATGATTTGATTAATATTTTTTTGGTTTTTATAAAAAAATGTATATGATAAATTACTACACTGACTCAACGTACCACAAACCTTCAATTAACTTTTTTTAGAACTGGTAGCAGTCTTAATTTTGTTACTGAATTATAATTTAGATTTGAATTAGTGTTATCGGTTTCTTTGTACTTATGTTAAGGGTGATTTTTATATTTTCTTTACGAACAATTCATAGTATTTTAAAATTTAGAGATAAAAAAATTATTACAATAAAAAACATGCATTTGAAATGTTTTTTAACTAAGTACGTAACTGTTCTATATCACGCATTCTTGTGATGTTACAAAAAAATAATGTACACTCAGAAAAAGAAAAAACGGGACAGTACCTACTTCTAAATACAGACATATAGTAGTTGTGTAAACAAAGGAATAATAAATAACGAGAAGGATACTATAAAATACTTTGAAACAAACAAAACACTAAAAAAATCTATAAAAGAGGACCGAAGAAAACAAACAATTTAAAACTTTATAAAAACCTGTATGAACAAAAACAAGATACACCGTTAGAAACAGTTAAAGATAAGACTGTTGAATGTCAACTACAAAACTATGTTAGAAAGATAGCAGAAGCTCTGAAGAATGACCAAACACTGGGAACAACGGCACCATAACTAAGTTAATGAAAGAAGCAAATAAAACAATACTTAAATAACAATAATGAATAATTGTTTACGTGAGCCAAAATACCAAAAGATTGAGTCACATAAATATTATTGTACAAGAAAGGTAGTGGTAGTAGATTAGAGAATTACCGACCTATATCATTGTTATCACACGTGTATAAATTACTGACACAGAACTAACTTAATAACAAGCTTGAATTCTTGCTTCCGCAAAGGATTTACTACATCAGACCACCTCTTCATATTAAGAACACTGCTGCATTTGGCTTCCATAGATCATCAAAAAGCACTCCAAAACAATCGCGTAAATTATAGATAGATACACAATTAATACATACAATAGACGAAAATGCAGAGTAGCTACATCCAACCCATACCAATTACAATGGGGACAAAATAAAACAATTTCATGAGCTCAAAACTGTACATAATTTGGTTAAAATGGTTCGTGTTTGGAAAACAAAACAGAACATTAAGAAAACTAAACATATATATAATTAAGGAGGAAAGTGTACAACTAATGCATGCTGCATACACTGACATATAGTGCTCAAACTTGGACAAAAAAAATCGTGCATATACTAATAAAAGCACAAAGGGCAATAGAGAGGCAGAAGTTATCGGACCAAATAACAAAAGAGGAGATACGACTGAAAACAAGAATAATCAACGTGAGAGAACATATATAGTTTAATTAAAATGAAGATGGACAGGATACACGATATAATAAAGAAGTGCAACAATAAATACTTTGGATGGCAAAAAAAAGAAGATGAGGTTTACAACTGTAACGCATCGTATAATGAAGAAAGTAGCGGAATTTAGATGGACGCAAGTAGCAGCAAAGGAAAATAACTGCAATAACTTCCAGCTTGGGCATTTGCGTCGTTTTGATAGTCTGGAATTCTTTTAAGAGGTTCTTGTAGATTAAATGGACAGAGCCCTGTGGCTCGAAATTCAGATTGTAAATTATTGGACACATTCTCACTGACTGCAAGCCACAATCGATTTAGGAGCGTTCTTTTGGAATGGACGAAGACGATTTGGTTTCACTGCCATTTGTCTAGAATCTGACGGCGTTATTTTTTAACAGGGGGTAAACACTGCCACATCCAATGGCTGCATAAGATGGGTGCTGTTGGGTGGGAACGCAGTCATATAAATATTGTTCTCTTTACAAGCTCCAATGACAGCAGGTGAAACATGAGAGGCTAGATTGTCCCCAATAACAAGTTTTTTTCCAGGATTTTCAATGTCTTTAATTTTGGGCAGTAAAATTTGGAAAAACCATTTTTTAAACTGTTCCATATCGAACCAGCCACTGGGTCTGTTGCTGTAGACCGTTCCAGGAAGACCTCCTTTTGTCCAACCTTCGTATAGATTTCCTTGTATACCACCATAGAGGGCAATAAATCTCCAGAAGCGTTTCTGCACACCATGATACTGATGGAAGCCTTGGAATGTTGCTGAACTCTCTCTACGCATTTGGTTCCTCTTGGAACAATCCGATAATATTTTTTTTAGCCATAGTTTAATTTTGAAGACTTTAGACTAGTTTGTCTTGCAATGCTTTTTCTAGAAACGAGCCAAACTTGCATGTGATTGACAAAGTTTTCATAGACAATATAGAATCAACAGTGACCCTCCCCCGTGCAGGTTTTTATTTTTGAAACATTAATACACTCTTTGAATGAGGTACTTTTTATTTCTCTTGCACTTAATGACTCATGCAACAATTTTTATTTTTTTGGTCCGAGAAAAAGACAATCCTACTAAACTTATCTGCATCCCTGATCTTTGACACTTCAAAGTATAATTTCAACTTTTCCAAAAATAATTCTAAGGACTCGACAGACGTTCATACACAGGTACCGAAAGATTATATGTTTTAAAAATGACTTGAGTTTCTTTAGAGTTTTCCCTAATGGCGATTGCGACGGCAGCAGCTGTTGTTCCAGTTGCCATAATGCGTCACAAAGTTTTAAAACATAAACGTGTTTCAGACAACTCCTCTATCTGCACGCGTGCACTGTGAGTTACAAAATATTTTGTCTCTAAATAATATGTATAAACTACATGATAGTTAGACATTCGAAGTCTACTCTTTTACAACCAAACTTCTCGTTGTTGTGACTGACAATATATATGATAGTTTTATGACAGTAATAAAATCCGCTTAACACTGTAGATTTTGTGCAAAGGTGTATCAGGTCAGTCAGTGTCCCAATGATTTCTTTCTCCAGGTGTTGATAAATAAGTTTTAAAACTCGGTCCATAAGGATTTAGCTAAACAGAGACGTCACATCAAAGCTTACCAAGATATTGGTAGATTGCAGTTTCATACTCCATACCTTGTCGATATAATGGGTTGAGTTCTTAATGCAATTAATTGATTTTCTGGCGAACTTTTGTACTCTGTTACACAAGTAATTTGTTAACTTGTGAGTAGCTGATCCTGTAACCCTGACAATTAGACCAAGACGACTGGTTACTAGATCTAAAGGAAACAATAAAGAAAAAGAACTGTTGGATAGTAATAGCCTTCTCTGCTCTCAATCTTTTTCCAATCTTTTGTTGGAAATCCTTGCAATATTCTCCTAGGTAGGGTTTGAAAAAAAAAGTTTATATTAGCGATGTAGTCTGCTGTAACCGTGGTCTTGATGGCATCAAATGTTCTCTTTTAGAATAGTTTTTAGGACTATGACAAAATTTGTTCTTTTGCATACTGCTGCCGTAGATGGTTTCGCCAGTGTAAGCGCGGAGAAGTTGATGACGGTTCTGGTGAGTTTTGGATGTTGTTGTCCCTGGCTTTGGGCTGCGCTTACTTTAGCGAACTTTATCTTCTGCATTTTCGTTGATGTTTTCATTATGATGGTTGCCTTGTTCATTGTGATGTTGGACAACAAAAAAATGTACCTGCAAATATTTTTGTGCGGTTAAATTTCATTGTTTTCTAGTGTTGTAAATACGAGCAATTATTACAAATATTTAAACCCAAAGGAAAATAAAACAGTTTCATAACATTTTAAAACAGGTCACAAAATGTTGGGCAAAACGTCAAGAAACCAAATTGATCAACGTAACCAGTTTGGAAACCAAACTTCAAGATTGAACTGCCTCTAATGTCTAAAAGCAAGAATAGACAGTCTCTACGAAGAGACAACGCATCAAACCATAAGACTTTAGAAACCATTAGAATCAAAACTACTTGTTCTACTTGTTAAGTTGATGTTCTTCTGTTGCTACAGGGATCAATACGTCACACCCAGTTTTATGAAAGTAAAGCACCACATCTAGACAGTACAGGCATAAAATATCCTCAAACCGCCAAGTACAGCTTTTCTGAGGGAACGTATTTACGACCATATACTAAAATTAAAATTAAATTAACAATTAAAAATAAATTTAATATCAACATTTTTAAAATTTTTTTTCTTCGCTTTTTATTTTAAAATTTTCTAAAATAAACTTTGATCAATTTATTGAGAAAAAATTTTTTTTTAAATTTTTTTCGATTTTCAGTAAAACTGAAACTATTATTTATTTTTTGCGTTTTTTACATTTTTCTTAATTTTTGTAGTTTATTTTGCAAAATAAGTTCATATAAATTTATTTAAAAAATTGTAATTTATGCTGTTTTGATTTTTTTAATTTCGTTTAATCCAGTTTTTTTCCATAATTTTTTTCTCTTTTTTCTTATCTTAACTTTTTTAAAACAAACTTTGATCTGTCAGTCATTGATAGAAAATTTGTTTTTTTTTTAATTTTGATTGTCTAATACTATGCGACAAGTTAATTTGAAAAAAATGTATTTATTAAAACCGTTGCTCTTATTTCAATTGGTGCTATCAACGATAGTACATCTAATTAAAAACTTACTTGTGATGGAATAATAAGTATGTAACTGTCTTAGAAATTAAGAATTATTATTATACTAGCTGTTATTATTATGAGTGTTTGTTTAAAAAATTTAATAACAATTTTTTTATAGTTTGTTTAGTTAAAATTTTAATATTATATCAACTATTTAATTGTATCAATTTTTATAATTGAATTTAAACGTGTAATTAGATTGCCACAAACAAATTTTGACAAAAACTGTTTTAATTATTATTTGTCTGTTATTCACACTCGAGCAATTCCTGAAATTCAGGGAAGGTAAATTACGAACCCACTTTTTTTACAACCCATATTTTTACGGCTCTAATTATATCCTAACCGTTGTTCATGTCATTAATTTTCTTCACTTCTCTCGTTGCCTGTTTTTTTACATCTATTCGCTATATATAGAAAATGTCGAATTGCCAACAGCATTTGAAGTTTACTCTAATTGTCCTGTCTTCTAACGCACAAAATACCGTAGAAAATTTTACGCGGCCCTTTTATATTCAAATTTGTTAAACACCGCACGATGAAAAAACGCTTTCGTGCTATGATAAAATATTTATTAAAAAAATCCCGTCTTATCCTCATTAGTGTTCTTATACCTTGCCTCGAGCATAAACTAAATTCAATTTAAACCGAGTGATTGTGATGAAAGTATTAATTTATTGTATGCCGGCTATGAATGATGTTAGTCATTAATAAATATTTCAATGTTATTACTCACTTATAACAGTTAACTAAATTAGAAAATATATTCAAATAAAACTGTAATGTTCAAGATGCATTTGCCAATCTCAATTCTATTAACATATACCTATTCATTACTTCATACTTTCTTTTATACGTTATAATTACTAAAATGGCTACCATGCTGTATAATCAGAACGTATTTTTTTACTGTCTTTACACTTCCGATGGTTTTAAATGTGAGGGTAGCAAATTATTATACCCTTACGTCATAAATTTTACGTGCACCATTATTATAAATTTTAAAACTGTTAAATTGTTTTATTACAATAATTAATTACTGTTATTATATCTAACCATTTAAAATCTAAACATATTTAGTTTTCTTCGATAAAAGTTTGAGTAACTAAAAAAATAACGTTTCTTCTTTCATTTCAGATTTTTTTTATATTAGATTTAGAAGTTTTTTATACACGTTTAAATCATTTTGTAGCCAAATAATATAATAATTAAATACAAAAACAGTGTTAAACAGAATTTTATTTTGTAAGAAAATGAAAAAAGGTATATGTGTAGATAATCAAAAATTTAAGCTATGTAAGTTAGATTTTTCTATTTGTAAACAACCGATTTTAAACAGTTTAAATTATTTTTATAACATTTTATGTTGAATTCAGGTAAAAGTTAGATCAAAAAATATTGTTGAACTCAAACTTTAAAAAAAATTGTATTCAAAGCAAAAATTAGTAAAATTATCAAGTTTATTATAAAAGATATAAAAATATTGATTAAATTTGTTTGAAATTATTTTATTTTTTTTTAATTAATAATTTTAAAATTCCAACAATCAAATGCAAAATACTCATATTTAACAAAGTTTTAACTTTACCTTTAATAAAAAAAATTCAATTTAATAAATAATAATACATAAATAAAATACACTAAATAAAACTTGTTTTTTTTCAGCTACTTTCTAAATGTAGCAAAATAAAAGGTGTCTGATATGATTGCAAACGTCAAATTAAACGAAATATAACTGTAATCAAATCAATTTGTATAAACTGATTGATTACTTATAACGTTTGTAAGTAAAAATTATTATATTAGTATATAGCTAATATTAATCTAGGTGTAAAATCTATCGTATGCAATTAATACCAACACAAATAATTAATTTTAATGAATAATAGACTTTTAATTTAACATGTTATCAAAGTGAATTAAAAAAAAATATGACAGTTTAAATTCAAACTTTATAAACTGACATGAATTAAAATCTCATTTTTTAAAACAATAATTTTTTTGTGTTTATTTTATCATCTTAAAATAATTTTTTGGTGTTTTTAAAACTGATATAGTCGTTTCCAAGAAAGAAGATCCCCTACGTCATACTCGTATGCATCTAGTTAACTAAAAACTTACTAATCAAATCAGTTACTTTAAAATGTAATTGCTGATTAAAACTAATTTAAAAATATCTAAAGTTAGCAATGTAAATTATTTTTACTTGAAATACTAATCTACAAAATTCCTGTTAAAAAACAATTGTTTTTAATACAATTCATACAATTAAAAAAAAATAAATGAATCGAAATAATTAAGTTGATTACACATACGGTGGTTTAAATTGAACTTTAACATGCTAAATTCATTTATTCGTAAGCTTTATATACCTGATAAAACTGAAACTGAAAATGTAAATAACTAATGTCAATTAACGATGAAGTCAATTGAGCGATATATTCATAAGTTATAATACAAACAAAAAATGGTATTACTTTTGTTGTACTCCCAGTTTTCCCTTTTTATTCAAATAACGGAACGTGGTTCTAAGTTTGCAATGTGATGACACAGGGATATGCTTTCGTGGCAACGACTATACTTAATTCTATAATTTCTTTAGAAACGTTTTTTATGACACATTCATTTTTCTTAATCGTTGTGCGAGCGGCAAATGAAACGCTTTCAACCAGGTTTAATTAAAAAAAAAAGAATTTTTTAGAATTGTAAGACTTACAGAATTTATCATAGTGATTGTATTTTGCATTTAGAAATTAAAAACTATTTGTTTTGCATTGAAAAATGCTTGATAGGTTAAAAATTTATTTTATTACAAAAAAAATATGTTAGAAGTAAAATTGTACTATGTTTTTTGAAGTTAAAACTATTACCCTAAAACATTTTTCTGTTCCAAATTAACATTTATTTTAAAGGTTTAATTTACTGTTTTTTAAGTATTAGTTAACAAATTTTTGCTAAACTTTATTATTATGTAATTTTTTTTATTTATTTTAACCATTTAGGCAACTTATAATAATAATTATATTACTGAAAGTCTCCACGTTCGCGATAGGATAATCTGTAGTCATTTTTATTTATCTACACTAGCACTTGCGTGAAAATACCATGTAAGCATTTATTTATTTAACATCGCTCTTGCTTTTTTCCAAGACTGACTCCAATATCCTATGTTCACTTTTTGTATTTTTGCCTTATCTTGGATTGGAATATTCTGTACGTTTTGTAAAGAGCTTAAAACATTCTTGAAGTTTTGGGAAAGTTTTAATAACAATTCGCTAACGATCTAACAAATCAAATATTTTTTAGGAGGGTAATGTTAACAGGTTACTAAGATTCTGTGATTTACTATCAATAAATTTTTGTCTTTGGTGTTATGTTAAATCTAAATGAATAATAATGACCTAAAATCAATTGAAGATCCAGTTTCCATTATGCGTTAAAAAATCGATATTTGTAGAAATCATTTGAGTTATATATTACATGTTATACGTAATTCCCATGTGTTCTTTACGTTGATGCCGATACATCTAAATTTACGTTCAAAGACTTTTCTACTTTCAGTTGGATCACTCTATACATATACATATGTGACTGACAAAGTCCATTACACTTAAGTTTGACTCAGTGATGTGCACATTGTCTGAATATTTTTGATCCAAAATTATAATTAACTTTGAGGCTGGTTTAGTATACATCTAAAAAAATTTACAATTAACTAAGATAAGTAATTGTAAGTTTAAAAAAAATTAAACTCACGGAAAAAGTAAAACTAACTGCTAACTGATTTTTTTTATGATGAAAAAGTAAAATGTTCCTGGGACTCTATCATTTTAAATTAACTGAACATTGTTCTATTTTATATTGATGATGTTTGTATTTGTTTATACTACTCTCATTGTTAAAACAATTTTCAATCATTAATTAAATTAATTGTAAATTAAAAAAAACATTTTAAAGCTCCCATAATCACGTGAATAGTCACAACAACATTAAAGATTAGAATAGCCCATGTCAATATAAACGTTAGAAATGTAAATAAAAACATATAGGTTGCTGCAGCTGTGCTGCCCCTTTATTCTGAATTTGTCTAAATAAATAACGTGAATTTACATTACCATACATCATATTAAAAATTATGTCATCTATAACTAATTTTTAAAAACGACAGTTTTATGCAATTTTTATGGCGCAGAGATAATTTTGAGGAATGTCGGCAGCACTATGCCGATGACGTTTCAATCATGGTTCTTGCTCATGTCAACTGGTACAAAAATAATGTTTTTTTTTTCTTAAATTTTGAAATTGCGAAATAAAATCACACTCGTTGGTATTAACAATGCTAACGTTGAACAAAAAAGAAGTCAAACAAAAAAACAACCACAACTTAAAGCTGGTCTAAAAGATTAATTTACCAAGACAAAAAACAAAATTTGTCACGTCCAACGGTTGGATATATTGTTGAGCAAAAAAACAAAAGTTTTTTTTTACGATAAACAGAAGACACTGATGCAAATAGTGCAAATGCTTGGATTAGGATTGAACGCCTAAAGATCATTAAAAATATGATCCATCTCAAATCTACAATGCAAACTAGACTAGAAATTTAAACTTTAGAGCATGAACGGAAAACATTTATATGTTCAAGAGAGAGTTTATAAAAGGTTGTAAATTTACCAAAGACAAATTAACTGCTTTTTTGGCAAGAAAAAGAGAAAAGATTGGTGGTGATAGGAAAAAGTAAGAATCTACAATGTTTTAAAGGCGTGAAGATTTTCAGCGAATTGGGATAAAAAATCAACACAAAACGTTATCTTGTTAGTTGCTGATTCTATAAATTTAACACGAATATTCATCAAATTCGTTTTTGTCTGTCCAACTTTGTTTTACTTGTTTAATCTTGTGATCAAGATGCGATAAGAAAATTTTAGAAAGCATGGATGAAAGTAAAGATGAAGAAAATAGATAGAACAAAGTTCTAGAAGCTCTGCACTTCTTAAATAAAATAAAAAATTATTTTTGTAACCAAAGATTTATAACTGCAAGCAACAAAAATAGAGAACGTGTTGAAGAAAATTTTTGACCAAATGATTTAACTCAAGAGTCGACTTGATAATTATCGATAGTGTCACAACCAAACACTGCAAAAAAACTTGAACAACAACTGTGAAAAAAAATTTACTAAGAAACCAAAAAACAGTTTTTAAAAAATTTGGATAAGATTGATTATGATAAAGAACAAAATCACACGGCCAAGATGTCGTGACCCACCCGTGAACCATACTACTTTTTACTAATAGACGGTCGTGCCCACCGGTGGGTCACACTATGCCTTATATTAAATAAAGTTTAATACTTGACGTCTATGTTTGGGACTTTTATATTAGAGTTACTTAAAAGGTGTACTAATTGTTTGAAAAGATGGTTCTAAAATCGGAGGGTTTTTAAGTGCTACTACGAACAAAACACATCTGATCGAACTCTCTTTTATTGTATAAAACTTTACAAAATGCGCTAAAAAATGTGTTTATAAGAACAGAAACTAAGTATACAAAATAAATGTAACTAATCTGAAATAATCATAAAATTTTTTGAAGTATGACAAGCACATCGTTGGACGACCTTTGCAATCTATGCAGAATGTCAGCACTTTCAATACCTTTTTTTCAATTTTTTGCTGAATTTTCTTATAACAACTTGAGCACCTTCTATTACTTTGTCTAGTCTGCAATTTTATTTTCTATGGGAATTATCCGATTTGTGTGATCTGGTATAATACTAAGCATAAGTACTGGCTGCTTCCCATATACTTCTCCTTTCTTTTATCTTTTTTTTATACGTTTTTTGGGTTACCTTTTGTTTTGTTTCTCAAAGCGCCGCAAACATACGTTTGACATTTAAAAAATTTTTTACAAAGTGATACACTTGTATAAAAGTTTCGTCCACAATTTTCAACTTAGTAAAAAAGTTGACGTCATTTTGACCAGCATAGGTCCTCAGGTTGTATGTATATCTTTGGAGTTTGCATATTTTATAAATTTGTATGTCGTATTTATGCAGACAGCGGGCAAATATTGTCTGAACACTAATGTGCCCCGTCAAAAGACCGTAGTTTTTGGTTTTGAAAAGTTTGTTGATGTGAGCTGCAAGGTCATCATTATTTAAAATATGCAAACATTTTAGGAAGACCTCAAATCTGTTACAAGTCATTGACTTTTTTGTTACTATAAATATCTTTATTTGACCAATAAAGGCAAATTTTGGGTAATTAACAATAAAATAGCTAAAAACTTCTAGATTTCTTCCTTGGTAGTATGGAACCAGTTATGTAACAAAGATGTGGTGCAAAGTCGTTTAGATGCAATGAGTTGTGCTGCACACCGGTTTGTTTTCAGCACTATGATGTCAGTTATAAAATGTTTATAAACATCAAAAAGTGAGGATAGAACTATATGATATATTTTCAGATCGCTTATAAGGAAATTTGTGCGGGGTCTCTATTTATCTGAATTTACTGTATTGACTACAATTTCATCATCGGAGGAGGAAACTAAAGGATGGTTATTCTCTTCATCGGAAATTCCTTTGGCCGATAAATCACTCTTGTTCTCGTACTTTAGGAGGTTTATAAGAATCTTCTAAATCTTCGTATGGTTTAGATTCTGAAAAAGAAGAATACACACATCTTTCGGTTGGTGTGAAAAATTAGACTGTGAATCTTTTGATACTAATGACTCGAGTGATGACGATCTGTGTTCCTAATCTATCATGGATATGGAGTGCAGAAATTCTTGTTGACGCTTTTTCGGATGATGTAATTGTAATATCTCTAGAGATGATAAAGGTGTCGAAGTCTATGACGCTAAAACATGTATTAACTTTCAGCTAATGCCAATATTCTACGGATCCTGGTACTTATTGGTTATTTAAAACACTCGCGAAAAAAAAATTTAAAACAAAAAAGTATTTTGATACTTATTGCACCTTATTTTGTACTTTACTTATTACTAAGAAACGTACGTGATTCGCCGCTGGGTCTTACTCAAAAGTATAAAAAGGAAAGACATGAAACTCAACTAACAAGAAAATTTGTAGTGCATTGGAAGTGTTACGTAAGGTCGTAATCTATAAATCAATGAAAAGAATTTTGAAAAGTTTAGTTAGTATAAAAATGAAACTAAACTAAAATTGGCAAAAAATTAAAAACCCAAAAATTATTTTTTGCAATTCTTGGATAATGATGAAATGGCTCTACGTTAGTCGCTAGGCTATGCTAGAAGACCCATGTCAAGACAGAAACAGAAGAGATTGGATCCAAGTGCAAAAACATGCATTCAATCTATTTATAACTGTATAAACAGATTTGACATACAGCTGTGGGGTTGTGCCATAAAAACCAATGTTCAGAATTTTTAGAGTAAAGTATTGAATAACATTGATATCGCCCTCTGGCACTACGTTAACTTGCATAAAGATTTAGAAGTAGGAAACGTTAGGTAAGCCAATTAAGAAATTGCAATGATAATGTCACGTGAATGCTGAAGCCATCCAGAGTCACAATCAGAAGACTAAAAAAGACCGTAACAAAGTTAAAACTAACTGATTTGTTAATCGTCAATAAATAATCTTGACTATATTAACGTGTGCGTTTGTAACACTCGCTTACAACGTTAAAATGTTATGATTATTAATCGCTATCATCAACAAATTTTTTTGTTAAATAACTATTCCTGCAAGAGGCACCTGAAATTTAATTGATTGACAAAGCATCATGAAATTTACAAATTATTTTTGTTTTCGTGTATTAAACTTTAAAAATTATAGATGAAACCAAACAAACGTAATAATTAATTGTAAATAAACTAATAGTATTAGTTATTGCTGATGCATCAAAATTTCTATAAATAATTCTAAAATAGAACTAAAACTATCGTACGGTAAGTCTATTTTATGCAGTGATAATCGTGTCTAAAAAAAGACGCAATAAATCTCTCACCTACCGAAATAAATGATGTAATATATAAATGTTAAGGTTAACGGATAAAATAATCCTCACACCTTTCAAAACGAGGTGAGTTATCGGAGTTTGATTTGTGTAGCAAGTTAGCCAGAACTATTGAGATCTAAAGAGATATCGAAACAAATTAGAGCTGAAATTACAGGCTTTTAGAAGCCGCTATCTTCATCGCTTGTGATTTGCTGCAGGTTCAATCGATTATTGTGCTCGAATATCGATGATAATAATCGAGTCCAGATGTTATGGTAATAATTCAAAATGTTATAAGTATTTGCGGTTTTATAATTGTAAAGCGGTCTCCTTATTGTTAACATTAATGAGATTAATATGGCACTTCTCTTTTATCTTCTACTAATTGCACAATCGTAACGAAAAAACCTATCATGCAAAATTTTGTGTAGAATTAATTGTGTTTTTGTATCAAATGTAATAGTCTAACGTCGTTTAATGGCGTCAACTTTCGCTACACGGTCTTCAATTTAAACAGTGAAAATAGGATCACTTCAAAGGTTTGCCAGAAGTTTGGAATAGCAAGTGTCTGTTTTATAAACGACCGGTAACGCACAATTAGCATGCCAGAAGCATGTCGCAACGCAAGAGTTCATCAGGTGACACTTGAATCTAAATTGATACATCGCATGCTCATACTCTCTTAGTTAGAAACTTCTTCGTTTAGTTTTAATTACATTTTAATTTTTTAAGTGCCGTGTTCGTTTCACGCATATTTTTAGAATTAGTTTTAAGTTAATGTAAATACATATTAAGAGATTTTTTGTTACCAATTATTTTTTGTAGTACAAATTTTGGATAAATAAAATTATTTTTCTTAAGTTTCTTTCTGACAATTTATTGAAGAAATAGATTTTAGCAGATAAATAATAATAAAGCTATACGAAAATAAACATTAAAAACTTATAGGTACGTGTGTTCAACAAATAATTACATAGTTTTGAACGTTTTCGTTAATATTTTAACAACAAATTATTTTATTTATAGCTGCCTTTAATAATTAGTAGCTTTGTTAAATTACTGTTTGAAAAACTAACAGTTGAATAGCAATTTGAGTTAGAAAATGTACGGAAATAGTACTTTAAGTTATAATTTATTTTATTATTGAAATTGTACATACTATTTTTGAATCATAAATGTTATTTTCCCAATTCGTGAACGATTTTCCCGAACTGTTCTTATTATTTACATTAACTTATTTTTTATTGTCGAATATTTTGGTTGACAAATTCCACACATAATGCTTCTTAAAAACTGTCTGCTGACAAGCGCAAAGCAAAATATTTGCAAAAAAATGTTAGCCTTTGTGCCTGTAATCTAAAAATAAGTGAATTTATGACTTTAACCCATTTTTGCCCGATTTTCCCAAATAATTATGACTTTAGTGTCCGAATTGAAAAACATAATTTTTAGATTTCATAAAAAGAATATATAATTTGGTATAAAAAGTCAAAAATAGGTACTATTTTTCTCAAAAAATTGTTTTTTGATATATGAAATAAAATGAATTTTATTTTTAAGAAGTGAAAAAATGTTTAAATCAAAAATTACATTAAGATGATTACATACATTTTTATTATAAAAACGAAGAATTTTAAAATTTCAAAATGATTAAAAAAAACTTTTGTTGCAAAAAAGAAAAAATTTAACATTGAGGTCAGAAGAAAAAGTATGACCAGTAGACAAAATATGATTAGCAAAACAAGAACAAATGTTTGATTTGCCAGAATTTAAATACTTTTTAATAAAATAAATATTTTTTTCTTGTTTTAAATTTTCTACCAGTTTGTCCTACATAAGATCAACTGTAAGAACGGCGAGAAATTTCGCACACACCAGATTTATTTAAAGAAGAAATAGAATTTTTGCTAACAGTAAAATATTGTAAATTATAATTAATAAAAAAAAAAGAAATAGAAATAGTAAACTTTAAAATAAATTTAGGAAAGAGAGAACAAAAATTAGCTAATCCTTAGAACGATACATAGTAGCAATAGCTGATTTATTTTGAGACAAAATCTTGAAGAAACGACAAGAACAAACTTTATAAAAAACATTGATAAATATAAAACTGGTAACCATTATTATGAGCTAATTGCTTTATTAAAACTAAACTTTGAAAGAGGAATAGAAAAGAGACAAAGAACGTAAAGAAGAAACTTTATGGTTATATGGATAATTAGAATAGAAGAAAATTAGGCAATCAGTATAAGTAGGTTAACGATAAATTTCAAAATTAAATTTATTATTATCTGGTAAACGAAGAAAATTTAAATAAAGAAGAGAATTGTTATATTTAATTTCATAAGTACAATGAATGTTGTAATGAATAAATTAATGAAATTATTAAGATCATCTAAAAAGCTATTAAAAAGAACAATGCAGTAATCAACAATCAAAACCAAAAAATAATCATATCAGAAAAATTAAAATTAGAAAAAATTTTATTTTCAATATTATTCATAAAAATTTTAGCAACAAGAGGTGAAATATTAAGTCCAATACCTAAACCAGATGGTTCAAAAAAGAAATTATTATTAGATTTAAAAAAATGTTGTTTAAAAATCAAATCAAGTAAAGAACAAATATCTAAAATCTGGTAAGTATTCAGAATACTATCAGAAAAAAACAAATTAAAAATAGTAAAAAAGCATTGCTCTGGAGGAATAAAAGGAAACAAAAAGAAAAATTTTTAATCTGAGAAGCAACATGAGAAGAATTAAGAATAGAATACTGATTAATAAAAAAACAAATCTTTATTCGGTTTTATTCTGTCTACAAGCAATTGCAGAAAATTTTAAAAAGAAATTTTGTGTTGTTGTCTTTTCATTATATTTGTTTTCAAATATTAATTGTAGAACATAGTTTTTCATTCTTTGTAAGGTGTTTAAAATACAAAAATTTGCGATTTCGTAGTTTTGATGATATATGGATTATTCTTCAATTTATTAAAATTTATATGGTTGTTTGTGTTTGCTTTTTTGAATCAACACGAAAGATGAAAACAACTTTTGGGATGATTTAAAAAACTATGAAATATTTTTTGTAATTTTGTTGAGATTTTTATACATACATTTTTTTTATGAATAAGTAGTGATATTTGCATCTTCTGTTAAACTTTTTCCGCGCATTGGTTTTTGTGCTAGAAATCTAATCAAAATAAATGACCTTATGACTTCATAATGTTTTGAAATAGAAGAAAAATTTCTTTTGTCGACATGTTCTATTAATATCAACCATCAACATTACTCTAAAATTTAAACAAAAATTGTAATATTTGGATTAGATTAAAATCATATTTTATTATCATTAAGTACCTAAATTTTATGTTCTGCTTTGGATAGAAAAGTTTGGGTCTAAGAAACAATTATTCAATTTTACATGTCTTAGAAATTTAAAAAACATTTTCGTGAACGATATAAAATCAAAAATAAAAATGTTTTTCTAGCAACCAAAACAGAATAATTTATCACAATTTGTTATTTAAAAATAATTACAAAAAAATATAAAATATCTCAATTTAATGTGTTCCCTACTCTAACAGTAAAAAAATTCGGTTAATTTGTAAAAAAAACATTTTTTTGTGTATTGTTTTAGATAAAAATTTAAAAAAATGTGCCACAATAGGCTGTTTTTTTTTATTATAATTATTTTCAAATTATTTATAACGTGTCCAAAATTCAAAATTTGAGTTTTTTGATACTTTTGGTTAACACTACAGAAATCACTGTGGTACAATACAAATACCGCAAATATTTGGTGTTGTGGTTTTTGTTTAAATTTTGGTTATTTTTGTACTTTTGTGCATGTGGTTATACTCGCTGTGTCTTCACGTTTAAGAGAGTTATCGTATTTGTATTTTCTTGGTTTGTAATGCACATTTTTACCGCAACCAATGTAAATCCTTTACATTTCATAAATGAATCCGTTTTTAAACTTTAATGTTAAATAGTCACCGTCCTGATTTAGTTATCTTTAAAGTATAAAATGATGGAATTACTTTCTTTTGTGTGTAAATCTGAAAATAAATTGCAAGCACTTTAATCAAATCTAATTATTCATTATAATTATTGTTGTTGAATACTACTATTACTTGAGTTGTATTCATAAAATACGTGGAATTTTTTGGTGAATTTAATATAATTAACATTTCGTTAATCAGAAAGGGTAGACAGTTAAATAGTGTAACGATAAGAGGAGAAGGGAAATTATGTCGGATTCCGAGGAAGGGTGGTCTGAAGAAAAAAGAAAAAGGCAAGCTACGGTGGAGGAGGTGTTCAGAAAGAGCACCAGAGTAAGGAAATCACCGGTAGCGGAAGAAAATGAGAGAAAAGATGGTGAGTTAGTAGAAATGTGTAAAGAACTGTTAAAGGAGGTAAAGAGTATAAGAGAGGAACAAATTAAGATGGGTAAGAAGTTGGAAGAGAATAATAAAGAGGTAAAGGAGATGAAAGAAGAATTAAGAAAGACAAATGAAGAATGGAAGAGGAAATTTGAAGAAATGAGAGAAAAGTATAGAAAGTTGGAGGCCAGATTGGAGAAGATAGAGAGAAGCTGGGAAAAAACGGAAAAAGAAAAAAGGAGAACAAATATAATCATAAGAGGTATGGAAGTGAAAGATTGAAAGAAGGAGCAAAAGGAGCAAGTGGAAAATTGGATGAAGAAGGATTTAAATATAGAGAAAACAGTGGTAGAAACTAGAAAGCTAGCAGAGCGTGTAATGTTAGTAAGGATGGGTACATTTGAGGATAAGTTAGATGTATGGAAGCAAAAAAGGTTAAGAGGTACGAACATTTATTTAGACGATGACATGACGAGAAGGGAAATAGAAATACAAAAGATGATAAGATATGAGACGAGTAAGATGAAGGGAGAGGGGAAGAGTATTAAAATAAGATTCTTGAAAGTGTGGGTGGAAGGTGAAGAAAGGTTTTGGGATGAGAAGTGAAGAAGGGAGCAAAAAACTAAGAGTTGGGAGAGGGAAGGATGGATCAAACGATGTTGGCTTAGCAAGTTTTAAGGAAAAAGAGGAGGAAATGCAGAATCAAATGAAATTATTATTTTGGAATGTGGCAGGCATAAAAAATAAAGGAGAGGATTTCTGGAGATACGTAGAGGGTTTTGATATGATGGGAATGTCGGAAACATGGTTGGAGGAAAAAGACTGGGAAGCATGGAAGGAAAAATTACCAGAGGGGTATAATTGGAAGGTGGAATTTGCAACTAGAAAAGAAGAGTTGTAAAAATATTTAGCATTAAAATCAACTTACAATACAAAAATTTTTTGATTGTGACGTTGAGTTAGGTCTACAAGTCATTTTCCGACTAGTTGAGTTTACGACCAATTGGCGATGAGAAGTCATCGACTACGAATTGGAATTACGGCGGTGATGATAAGTTGGCGACGACGAATTGTTCCAAACCCTCAAATTTACACTCTGTTGTCTATTATAGATTTTAAAAAACGTGTGGATTCAAACACATTCCTTATCTTAGAAAAACACTCGAGTATGTTTCAAATTTGTTGTCATTCTAATTTAGACCACATTCTAACATAGATATTGTTTTTTTTGTTTGTTTTGGTATTGTATCTAAGCTCTTAAATTTGCCAAAATGCTTTAAGTGTCCTTATAATTACTATTTTTACATTTTTGGTGGTGAAGTAGATTGTTTTTCTGAGTGTTTTAAATTTACACTTAAACAACTCAAATTTTTAAAAATTTTTTTGAGTTTTGATCTAAGGTTGGTATGGGTAAATTTATACAAAAATTGGATTAGTTCAACTTTGAAGCATCATCAACTCTGTAAGTGCAATCTAAAATGCGTTGTTATATAACAGTGATAGAGGTATATATCTATATGTTTATGATGACAACATAAAGCTTCTAAATTCTGTCATTCTTTTTTTTTTGGTGATCAAGGGGCGCATTTACCCTGAATGGAAGAGAAAATGCGGTTTCAGTTGTTTTTTTTGTATAATATTTGCAATAGTTTTAGCTTGGGTTAGTTGCGTTGTTCATATAAAAAAATACCTTCACAATGCTATTTATTAAACGGGCGTAATAAAAAAAACAGTAAACATTTTTACTATCTATTTTTTATCAGCTTGATACTTGAAAAGTATAAAAATGTGTAATAGTTTCAAATTGAAGTCGGTAGAAGCCAGCAAAGTGGGGACTCAAAAAAAAGATATCTCTTGGTTGACGAGATTCCAATCCTCCTGGTGATATGAAACGTAAGATTAAGGTTAATTATTATTAAACAAAGATGTAAAACTATCTGGACGTAGCCAAATTTAAAAAAAAATGCTTGCACAAAATGGTGTTTTTTGAAAAAAAAGTCATTTGTTTGCCTTGTTTTTTCAACTTTTCAACACGTGGAAACAATTTTGATAGTATTAGGAAAGTCTGTACCAAATTTCAAGTAAATCGGTGCATTAGAATTTAAGAAATCTTGTCAACCGTATCGAAAAAAATAGTTTTAAAAAAGACACTTTTAAAGTTTGCAGTCTCATTTCGGGCAGTCGGAGTGGTTTAGTGATATGTTGTACTTACATTTTTTCAATCAGCCATCTCTGCTTCATACAATGTTCTTTCTTCCACTTCAAAAGCTACATTTTTGGCAGATCTTTTAGCCATACGAGCAGTTCTGCCTTCTTTGGAAACTTTGGAAGCTCATATCTCGGAATGGTTAATACGCTGTTGATCTCGTTTGCTGGCAAACGCATGCCTTTCAGGTTCAATTTTAATTAGCATTGTATCCAGAATTTCTAAAACCGGTAAAAAACTTTTATTAAAAATACAGACAGCAATGTGGTTTGCTATTTCGATGGTGTGATTTCCAGCATGTATATGTTTAGGTGCAAAAGTCCAGATAAGCGAATACAACGATTCATTATTATTCTGTGTTTCTGAATATAAACGTCTTGTCAGTGAGTTTTCCGAGGACAAGTTCTCGTACATTAGCTTTATCAATTTCAAAACTTTTTTACTCAATGGTGGTTTCTCGTAAACAAAGTCTTGCAGAGTACCATCAAAAACAGCTTTGTGCCATTTACACCAGTTTGATTCACCAGGTGGACAATACTGAAGCTGTGGATTTTTATCAGTTGAACTTTTATGGCAATAAGTAGCCCACACCTCGTTCTTCATATCATCAACAAATTCAGGATTTCGGCGAATAGCTAAACCATAATATAAAGTCAATTTATTAATTAGCTAGTCTGTTAATTTTCCAGAGCCTTTACCACCATAACCTTTAATGTCTTTTTTAATTTTTTGTAACCTGGCACCCATCCTTTTCTGGAGATATCCAATAGTTTATATCAACAATGCCCTTGAATGCCAACTTTCCCGGAACTTTCTCTATGATTGATAGTGCAAGAATCTTCGTGTTCTTTGTACCAATCATTGTTAGCTGCAACATTCTCATTTTTTTATGCCTCTACAAGTTACAACCTTGACAAAAGCTTGATTTTATAACTATATCAATCACTTTCTTGCTGTATTTGCCTGCAAGAGTAGTTACTCCAAACAGTGAGTTGAAACCTCGTTTCTTCCAAGTGCCACCAGAAGCAGTTAGATGTGTAGGGTCAGCATTATATTCAGAGCCTCCTGTTAGCGCTTTTTCTTCCGCAACGTATTTTGAAATTATATGTTCATAAACTGCACGAGAAGCTATCTGCAAATTATTCAGGCAACTGTAGTACGTATTAATTGCTAACCCTTGCCATATATCCATCATGCTGCAAAATATATTGATGTTTTCTCTTCCTACACCTAAAAGTCTCATTACTATGACGATTCTGCGATTGATTTCGAAAGCTTCAAAAATGAAAGGTAATGAATTGATGTATTGTACACCGTCAAAACACATTGCAATGAAATTTTAAGTCCTAGTCATGTTTTTCTTGCACTCAGCACAAATAATTAACGAAGAGAAAGCTATGAATACCCAAAAAAATTCAAGAATACAATAACCGTAATTATTTTCTATTATAATTTTATCATCTTTCGAACTTTTTAATTTCGCTGTTGAAGCACTTGTGAAACATGACACATGTTGCTCCATAGAATAACGATTGTGTGGAGCGTTTCTTTTTCTTTCTGGACGCAAATTACTTTTACTTTTTTTATCTTTGTTATATTAAAAATTTTAAAAAATATACATTACACAGGAAACGTACCTCCACGTGGCTGAACGGTTGAACTGAACATAAAATATGCGAACATAATAAAAAAAATACGTCACAATAGGCATACAGAACCTTCGAGATGCTCGTTTGTCAAGTATATATCGAGAACAAAAAGATTTATACTACTTTCTTTCTATTCAGGTAGCTGGAAGGTACTGATCGCTACTATTGACTTGTTCCGGCCGGACCGGATTAGTTGGCGCGTCACAAAATTACCTATAACTCCAAAAATAATTCGAATTTCCGTAAATCCTCTTAGAGGTTTATTCTCAAAGGTCTAAGCTTTGAAAGTATGAAAAAAATTGATTTTTTTGAATTTCTATACTATAATACCCCTTTAAAACTAATTTGTTATTAAATAGAATAACTTGCAAATCATACTGCAAATGTTATTTTACTACGCCTAAAGATCTTAGGTTGATGAACTAACTAACTTTGAACGACATAAATACTTTTGGGTTTTAAATCGCGTTTTATATTTACACTTTTCACGAAATTCATAAAACTTAGAAAGCTTGCAAACTGTAAAAACTTACATTGTTTGACGTTTTGACAATCATGTAGCTGTCTTCTTCAGAAAAACTGAAACTAAAGATATAAGATCTTAGCAAGCCTTTATATTGCGCCGTTCGGATCAGTGGTTCGTGACGGTTTTGATTCATTAGTCTTCCGGAACATGTTTTTCCATACTGGTGCTAGATCGATTCCATTGTCCCTATTAAAATTGTAGTACTTCTGGATTTCAATGGCTTTCTCGTATAGTCTTGGCCAGAAGTTTTGGGATTTAGCCAACATTCCCTCTTCAAATTTTATTGTGTGACCCCTGTCTAAGAAGTGTTTCGCAACAGCAGATCTTGTGTTGTGTTTCTTTGTATTCGCCGTATGTTTTTTTAATTTGGTAGCTATGTTGCGCCCCGTTTGTCCTATATAGGCCAGCCCACACGAACAAGGGATGTGGTAAACTCCTGGTTCCTTGAGTGGTGCTTTTGTTTCCTTTGATTTTGAGAATTTTTTTTGTTGCAGTGAAGGTCACTTCAATATTTTTCCCTCTACGTATCCTAGCTATTTTATCCGTGCAGCCTTTTATGTAAGAAGGGAAGAAAGTTGCCACGGGGTCTTCCTTCTTTGGTTTTTCTCTACTTTGTTTGTTAATTTTTTTCTGTCTCCCTTTCACACATATCAAATTCATCTTTAGCCTTTGACTCTTTAAACATTTTCGGCTTGGATTGTTACTTTGATATTTTATTTTTATTTTTTTAGTAGAAGCAAAAATATTTTCACTGCTGGTACTGGGTTTAATACTTACATTTTCGGTACTAACCTGAACGTTCAAATTATTGTTTAGACTGGTTTTAACATTTACATAACTACTACGTGGTTCAATATTTACGCTACCCGTTTCACTGGGCCACTTAGCCCTTACATGCATGTCATTCTTAAGATAGTTGTTCCATCTCTTAAAAGATATTGACTCAAATTCCAGTCCTCTTAAATTCGTTTTGAATTAAGGTTAAAGTTGGTTCTTCCCAAACTTCTTTTATTAATCGTACAAAGCCTATTTTATTAATTTTTTTGCATGAGTTACATCTTTGCCATTTATCTAGTTTTACGTTCCAAGTAGCCTTCAGTGATCTAAAACAGGAATATCAAGCGGCTGCAGGATATGACTTGAGTGGGGTAGCAGTTTTAGGATAACAATTCCAACAATTCTGTCATAGCTGCTTTTATCAAGTCAATGCCAACATGAATGTAGAGTGGCCGTCGTAAATTAGCAAGATCAGTTGACGTTTCTCAAACTGTTTGACCAATTCTTTTTGATTGCAGCTTATAATAATGAAGGGTGGGTTGGATCTTGTTTTTTGGCGGTCTATTCATAGTACATTTCCTTTCTACTAAAAATAATTAGAGGATTTTTTTTCTGCAGCGCTGCAGGCGCATGGCACCGTTGTGTTGTTTAGACCGCGACAGCTAGTCTAACTCTCAGAGAAAGTTAGACTAGAGTTCTTAGCACTTTCTTATGGCAGTTTCAACATTTTGCAGTTTTTTTTAATCGATAGCCGGTGCCAGCGTTAAAAATGAAGAACTAGTCTTTGCCCAATTTTCTATTCTTAAATCTCGTTTCCAAACCATTTGCTTTGACAAACTTTCCGACCTTTTCACTTCATTTTTTAATAGTCCTAATAGTGTCTGCAATTATTTGTTCTTGCGATAATGGAATGTTAATCATTCTTTCTCAAGTTGTATTTTTTACGCCTCGTCTGTCCATATTATGATCACATAAAATTGATCTTGGAATGTTATGTAATTGGCTGACCCGTTTAATACTAAGAGTTCCATTTCGGATTGCTTCTAGAGCAGACCGTAACTCTTCTTTAGTGTATCTGCTTGCTTTACTAATTTTTTGTGTGTAATTGTTGGGAATACTTTTTCTTCAGTTATAAACTAACTTTTGCCATCTTCTAAATCCAAAAAATATTGTCTTCTTTTATAAGGTACTTTTTGCAGTCTTTCTAGACATAACTTGAGTTACCCATCAAATTAATGATCCCTTCGTATAGGAAAAAGTCCAGTTAATCTGCGACGTTTTGTTCTTATAATTAGCACTTCATCAAATAAAATAATTATCATTGTTTATTCTTTTTGACTCAGTGGAGCGGCCTGATGAAGTGCTAACTATAAGTACGAAATGTCGAAGAATAACTGAACTCGCTATCTCAATTATCAAGTATCGAACCTTTCGATCTAGACATAACATAACCACTTTTAGATGATTTGTTTAAAGTTGGAAAAAAAAATGAAAATTATATTGTTGCGAACGTTCTATTTAGCGAGCAAATTGTATTTCAGAGTTTTTAAATTGCAAAAACAATATTAGAAATGCATGGCCGATACATAGTAAAAACCTTTTACCATATAAGTATTAACAAAAAGGCTTGGCAAATTTCTGTATAACACAATAGAGTTTTTCTCAGTTTTGAAAACATTTTGCTAAAATATCCAATTACCATTTCTTGTGACAAAACATTGGTAATTCTAACTGTTTTCTGTCAACACGATGCTTAAAAATCTTCTTAACGTATGCTTTTTGGTATTAGCTTATCTTTTCGCCATGGACTGCTTTTTTTGACGAGATACAAATCTTTAAATTTACTTTTTAAAATCTTTGGAATACGTTTTTATGTACCGAAAATTTGCACGGCAAAATTTTCTCATTTCGTTTAAATTATTAGTGCCAATGACAAACTTTGCACTTTAGTGAATTGTTCAATTTCTGATAATTGTTTTATTGAAAAATCGTCTTTGAATCAGTTCTCAAAAAATATTTTGAATTATAAAAATTTAAAAAACTGATAAACGCAATTAACAAAAGTTACAGAAAAACTACAGAATTGTTTCGTTTGGTCGTGTCACGTTTATAAATAACATTAAAATAAATATTAATTTTTTTAAATTTTCACGATTATTTTAGTTTAATTTTTCATTTAAGAAAATTTTATGATACATATTATAAATGAATAAATTAATTAATCTGTAACATTCATTGCTATTGTTAGCAAAAAAATAATCTATGTATTTCAAAGATGTCACAAAATATTTAAACAGTTGTCTTAAATTTAGAAGTTAGTTTTTACCTTTGATAAAATTTTGGCACCAACTAATACAAATAGAACGTGTTGATTTGTCGTTCAACAAACGTCGGCAAAAAATAATTTCGGATCTATTCGTTTGAGCTATAAGTCGCTAATAGTTTTATTTGTTTCAATTTTTTTTGTTTAGTAACTAAATATGACTAATTTTTTTTGTTTAAGAAAACATTGTAGTTGATCTGATTCGATTACCACAAACGCAGTATCTTCATGCCATGGACATTAAAATAATTTAAATAGGAGTATACTCAAATTGGATTTAACTGCGTCAAAATTATTTATTGAACAATTACTACTACGAAATAGTACCAATACAATAAAAATTTAGATTAGTTGCATGTATTGTTCTGCGATTATAAGTTGAGTAAGCTTCTCTACTAAATTTTTCAGAAAATTAATCTTTGTTTCTTCTACGTTTACTGCCTTAAAATTACATGTAAATTAACCGTGGCCGTTTAGAAACTTGGAATAACGCGTTTCCTTTGTCAATACTTTTTGTAGTTGTAAACGTTTGTTTACAAAAAAAGTCGTCTCACAGTAAATTAAAACGAAGCCTATTAAATCATGTGTCAGTAATATACAAATATAACCAGCGGATCTATGCGTTTTACTGGTTTATAGCGGGCGGTCTGTGTTAATCCATCAACTCAGCTCGTATGTTTTAATTAGAGCAAAAATGTTAGAAGCAGCAGAGCGGACGACATCACAAATGACGCGCGATGGTCGCACTTCAGCTGCTCAAGAACGCATTTATTACCACCACGCAAGATAATTACAATTTCCGCTATATCAAAGACTTTGAATTATAATATTTTCTATCTTAATGATGTCAAATTCACATTCTAAATATAAGTCTTTAATTGTTTCAGACGAATGTTTCCAACGGTGCGAGTTTCGTTTACTGGTATTCGATCGGAGCAACGCTACGTCGTTATTTTGGATATTGTACCAGTCGATAACAAACGGTACCGATATGCTTATCATCGCTCATCTTGGTTGGTAGCAGGAAAGGCCGATCCTCCAGCGCCTTGTAGGTTATACGCTCATCCAGATTCACCATATACGGGAGAACAACTACGTAAGCAAGTTGTTTCTTTTGAAAAAGTCAAACTTACGAATAACGAAATGGATAAACACGGACACGTAAGTTGCGTTTAAAATAATCGTCAAATTTGAAACATAAATTTACAGCTGGTTTTGAATTCGATGCATAAGTACCAACCACGAATACACATAGTGAAAAGATCCGAAAACGCTTCAGGACCAATAGTCGATTTAGAAAACGAAGAATACAAGACTTTTATATTTCCAGAAACAGTATTTACGGCTGTCACAGCTTATCAAAACCAATTGGTAAGTTCCAATTAACTTTGAACAAAAGTTTACAACCCATTTAACATAATTAATAAATATTTAAGTGACTTGATACTATTTAAATATCTGTTACTTTATAAATTAGCGGAAAATATATTCTGTCAAGCTGTGATGCTTTTTTTGTTTTTTTTTAAGCTCAACGCCAAGAAATTTCAACAGGCTTATAAATATTTTATAGTAGCGTTTTGGTTTTGTAATGGTCAGTATTTCATAAAAACATTTTTAATTATTCATAAATTATCTTATAACGACAACAAAATTGTTCACTTTCAATTTTAATTATTATGGATTTATAATAATTTCTTTTGTAATAGGAACAACGAAATGGAACGTTAATTAACACATAGAAACTGCGGAATTATTTCAAGCTAATTATCTTAAAATAATTTTATATTTGAGTTGTCGTAAATTTCATTTTGCAACGCCGTTAAACTATTTTCGTACGAAAACTCAAACGAAGTGTAAAAAGATAAGCTTTAGTCGTTAAATGTTAGGTGACGTTGATGACCACCTTTATGCATACCGATATATTCCGCAGCTCGTGAATTGGTAAAATTGTCACTATGACCAACACCATTTATACAGCTATCAGCACTGGGTCCTGGGTGGGCTTGAGAATTGGCTTTTTGCCAAGCGTCGAACTGCGAGGTTGTTAATTGAGAGATTGCTATTTGGTTAACAATATTTTGTTTAGACAACCTTAATCTAGTAAAACATAAATATTGTCGCTTCTACAAGTTATGATTAAATTACGGCACCTGCTCGAACGCATTTTTGTCGTTTTAACACTCGAGGTAAAATGCAACTATTTGACTGCGGTAACTCATAATTTATGCCAAAGTTAAAAACTAATGGATAAAATTTACGACATACGTAAAAACAAACGATTTGTACATCGTTTTTTAATTCCAAAGTACTATCGAGTATATTTAATAGTTGGCAAATGTTATTTGAAGTGTCATTGTCAATGAACTTATTTCGTGTCAAAATTTTGAAAAAAACTAAATTAGTAAAATGAGACGATGGAAATATTATTAGATCTTGGAGTCGATTTTGTTCAAGCACGAGAATGGGGTTGGAATATTTATACAGTTATATTAGCGTTTCGTATATACTTTAGACATAGAGGTTACAGTTACTTACCAGCATCACCACCTCTTATATAAAAACGTTTTGTACCAGCTATGATTAAACCATCTCAAATACAACTGATTTATATGGGTTGGTTTAACTACACCTTGCTAGATTTAACCATAAACCGCAACGAGTTTTATAATTGTGAATAAAAGATGACGATAGTTAAATATTTAGTTTTTATTACTACTATTTACAAATATTATCTGCACATTAAAGCTTAACGATAAACTTAGAGCAATAATGCCAAAGATTGAATAAAAATAACGCACTTCTAACCACTTGCAATCGTATCTGCTTAGTTGCCGATTTTCTTCCTTTTGAATATCAGGCGGAGTTGCCACTAATAGCCACACACTCCCTCCCCAATTATAACAATAGAATATTTTCAGGAAAATCATACTTGACGTTGGCACCGTGTGGTATTAGCTTTAAATGGTTGTGGTGTTAGTGCTTCTGTCAGTGATGTAGTTGTTTCCGAGAGATATTCTGCAGTCGTTGATGTTACTGAATCAGCATCTTCTTGGAAATCGTTTCAGTACTATGAGCAGGCTGCAACTTGAATGTCTTTGCAATACGCGAAACTATTTTAAATGGACCGTTATATACAGGCTGTAGTAGTTTCTGCGTTGCATCATGACGTACGAAAACACTATGTTCATGAGGTTTGGATGAACGAATACATTTTTTTTAGACTAATGTTTAAATGGCACTAGTAGAAAATTTCGTATTTGATTTCTTAACTCAGACAAGAACTTTGCAAATTTTTGAACATATCTACCAAAAATCTGATTGTTCCACCGTATATCGTCTCAGCTCAGTTTAGTGCTTTGAAACAATGTATGATCAAAATCCCAACAGCACGGTAGGCATTGTAGAAACTCAATCTTCACTTAAGTAAAAATTTTATCACACTATTAGCTGCTGGATGGTATGCAGTGGTTTTATTGTGTTCGGTTCCAAGTAGTTTTGTTATTAAACAGTTGATAATTAAATTGCTTGCCTTTGTCTGTAGCAATGAAGTTAGAAACACCAAAAATTCTAATGGGTGTAAACTGCATTTGCTACGGTTTCGGCCATGGGATAGCCAACATGAAAATTGCGCTTTGTCAAGTTTTTTTGAGAAAAATTCCAATCGCTGAATCGCCAAAGAGACGCACCTACGGCAAAATCAAAGTCGTCATTTAAAATTAGAAATAATGAAGAAGACAGATGCGCTAATAATGTTGCGTTTGCTAATTCTGATTTCAAATGATCGAAGGTTTTTTTGGATCTGAGTAGTCCATTCGATTTTACATTTATCTCTTTTTTTATAAGTCTTACACAAATTTGTCTTGACGTGAAAATTCTTGAATTCAGATTTGTTAACTTGAACCTGCAAGAAAGAGATTTCATTGACACCAAAATTACATTTAGATGATTTAATGTATAATCCATGTTGTTAAATATTGGCGAACAGTGTAAATACATGTGATTCGTATTTATCTTCAGAAGTAAAAGCAACTTGATCTTAAAATTGAATGTAGATACTTTAGGAATGTTTGCTCGCCGTTTTTTAAACCAAACGGAAATTTAAGAAACTCAAATAGTCTAATATCAACCTTAGAGAAAATGGATTTTACTTTCTGATTGCGTATTCAAATCTTGTAGGTGTAAAATTTAATACCTATTAGGGATAGTTAAATGATCTATAATCTCCACACGGTCCCAATGATCCATCTTTTTCAGGTACAAAGTGTAGCAGACTTGACCAATTACTTTTTTAAGATTCACAATCTTCCATTAAATTCTAGTTTGATTAGAGCTAGTTTCTTAAGAGATAACCTTCTTGCTTTTGCAGAAACGGGAGCACATGTTGTAATTATAGTGTGAAAATGTTCAGCATTAAAGTACTTGTCAAGAGTTTCTCTGAAGAGTTTAGAAAACTGTAAAAGTAAGCAAAACGCTGTAATAAAAAATAAAAACATACAATAATAATAATAAATAAACAATACAATAATAATAATACCCAAACAACACATTGGTACAAAAAACGTCTAAATGTCCGTCTAATAAACGTTAATAACGCGTTTAAAAACGTTTTTATGTCTAATAAATGTCTATTAGCCGGACATTTAGACGTTTTCTGTACCAATGTGTTGTTTGGGTAAATAAAATATAAATATACATTTATCGAAAGAAAAAATTCTTATTTACCACGGCAGCAGTCGGAACACAAACCTCTAGGTGTGAGCTTGAATGAAAATAAAATACACAGGCCTAAATTCCTTTAATTTATTCGCAACTATAACATATTGCACTAACTATTTGCATTAAAGAAAAAATGAACATTATTTGAATTAAAACAATATTTGGATTAAAACAATATTTGGATTAAAACAATATTTGGGCGCCAATCACCTTTAAATTGGCGATAAATAAAAAGCATAAAACTCTTATAACTATTATTAATCGATATCAAATTCTAAAGTAATAAACGTTTAAGTTGTTACGGAGTACGTATTCCGAAAAGTTTTTGATAACACAATTTAATTGATTTGAATTTAAAATGTAATAAGTAGTAGCATAACTTCTAGTTGACTCACCATATGACGTTATTTGAGATCTTCTATTTATAGCACATTTTTTGTTCAAATGATAAGCTTCTTCCAGAACAAAATAACTAATCAAACGAATGTAAAAGAAAGACCCTAAATATAAATAGTTAGTTTGGTTTTTAATCGACATGAAATCACTTACGTTGCCTTACATACAACGGTCTTGAAATCAATTTCTGATGGAGCAATTAGTTGGAAAGAACAAAAATTAATTTGCATGCGTTTTTACGCCATAATTAAGAAAATTTGTCTTCCTTGCAACACTACTACGTGTAAGCCTAAAGATGGCTCAAACGGAAGTACGAACAAAAATCGATTGCTCGGTCGATTCGAAGTACGACGCGACGTTGCCAAACTGAATAAATTTAAATGCAAATTAATATGTGAATGCAAAATAGAATTTTAAATGTAATGAACTCTAACGGGACGTTACAAAGCATCAATCAATTATTTGTTTTTTATATTTATTATTACTCCAAAATTAGCTCCAATGATGGGATGTTAAACGTCTGCAACAAAAGAACAGCAAACATGTCACCGTAATCCTAAATTTAAGTTAACCAACTGCTCCTTAAAAGTTGAGATGCAAGCATAATTAGCAGCATACAAAATTTGCTTAGATAAAGATGTACGTTGAAGTTTCGTTGGAGGTAATACCGAAACGGTGGTTTAATGAGCTTTCGTTACTTGCCGAGTCAAGTGAGTAGTTTTTTAGTTTTTCGAAACTTTGTTGGATTTGTAGAAGCATGGTGTTACACATTTAGTCGCTTTACTACTAAAGCGATAGTGGTACCAGCAACTTCTAGAACAAGAAGATGATCCAGATCTAAAACTAACCTTAATATTTGTTGAGGGTCAACGTGGACGAATTTTTTAGTAGTATTTAATTATGCTATTTGTGCCTTTAATTTACGGACTCTATCTAATGACGATGGCTAAGAGGAATTAATAAAAAAATTGTGAAGCTAAAAAAATCTATAATTTTGTCTGCCATCCCCACCGGATTATCCAATTGGTCATTACTCGATGCCAGAATTGATTGTTGTACATTTATTTAGTAAACGCTGAATGAATATGGTGCGTAAAAAATTGTCATTTGCTCTCTAACTCTAATTCTGTCAATAACTTATTAATCTTATGATCTTTGGACCCTTAAAATTTGGCTATAAATCGTTTTATTAAATCATTGTATACCGTTGAGAATAATGGCTGTGTCAAAAAGTCAAATACCATTTCTGCTACATCAGAATCTAAACTAGCAAACACGTGGTTAAATTTGGTTTTCTCTGCAGTTTCAAACTAGACTAGTTTTGGTGCCATATCGGTAGGAGTATAATTAAAATTTTTGCGATTTCTGGATGACATAAAAGTGTTCTCCCACTGCTGAGAAACCCCAAGCTGAAACGGTTGTTTAGTGGTTCACTCTGGTGACATTGTTTACCTTACAATGTTTATATGTTGCGGTTTTAGAGCGCGGTATATCATACACTTATTCGAATTACGCACATAAAAATCAGCTTGTCAACGTTTCCACCTCTATAACAATTTTCAAATTTTAAATTATTATTTTTAAACAATAAATTTACAGTGAGATCGCACTGCCATGATATTTTGCTTATGTCACTTCTTATTGTTTTCTTTTAATCAGCATATGTAATCTGATCATTGTTGAGTCTACATGTACAGATTGGTTTTTGTTGAGCTTGATACACCAAGATCCAATCCAAGTGTTTTTTTGATGGTTTTTCTTATTGTAAGACGTTGCGATGGCGTTCTGTTTAAAATCGGAAATGTCGCTAGTATATAGCAAGTAGAGTACTGGACCTAGTACACTACCTTGTGGAATTTTTAAGAAGTATGTAGTAGTCTATTGTGCTTTCTCTAAACTCAAACTGATGCGTAAGTTTGGTTCTCTTTACCAGTTTTATTCTTTTAGGAAAACTTGAAGTGATTTTCCTGATTTAGGTATCATTATGACTTCGGCAATTTTTTACAACGTAAATTTTAAATTTTGCGTTAATACAGTAGCTTAATTTTACTATTGTTTTTTTTTGACAGTTTAAGAATTTCTTCTGTAATTTGACCAAATCCAGGTGATTTTCTTAAGTTGATATTGTTTTTGATTTCAACATAGTGGCAAGAATAGTCTCGATGTTTTATTCTATTGGTTCAATTCAATCTTGAAGGTCTTCTTCTGCGTTTACTTAAAAGATCACTACTAAGTGTTTTTCGAATTAAGTTTCTTTTTGTAAGGTATTCCAAACTTTTTTGATTTGTGGGTTTTGAAGGGTAAACCGTTTTAAACGTTTGGTTGTTTTTTACAAATAGTAATCAGTTTTACTACCGTTTGATAATTCTCTCAGATAGCTTTTATTTGATTCACTTTGAACGTGTTGCTCATGTTTGGTGCCATTTTCTTCTTTATGTGCTGTTTTAGTCACAAGGTCCGTTTGAGGTTATTATTAAGTTTAATCCCAGATGTATTCTTCTCATGCTGATTGTTGGCTAATCATGAGAAAAAGTTCTACTTCTGTATTTGACTGTTCTTTAGATCTTAGCGGTACAGAAACATTAATAAAGCTTTTGAGTTTGATTTTAAAGCTTTGCTAATCAACCCTTCTTGTTAAATTAAACTATCACTTAAGATGAGAATTATGTCAGCGATCTGAGATTCTTTAAAATGATTGTAGTACAAAAAAACATTTTTGACAATGGAAGTTTATTGGGTCAAAATTTTTTTTAATCTGTTAACCAATGAGTTGGTTTAGCAGTAGATAGTGTTTTACTTCCTTACTTTTGGTTGTTGTTAATCTGGTTTCCTACAAAGTGTTTTTTGCATAGAGATCACTTTTCACAATAAATCTATATCCTTGTTCTTTAAAAAAGTTAAAATAAAGTTTTTCTTTGATTTTGTATCTTGGTAGACTATACAGTGCCGTAATGATTACAGCATACGTTTTAATCTTAACTATGATAGATATTGGCCGTATTTTGTTTGGTATCTTATTTTAGTTTACCATAATTGCACTACCGTTTTTGGTCTCATTATTAGGGTGGATGGTCTAACCCATAAAATGTGTTTCGGAAATGAGGAATATATCAATTTTTTTTATGTCTACGACTATCTGCAATTCTTGTTGTTGTTGCAGTAATTCATTAGCATTCTATTCTATTATTCTTAATTAATTAACCATTTGTATTTTTAGATATAGTTTTTTGATTACGACATTTTAGTTAGTTAATGCCTTCGTCTATTGCATTTAATATTTTTCATATTTTTCTTAGAGTTGATGCAATTGTTGAATCTAATATACTAGCTTTTTTATTATATTTTTATTTCGTTTTTTTATTTGTTTGATTGTAAGTCATATTTTTTTGATACGGTTTTTACATTTACTTGTTCGATTTTATAAGACTGTCGAAGGAGAGAGACTTAGTTTGTCTATTTTTAATTTTTTGTATTTCTTTAGCAACCAAGTATCCAGAATAGTTAGCCGGATTTTGGTTTTGGTTCTTCTGGGTTTTTTTGTACAGTATTTCTGTGTGTCCGTAGACAAGACATCTTTTGCATTGTGGTACTAACTTTGATTTTCTACTAGGCAAAATCTCTATTCTAGTCTCCATTTTTTCAGTGATTGCAATTACTTTGTTAATATCCTTATTATTTTTAACCATTAAGATTGACCTTTTTTGTTTGTTCTCGTAGGCGTTATGAGTTTTTTTATTCTAATACCGCTCTAAGCAATGTAAAATTGTTTTTGTCTTTGGCGTTGATTTTGATATTTTTGTCATTGTTTATTTCATTTTGAAAAATATTTTACCGATTTGTTCATGTAACTGTAACTTCATGCGGTGACAAAAGTACCAAAGTAAATAATATTTACTACAGCATTAATGCATACATGACAATGGTTGGAATGAATTAAAACTAAATCAAGATTTTTACGATAAATATTTTTTTACGTGCTGGTTGTAAGTATTAAATTACATGACTCGGGTAGAAAACGGCAAAGTTGTTGTAATTAGCTTAAATTAGACAATGAGTTTAATTTTGAATTGAATTGTTTGTTGTTGTTTAAATTTTATAAAACAATAATGTGTGCACTAATTGTTTCAGATATTGTTCTTTAAAAAAAAGTCGTTTCTGACTGTGCACTATTCTATTATAATCAATGTTTTTTAATATTAAGATAAAAACGTCTTTCGAGTTTTGACTTTATCAATGTTCTAACCGAAGTTGGCAACGTTCATGGTTCAAACCCGAAAGACGTTTTTATCTTAGTATTGACTCCGACTGTGGAAGCCTTCGCGATTACATTTTTTTTAATGTAAAGAATGACCAATACACATATTTTGACACTGACATTTACGAATCCAAAGGTGCAAGCTACAATGTCTTGTAAAACGTCAGTTTGTTTAGCTTAACAAACTAGAATACGGCAAAAGCCAACTTCTACTTCTTGTTTTGGTTCCCAAGGAGAGACTAGAACCAAGCCTAAAAGGTCTGGCTGTTCAACTACGACTTGGTCTAAGCCAGAAGTTGCTTATAATCGTAATTAAGAAAACCGCAAAAGCTTAAGATTTTATACAATTGTAGCATCTGAATTAAGGAGTAATAGTCTCATCTCGTTCTATGCAGAGTGTCACTCTACATTTTTGACAACTCCATCTAACTTTTTTGTAACACTGTGTATACCGCAGCTGCTGATACAGATTTTCAGTTTTTGTAGCCAAACAGCACTGGTTTGCCGTTTATGTATTATTTACAGAAGTGTCGGCCATAAAACTTTACCACTTTTTATCGTACGACGTACCGTTTTTTAGTAAAAAAAACATTTTAGTGCATATCCATTTATCATGCGTACAAAAATATTTTTAAACAGTCCTGTTTTATTCACTGACAGAGAATAACATATTGAATGAGTCTCGTGATTAATAATTTTTTATGTGTTCAATTTGTTGAAGTTCCTTATCATGAGTCGCTATAAAAATGCCGAGATGACCGACATGCACTACATTTATGGACTTGCTGATGGAAATATATTAGAAACTAGGCGGTTGTATACTGAAAGATTTTCTGACCGTATTGCCCTGATAGAAAAACTTTCGAATGTATTCATCGGCGTCTTTATGAAAAAGGCACATTAAGACGAAGTGGATGATCAGGAAGACCAAGGACAGCAAGAACGGTAGAGCTGGAAGAGGATGTGCTAGACATGATTGAAGAAGATCGAGGTACTTCTACTCGAAAAATTGCTGACGCTTTGGATATAAGTAATAGGACTATTTGGCACATTCTGAAAGAAAATTTGTTGTATCCATTCCATATACAACGCGTTGAAGCACTTCTCCCTGCTGATTTTTTTCTTCGCATTGCATTCTGTCAATGGCTTTTGCACGAAATGGTTCAAATTCCTCAACTCCTGATGTTGATTCTGTTCACCGATGAAGCGAATTTTTCAAGAAATGCAATACGGAATTTCCATAATAACCATGTATGGTGTGACGAAAATCCACATAAAATTGTTGAAGATCATTGTCAACATCAGTTTTCTTTGAACGTTTGGCTTGGGATTGTGCGTGACTGCCTAATTGGACCGGTGTTTTACCAAGAAGACTTACCGGAGAGGTGTATCGTAACTTTTTGGAAAACACACTCTTTGGATTTCTGGAAGACGTACCATTAGCAATTAGAGATGCAATGTGGTATATGCACGATGGCGCACCAGCCCACTTTAGTCAAGTAGCTCGTGATTTCTTAAGACAAGCATATGGAAATCGCTGGATTAGCCAAGATGGACCTCACTTATGGCCTGCACGATCCCCGGATTTAAATCCCCTGGATTTTTTTCCTGTGGAGCCATTTGAAGTCCTTGGTGTACGCTACTCCATTGAAAAACGTAGAAGACTTAAGAAATCAAAACATTGCTGGGTGCAACTTAATTAAAACCGATCCTGGTGTTTTTGAGAAAGTTCGCCAGTCAATGAGAAGATTGGATTCTTGCATCCGAGCTCGAGGTGGTCATTTTGAACAGTTTTTGTAATTTTTGGTTGGTAAAATTGTTGGTTGGGTAAAATATTTGTTTTTTCCTTTGAATAAAACCCTTGTTCTTTAAATTTTTTTTTTGTAATAAATGGACTTGCACTAAAATGTTTTTTTTTACTGAAAAACGGTACGTCGTACGATAAAAAGTTAAGAGGACTTTTTTCTTTACAATTAGCGGCGTCCTATTTTTTTCTTGAAAAATAGCCTGTGACGTGCCAATACGCGCGCAACTGGTACCACTGAAACATCGTGTTGTATTGCAAAGTATGTGTCTCCCACAGCTATTAACACGCCTAAAATTTCATTATGATATCTCAAGCCGTTTTAGAAAAATCTAATTTTTACTCATTTTTTTAATTAAATTAACAAAGCGTTTGCGGAACTATGTTTATAGGAACTTTTTTGTATAAAATGACCTGGGCAATCACCCCCATTAATATTGCCGCAATCTTTTTTAAACACCTTGTATATTTCTCTTTCGACGTTATGATACAGTTCTTTCTCAGATTCTATTCTGTGTTTTGTAATAGAAAGTGTCATGGGGAAAACATTTTTGAGAAACCTTAGTTACCAATTTTTATAAAACACGTTCTTTAATCGTTCTAATTCAGCACTTCTGCGACGCTGAATAGGTGTAATATTAAACACATGCCATAATTTTGTGTGCTGATGAATCTTAATATCGTCTTTATAAAAACGTTTTGATACATTTTGATGTCGTATAGCAACACATTTATACTAGTTTCCGCAATGTTCAGAAGTGCGTTGAACTTGCAATAAAAAGGTAAATGATACATAGTAATATAATCACATCTTACCATGAAGTTTTCACAATTTCACGACTCGATGGCTATCCAATACTGCTAACAATATGGTATTTCTTCTTTGTGGATCTTCGGTAGATCAGATAGTTCGACAACTATTTATCTTATTCCAAAAGTGTTGATCTTTTCAAAAGTTCTTTAACTCTTTCAGCATTTTTGCAGTAGGATCTCTGTGAAGTAGACGTTGAGATCTAGTATGGTGTTGATCTTTTTGCATTTCTTGGCATCTCTAGAACTGTTGATCTGTTGACATCTATGTAAAAAGGTTTATAAGATGCCAGTGTTTTTTCGTTAGTGCGTTTGTCAACATCAAATAGAGTTCATAATGGTCTTTGATATCATTTGCAGTTTTCTGTAGATTCGGCAAATACTTTCTTTCAGCAGTGCTTGCTTTATCCGTTCTTCTTAATATCTCTTTGGCTGGTTCAGTTTGTATATGGTGATTTACATTTACGAATGTCGGTGTAATTTTTTCTCTGGATCTTCGTAGCAACGCCAAATTTGATTATAGTTTGGCTTTCTTTGTACGTAAAGAATCTAGTCTTCTTGTCGACTTAAAAACTTCCTCCCCATACAGGTTTGTTTTAAATTTGACGTTTTGCTGTCCATACTACGAGTTTCTTCAGGATCTCTTATAAGACTGTTTAGTTGTTGCTAAGTTTGAACCGTTGTCACGGTTAAAATTGGAATGCTGTTCTATCTCAATAGCTTTTCTGATGATCCTCCGACGATAGATCTTTGTAGCAGCTGATACTTCTGGTTCATCAAAGTATACCTTATGTTTATGCTCGTGTATATGTTTCGCAATTGTACAATGCCGATCTTCCCGTTTGTCCGACGTAGCTTTTTCTGCATTCACACATCAATTTGTAGACTCCATCTCTTTATTCTGTAATAATTTATCTTTAGTGCCAGTAAAGTTTTTTTGAATGGATGCAGTATTGCTAAAGCTCATTTTTGTTTGTTTTTTTTTTTATTAAAATCAATTTTGTTTTGTTGTTGCAAAAACAATTATGTTATGTTACAATGCGACAGACGCATTGCAATGGGGTGGATATAACCGAATTTGTTGCAAAATAGCGACTTTTGCTACAAAACTGCAACTTTAAAGACTGTTTTACTATACAAATAATCAGTTTTGAACGGAACAGAGTGCAGGAACGGGTAGCGCTTGTTCAGGTTATAGCGTTAGAAAATGGATATAGCCGCTTCTGCACGCAAACTCTTAATTTGTTCTCTACGTTTGTGTTGAACTCTAAAAAAATTTATACCGAATATCAAAGAGTTAGAATAAGAATCTACAAATAGAAAGTAGAAAACAATGTAGGTATTATCGAAATTGAATTTTGGGAAGGCTTTGGCACCAGAAAACTTTTTTTTTTATTAACTATCCTAAGGAATGTGAGCAATAGTCAATAAATCAATCTGGAGATAAGCACTACTGTTGCGAAATTAAAATTTAGTTTAATTGAACTATTCACGGGATTAACTAAGTTATTTAAAACTAAAACACCGCAAACCAATAAAATTATAACTAACTGATTAACAAAAGAATTATTTACTAAATTAATTAATATAACATTGTAACTGTTTATATAACTACCGTTCTTGATAAATGCACTCACCTTTATTTATTTCTATGACTCGCCCGTAAAAATACTGAATTTGCACTTTTATTCTTGTATAAAGCCAATTTTCTGCGTTTACATTTTATGTTTTCCATTATCGTTTTCTAGAATATACCAACGTTTTTGTTAATTAACTTGTTTATATTTCTAAACTTTTTAGATTTCTTTTAGTTTATTGTTTTAAAAAATTAGCTAGCTGTAGCAAAAGCGAAAATCTGACCAAGCGCCTTGTTGTTACCATTTCTGCTGCATTAAGTCAAATGAGTTTTTATTTTTAATCTATGTACAAGTGAAAGAGTACTTCTTTAATTATTAAAATATAATAAATTGCTTGCAATGTGTTTCTTCATAATGTCTTAACTAAAACGTCGATTTCGTTAAGGTAAATCTATTAGTTTCAAAATTAAAAAATGTCTGAGATAACGTCGATAAGCAGTGCTGGATTTTTATTACCAAAACTGTTTATTTTTGGGTCTATGAATAAAAATAATACTACTTATAACCGCATAAAAAAATGTATTTTGGTAAATCGAGTAACAAATTATTCTTCAGTTTAAAAATAAATAAAAACGTATGATGATTAATTTGTGTTTATAAATAAGTACACATTGCAATAATTAAATTACTTAATTGTTTAAGTTTCCATGTTGATGTTCCATAAACAAACGATTCAATATTTCAAGTACCGCTGTACAACACCGCCCATGTTAAAATTCTATAAACACATCTGAAACCACACAAAAACACGATATATTTTACAATCTTCCTCTTTGTTTCTTTTTAAATATTTACTGTGGTTCTAAGAGAGACGCTTGATGAGTTATAGCAGCAAAGAGCGGTAGCGCCAGTCACATGTGTGAAGGTGTTTTACGAGGCTTGTACCCGATGGCTTTTTGAGATACTGGGACAGGTAAATTCCACCACCTTTACAAATGCATAATTGATTTATTGGAATTTTATGATGGCAGGTGGTTTAATGATTTCATAATCTTAAGTTTTCAATTTTATTGTTTTTGCGATCGGCGGTTAGCTTGGTACTTTCGAGACAATTTTGTTAATGCGAAAAGTGTACGTTTGGTGGAATTTATTCCGCCTAGGAAGAAATATAAGCACCGTGGCAAGTAGCATTCCGTAGCAAAAGTAAACATAAATAATAGTTTTTAAATGAGACAGGACGTTTCACACGACGCGCGTGTGTGGCGCGACACATGATGCGATGTGCTTGTCGAGTGACGGATTACCAAGGGGACTGGAATAACGCAGATACATGACATATTTCACAACATCGTAAGTGAGGAAGCTCCTAACGAGCAGGAAGATTTTATTTGAAATGAATGCACTACACGTGATCATTAACAATTCGTAATAACTCAACTTGGCGTTACGGCATTGTAAAAGCTTTTTTTTCGTGTTACCAAAAATGTGCATACGCAAATGAACGTTAAGAATTTAAGTAAAAGTTTATTTATATTCCAATCGTGATTCGATGAAATCGCAGTTAATAAATCATGTTCATCAACAAATTGCTTGTAACAAATACGCAACAATATGAAGACCGGTCCTGTATCGAATCATCTACTGAGCACAAGCTGTCTCATGCATCATATAGTTGAGATGAAATATTTGAACACGTAGGGAGTCCACATTCTTAGCATAGTCTATCGGGTGCTGTCACTCCCCGTGAACAGATAATTGGCCCACCCCAGGAGTCCTATCCTGTTTGTTTTACTGATTTTCTATTTACTGATATCAACGTTTATTATTAATATGCGTGAAGCGTGAAACCTTTACCTTTAGTGAATAACTTTCCATTCAATAAATTTACGAATTAGTGGGTTTTCAATTAACGATTTTGCTAATTAGTTTTTTACTTTGCAATAGTATCGGATTTTAACAGTGTACAAATAATTTTTTTGTTTTGTTGCAGATTACAAAGCTGAAAATCGATAGTAACCCGTTTGCGAAAGGTTTCCGAGATTCGTCTCGTTTAACGGAATTTGAACGGTAAGTTGTGATTCTGTACTACGTTAAATAAATATTTAATTTCACTTTTTTTCCAAAGTGACTCCTTTTGCAGGGAAACTATGGAATCTATGTTAGCCGAACAGCACTACTTAAGAAATCCTCTTCGCCCGTTTGCCGAATTAGATACCCACAACAATAATTTATCGTTGGAGGAAAAGGCGCTTTTAGCCGCTCGTTCTCAGTTGTTTTTACGCGCAGCTGCCGCAGCTGCAGGACCTTACGCACCTCTTATGGGAAGTATTTATGGTGCTAGTGGTTCGCAAGCTAGTAGTGTACCTCCTGGTGTTCTTTGGAGTCAGTGGGCTTGCTTGGGACCTTCTTTGCTAGCAGCCCAACACCAACACCAACTTGCCGTTGCTGCTGCTGGAAGCTCGCAACTATCATCTCCAATTTCTCCGTTAGCAAGACCCTTAGCACAGCACAGATATTCGCCTTATGCGCCTCCACCACGATCTTCTCCTGATACAAGTTTACGCGAAGGACAAGATTCGCCGAATAGTCCGTCGTAGGACTACTCAGGCGCTATCTCCTATATCTTGTGATATTATCGTTTTTTATTGCATTTAGATAAATTAAAATGAAATAGTTTTATTTTTAACGGAGCAATTGTCTGTGTTGCTGTTGTTTAAGTCAAAAAGATTGCTCCAAACAATAAGTTCCGATTGTACATTATACCTGTACATACCTATAATTTATTTTACCGTATAATTAATGTATCTGAGCACTGTCATGTCTCTCAACAATAATCGAATTAGTTGGCATCATTATTTATTTTCCTTAAGAAAAGACAGTTCAACACAACTACCGATGACTGACGTGATAACAGAATTATAAAATGTTAACCTCCTCGCATTATTAATTACTACCGCTGGTTACATATGCAGCTTTCAGATACAAAAATATTTATAAGAATTTATTACATAGTTGTCGGATATTGTCAGTTTAGATATAATTATGTATAATAAATAATAAATTTAACAGAAACCAATACCATTTTTACTCTGACCTAATTATTTTACCCAAAAAATACCGAAATACGTAAGCAAAATAAACTGGTATTAGCCTAACGCGCCATAGAAACAAAGTTGCAAGTTTTTTTTTAAAGTTGATGCATATTCATGAGAAACTTAATCATAAACTATAATTGACTCTTGCAAAATATCAACTGGTATTTTATTTCCAATTAACCAATCTAAACTCGAAATCAAATTCGTTAACTAACTGAAACTATAGAAGCACACATTGCAACGTGTACACATATAAATTAGCAAAGTTAATGATCGCCGTCTGGTAGTTGGTGGGTATCGAATTTGTAGCTTAAATTGGCATGACCACTAAAGGATGTCTACATCGAAATTTAATGACGATAAGACTAAATTTTTACGTTAAATACATCTACATAATAATTACAGAATAAAAAGGACAACAAAAGCTGAGTGATTTAATTTTGATTCGTCTCTAACAAATTGCCGCATTAAATTAGCATAAGATTACACTAAAACATAACAGATAACTAATAGTCGTCGTGTCCATGTCGAATCCAATTTAAAGAAATATTCAACTAAATCGAGCAACTGTAACCGCAGTTATAACACACAAAACGATAATTATCCGTAGTCAATATATATCCTGGAAACATTTCTTCATCTGGTGGTCTCCATCAATCACAACGCGCATTAAGCTGTACACTTCCTCCCCTTTAGGTTTTTGGGACCTGTTATAACTACAAGTTTTACTTCTCTTCGCACCCCTTGAGGACCGTGAAGAAACTTCATCATTAATCATAGCCAAAATATTTATGTTTCTTATACCGATCGTATTTATCAGTGGACGTTTTATCTCGTACGAAATTTATTTTCTTTTGTTTGTTAAAGTAGCGTTGCAATCGTTGTAATTTAACTGCGTCTACTTTTTTCGCGTTAATTAAATGAAAAATTGCCCTTGTTTCTTTAACAATCGTCTGCGAGTGCGTTATCGATTGACCCTACACAGAAGAGTAGATACATTCCATTTCACGCTAGATTAATATTGGATAAGTTATGGATAATTCGAAAGGGTGATAGATTTCCCCAGAGGGTAGAAATATCGGTGTGACGCCTTTGCCTCCGGAGTCAATTTCATCAAGTGCGCTGCAATGCCGTCGACGTTTTCCGGCGCTCTACGAACCCCCGCGATAGAGTGCAAAGTTGAAATCATTAGCGTCTTATCGCGCTTTCACAAAATTGCTCCCGTATTTCTGCCGTATCTCAATAATGCATCAGAACGGCAAAGCTATCTCAGGATTGGCTGGTCCCCAAAGCTAAGGTGCGGATCTGCAGTGCCTCTTTTCGCTATCAGCGCGTCAAGGGTTGTCCATTTTCTCTCCATGAACGAGATAAAAGTTTGTGAAAGCCCTAGAATGGTCGACGTTTCACTCTTACATATTCTGGAGCCGTCCAGTGATAAGCGTCACGAAATATACGAGGCGAACGTAAGTATAGCTGTTAAGTTTACGAGTTCTGTGGAGTGGAAATGGACCGACAGCCACTCCATAATTCGGCATCTGGGTCGGTGATGCATTACCGGGTTTTATCAAGCACAAACACCTTCTCTAGATTCGATTAGATGGTAGCCGTCAAAAGCGCAACGTTGATTACGACAAACTATGCCATTTTATCTGATCATTTATCTTTCTCCGTATTGTGTTTACATAAGCAGTATCAGATACACGCATTAATGGCTTGTAGACATTGACACGGGTCCGCATACCTACACATATTTAAATTATATTCAACGTAGATGTAATTAAGGATTATATTCTACAGCGTTTATACAAGATGCTACTACTAAGTGCAAAAAATTAAGACGTTTGCATGAAAATTTTCAAGCGGAGAAGCACTATTAATTAAATATTAAATTATGCTCAACTTCATTAAGATTTTGGCAAAAAACCTTTTAATTGGTTCCGTACTATGTAACAACAAAAAAAAGTTTATCGCGTACGTAGAACTGTTTAAAAAAAATTTTTATAGGCTAACGCTTGGTGCAGAAGTGGTTGTCATTTCGTCATGCTAATTTTAGTACGTAGACAGCGTGAACTTAAACGGTTTTAATATGTTTTACTTACTGATGGATACGTTTTGTTTAATATGTTAACATTGTTGCTGTCTAAATTATTCGGTAACGAAATTACAGCTTCATGAATAAATATTTACAGCTGCTTATCAAATTCTTGCATTTGATATTTCTAGGTTAATTTAGCACTGCTTTGACGTTACGAATATATACTGTTTTTGTTGATTTAAGGCATCCGATAATAAATCTACAGCTTTCATTAAGCGAAACATTAAGTGGACGGCTCCACATGTTCTTTTATATTTCTAATTTATTTTCATCGGTTTGTGTCTTAAACTGATATTTTCATAAAAGTTTCAAAAGTTGAGTTTTTATGTGAATTTTAGTGCACAGGATTAATTTTGGAAAAAGTCATTTTCTTCTGTCAACGCAAGCATATATATAAGCAGTGATAACCATACAAATTCTTAATAATATACGTACTAAAATGCAGTTTTAATAATAGTTTTGCTATCGTAATTCTCAAATTCAAATTTTCTAGTAGTTTAGTATTAAAAAAATAAAAAGCCAATCGTTTTAACATTTTTGAGTGATAAATAAAAATTTAATCATCATTACAATAATTCTGAGTGACTAATAATAATGTATTCATTATTTGAATGAATTAATTATTATTTAAATGGTTTAGAGTGACGAATAAAAATCCATTTTTTTGTTAAAACGTTGTTTACTAACAAAAAAATTAGGGCGTGTACTAGTGTACGCATGTAAGAAGTGAAACTTCTTTATGGCCTTATTTTTCGCAAAATGATCTACATGCAACTTTTCAGAAATTGGTTAAATAAAGTTAAATTAGATAAATTTTAAACAAAAGGATTTTATTATCATAGACATGAATACAAATTTTTGTAAATCAATTAACTAATTTTTGTAGATTCAATTTCATATTTCAGTTACCATAAGCCATTAATTACAAAAATATATAATAACGATGACAATGATAGTAATAATTCTATTACAATTAATGAAATGCTGTAATAATCTTAGTAGCAAAAAGTTAAAGTGAAATAATTGTATTATTTGTATTCATGTCTATGATAATAAAATCCTTTTATTTAAACTTTATCTAATTTAACTTTATTTAACCAATTTCTGAAAAGTTGCATGTATATCAATTAATTGATGTTCATTAAATTAGCAGTCTTATTAATTAATAAATACTATTTTAATGAAATCATATACATTGACCGATAGTTACAATAAGAAACTGAGGTTAAACTTAAATACTTTAAATTTAAAATTAGATAAATTTTAAACAAAAGGATTTTATTATAATAGACATGAATACAAATAATACAATTATTTCACTTTAACTTTTGCTACTAAGATTATTACAGCATTTCATTAATTGAAATAGAATTATTACTATCATTGTCATCGTTCAAACAGAAACTGCGGTTAACCTTAAATATATTAAATTTAAAATGTCATCGTTCAATCAGAAACTGAGGTTAACCTTAAATATATTAAATTTTAAATGTCATCGTTCAATCAGAAACTGAGGTTAACCTTAAATATTTTAAATTTAAATTAATAACATATTTCAGAATTTATACTCTATGTCAATTAATTCCACCCAAGTATTAGAAAAATAGATATAATTACTTACTTTTGTTAAAAATCCACTGAAATTAGAATTAAAATGAAGCCTTTGATTTTGTTGATCACTTTATTATTGATATATTATTTATCACGTCGCTATTGCGATTCAGAAAAAATGTGACGCGTAACCAAAAATAAAAAATGTGACGCGTAACCATGTGACGCGTAAGCGAAAAATGTGACGGTAAATTTTTTTCCAACGCCGATAAAGAAGTTTCACTTCAATAAAAATTCAATTGTCATTTTAATTAAAATTAAATTAAAACAATATTTGAATCTTGTTAAAGTCTTCTCCACAAATTTATATATTTTTTAATGTTTTATTTTAAGAACTTAATTAGACATGTTTCGCTAATAAAATTGTTAACAAATCATAAATAATATGACAATTAAACCGGTTTGACAATTTTATACTACTATATCTAAAAAATTATATTAAATAAAGAGAATTGAAAAAGAAATTTTATCAAAAGAATTCTTCTCAGTTCAAAATTATAGTTTTATTCTCTTCATTTTTCTATTTTTTTGATAATATTTATTTTTCAATTTTCTTTATTTAAAAATAATTTTTTAGATATAGTAGACGTAAAAATTATTATTGGGTTGCCTGGCAATCGGTAAAAAATATATAAAAAAAATTAGGGCGTGTACTAGTGTACACATGTAAGAAGTGAAACTTCTTTATGGCCTTATTTTTCGCAAAATGATCTACATGCAACTTTTCAGAAATTGGTTAAATAAAGTTAAATTAGATAAATTTTAAACAAAAGGATTTTATTATCATAGACATGAATACAAATTTTTGTAAATCAATTAACTAATTTTTGTAGATTCAATTTCATATTTCAGTTACCATAAGCCATTAATTACAAAAATATATAATAACGATGACAATGATAGTAATAATTCTATTACAATTAATGAAATGCTGTAATAATCTTAGTAGCAAAAGGTTAAAGTGAAATAATTGTATTATTTGTATTCATGTCTATGATAATAAAATCCTTTTGTTTAAACTTTATCTAATTTAACTTTATTTAACCAATTTCTGAAAAGTTGCATGTATATCAATTAATTGATGTTCATTAAATTAGCAGTCTTATTAATTAATAAATACTATTTTAATGAAATCATATACATTGACCGATAGTTACAATAAGAAACTGAGGTTAAACTTAAATACTTTAAATTTAAAATTAGATAAATTTTAAACAAAAGGATTTTATTATAATAGACATGAATACAAATAATACAATTATTTCACTTTAACTTTTTGCTACTAAGATTATTACAGCATTTCATTAATTGAAATAGAATTATTACTATCATTGTCATCGTTCAAACAGAAACTGCGGTTAACCTTAAATATATTAAATTTAAAATGTCATCGTTCAATCAGAAACTGAGGTTAACCTTAAATATATTAAATTTTAAATGTCATCGTTCAATCAGAAACTGAGGTTAACCTTAAATATTTTAAATTTAAATTAATAACATATTTCAGAATTTATACTCTATGTCAATTAATTCCACCCAAGTATTAGAAAAATAGATATAATTACTTACTTTTGTTAAAAATCCACTGGAATTAGAATTAAAATGAAGCCTTTGATTTTGTTGATCACTTTATTATTGATATATTATTTATCACGTCGCTATTGCGATTTAGAAAAAATGTGACGCGTAACCAAAAATAAAAAATGTGACGCGTAACCATGTGACGCGTAAGCGAAAAATGTGACGGTAAATTTTTTTCCAACGCCGATAAAGAAGTTTCACTTCAAAAAGTCAGACATTATGAATGGTAAAAATAAATAAATCGTTCCAATTTACAAAGTGAATTTATTGAAGTGGATTAATACGTAGTAAAAAAATAGTAATATCTACAACGTACAACCACAAATGGTGATTCCGAACAAAAAAATATAAAATTAATTTTGAAGTATTAATCTGTAAATCGGTGAGTACATTACATTCAATATGACTACGAATGAAGGAAAAGTTAATAATGCAGAAATTGGAGATGATCACACCAATGTAGTTCGAGTTGCTATTAAGATTCCTCCTTTTTGGAGAAAAAACGTTAACATTTGGTTTCTCCAGATAGAATCGCAGTTCTTTACGTCTAAAATTACTAGTGAAGAAACAAAATGTTTCTTGGTTGGTTCTTTAGAAACAGAAATAGTAGAACTAATATCTGATTTTATTTTCCGAAAGAAAATCAATACACAGTTTTAAAACAGAAACTAATAGCGGAATTTGAAGATTCAGAAAAGCGTGAAGCAAAGAAATTATTAACAGCAATTGAGCTTGGTGACAAAAAACCTTCTGCTTTACTTCGCCCAATGAAGAACTTAGCAAACAATAAAGCTTCTTTTCTTCGCACAATATTTTTTCAAAAACTGCCAACTACTATACGTTTAATTTTAGCAACCAGTGAAGATGATTTAGATTCAATGGCATTAAAGGCTGATAAAATAAATAAATCTATGGCTTCATCTTACTTTTTTGTCTCGAGTTCATCAAGGACAAAACCTCGGATTAATGAAGATGATAGATTGACAAATGGTTTAGTCTAGAGACGTGTCAAGAAATCGTTCTAGATCTGTCTCCAAACGTACAGATTATAAAAAAACATTCGATCTGCTGGTATCATTTTAAATATAAGGATCAGGCGTCTAAATGTTCTTTACATTGTGATTATAAAACAGAAAGTTCTCGCCGGAGAAACGACTAAACCCGTTGCAGAACACGAACTGCCGCGGAATAGATAAATCGCACCGTTTATTCATAACTTGTCGTGAAACCGGTAACCGATTTCTTATAGGTTCTAGCGCAGATATTTCAGTCATACCACTCACAAAAGATGAACGCAAAATATCTCCAAAAGAGAATTATATGCTGCTAATTCGTCAATCATTAAAACGTACGGAACAAAAACTATTCAACTCAATCTCAAATTACGAAGAAATTTTACTTGAAACTTTATAATTGCTGATATAGAATGCTCAATTTTAGAATCTTATTTTTTAAATTATTTTAATATTTTAGTTAAACTAGAAAAAACGTCTATTCAGTCAGTACAAACTGTGGATCCGTTACACAAATACAAGAAAATTTTAAAGTTGTATCCTAACTTATTACACGAGAAACTTTAAAAACATTAACCATGACGTAACACATCGTATTGTAACCAACGGACAAACAATCATGACGATACCACGGCAACTGTCCAAAGAAAAATTATAAATTGCAAAAAATTCCAAATTGTGATCGAATTGGGTATCTGCAGGCCATCTGATAGTAATTGGGCTAGTGCGCTTTACATAGTCCCAAAAAAGAATAATAGCTGGCGCCCTTGCGGTGATTACACTGGTTTGCAAAAAAAATATTTTTTTATTGAGCCCTGACACTATTCCGGGTGATTCTTATGTAAAATGACGTCCTGAATCGAAATATGTCTTCCGTTTTCTTCCATCACCCAGGGAGCCCCAAATCTCTAATTTCACCACTTTTCGGTAAATTAATTATAATTTATTTATCGAACGATAATAATAATTATAATAATTATTATAATAATAAATATATGGGCATGAATTTAATTTAAATGGGAAAAAGAACTATTTTAGCTATAAACAGTAATAAATAAAAAGATATTCATCGTTACTTGGTGCTTGCTTTCCTTTTATACCCTGAGGTACAGCTCTCTCGTTTCAAAAACCAGCAGTACTCCGCCAACATGCTTGCATTCCACTTCCCTGAAAATCTCTTCTCCAGCTTAGCGATGTCTTGATGGAACCGTTCCCCGTGTTCATCCGAGACTACTCCTAAATTTTCAAGGAAAAAGTCTAGATGCGAATGAAAAAAGTGAACTTTAAGAGACATATTACATCCTATGTCCTTGTACGCTAAAAGCAGTTCCTCGACGTGAGCGACATAATCTTCACTTTTGTGGTTACCCAGGAAGTTCTTACAAACGTTTTGAAATGCAAGCCAAGCTCGTTTTTCTTTTCGATTTAGGTGTTCAATAAACGTCAAATCTTGGAAGAGTTGTCTAATCTGGGGACCAGCAAAAACGCCTTCTTTGATTTTAGCTTTGCTAAGACGAGGAAATTTAGTTTTCAAAAATTGAAATGAGTTACCTGTCTTGACCACTGCTTTGACAAACTGCTTGATCAATCCAAGTTTGATGTGTAAAGGTGGTAAGTAAATATTTTCCTTCGGAACCAAAGGATTGTGGGCGACATTTTTCTGACCAAGAATAAGATTTTCTCGCAGAGGCTAGTCCCGTAAAGTAATGTTTATCTCGGACTCGGCTATCCCATTCACAAAGGAAGCAGCAATATTTTGTGAATCCTGATTGCAGGCCCGTGAGTAGAGCAACAACTTTCAAGTCAGCGCAAAGTTTCCACTTATAATCATGATAACTAATTCTATCAAGGATTCTGAAGATGTTTTTGTACGTTTCCTTCATATGAACAGAGTATGCAATTGGAACTGATGTGAAGTCATTCCCATTTGCTAACAGGACAACTATTAAGCTTGTTTTTGATGAGTCTATAAACAGTCTCCGTTTGTCTGGGTCACATGGCATCTGTAGCTGTGTCATCAATAAATTTGCATTAGGTCAGAACACTAAACCTTTATCTTCTGAGAAAAGACATTTCAGGGTTGCTTGTCTGGTCCTGTAAGAAAATATTTTTACTCCCTTTTCTAAGAGATTCCACTGTTGAAGTCGCGATCCCAGGAGCTGAGATTTAGTCTTGGGTAACTGCAAATCCCTGACAAGATCATTTAATTCCGATTGAGTGAGGAGGTGAGGTTGCCGAGAAACTAAATCTGCGGAATACTCTTCATCATTATTGAAGGTATCATTCGAAGCCCCAGGTTGTAGCTCAGAGTCTTTTAAATCAATTTCCGGCTCTAGAGTATAAGTGTTTGGGGGCTCTGGAATTGGCAAAGTATCGTTATGAGGAACAGGTCTTAGAGCTGACGGAATATTGGGATACTGAATTGTATGCTTACTTTTGCTCGAAAACCCGACGGTGGAAGTCATACAAAAGTAACAATCGGTAAGATGACAGCGAAGTTCACGCCAAACCATGGACACAGCAAATGGCATTGATTTACGGGTACCTTTGAGCCATTTGGTCAAACTACTGTAACAAGTCGTACAGCAAAGATGGAGCCCAAGTCTTGTCCTGGTCGCCAACTTGACAATCAAAGTACAATTTATAAGCTGTTTTAACAAGCGGAGAAAGGGGTTTTCGTTGCGCTGTTAAAGTTAATTCCCCGCAGACATAGCAGAAGCTATCGGGATGATTTTTACACTCGCGTGGCATAATTAAACAGTAATTCAACGCCCGACATTAACCACAAATCACACTTAGTCACTTGAAAAAATCCGGAGTAAAAGTAGTTTTACTGTTTTACACAAATGAACAAAAATGAACACAAAATCCAGCACGTTTAAAACGTCGACAAGTTAACTCTGCAACAGCTATAGATGTACTGATCGAAGCAGTTAAGCAAACAATGTAATATACTATAATGAGACGAGTAATGCAAGTTCAAGCCTGTCGAAAATTCCTGTTCAAACCTGCATGTGGTATTGAGATCGCCAGCGTCGTGCAGTGAATCTTCCTAACTGTTTATTGATATTTTTTTACTATTCTTATATATTTGTATTTTATTGTTGTTTCTATATACATTTTATAGCAAAACTTTTGCCATATACTTTGGTATAAATTTTATTACCTGCTTTGGGATGTTTAACGGCTATAAGTTAAAATTCTAAAAAAATGCAAAAAATAAAATAAAAATGGGGTCCCCCCCAAAATAGGTGGGTGATGGCTAAAAGCGGAGCTCATTTTTGGATTCAGGAGGTCATTTTACATAAGAATCAACAAGAATGGTATCAGGGCCGATTTTCATGCAGACCAGTGTTATAGAGCTTTAAATGCGATTACTGTTTCAGATAGTTATCTTGTACCAAATATACAAGACTTCAATACACTGTTAGACAACAAAAAAGTATTTACCAAAATTGATCTGATTAGGGCATACCATCATATTCTAGTTGATAAAGAAGATATCCATAAAACAGCAATAACGACTCCCTTTTGAATTTACAACACTACTATTTGGATTAAGAAACGCGGCCCAATCATTTCAAAGATTCATGCATAAAATAACCGAAGATTTGGATTTTTGTCTTTGTTATATCGAAGACATCTTAATAGCATCTAAAACGATTGAAGAACACCGAAATCATATTCAACAACTTTTTTCACAATTAAATAAATTTGGTATCAACATCAATCTTAGCAAATGCATTTTTGAAGCTATGGAAGTTCCTTAGTGCTACCGAACAAAAATATAGCAGATATGATAGAGAGTTACCTATTAGCTATATATGCAGCCATTAAATATTTTGGACACACATTAGAGGGAACAAACTTTACAGTATATCCGGAGCACAAATCGCTAATCTTTGCTTTTACAAAAAATTATCAAAATTTATCTCTATGGCAGTTTCGACATTTGGATTTTATAAAATTACGACTAATATTCGAGATTAGCCGGTACTAACAATGTGGCAGCAGACTATTTATCAAGATTATGTAAAATTGATACAAGTACAATTTCATTGAATAAAATCGCCAACGCGCAAAAAACGGATGAAGAATTAATTAATTTAAAAAAATCAAATAAGTGTTCTTTAACTTGCAGGAAATCCAAGTGGAAGAAAAAGTTATAGTTTGTGACGTCAACAACAACAAAATTAGACCATAATACCTAAATGTTATAGAAAAAATATATTTACGTCAATTCACGACTTAGCTCATCATGAAAAGAAAGCTACAGCAAAAATGGTTTAGAAACGCTACGTATGGCCTGGTTCAAAAAAGGACTGTCAATTATGGACTCAATGTTGAATAGCCTGTCAGAATGTAAGGTATGAAGCCATACTAAGACTAAGGTTCTAAATTACGAGAATAGAACCGAACATCGTTTCGCACATGTAAGCATAGACATTATTGGACCCTTACCATCATCACAAGACTTTTGCTATGTAGTGACGATAATAGACCGGTTTTTGAAATGGCCGGAGCCAACACCTGTTAAGAACCATACGGCGGAAATAGTGACTCATTACCACTTATCACCAATTGGATAGCTAGATTTGGTTCACCTAGTAGAATCACCACCGACAGAGGAAAGAATTCGATTCAACACTCTGCAAGGAAATGACAAAGCTACTTGGAATTCATCATATAAAAACAACGGCCTATCATCCAGTTGCAAACGGAAAAATCGAACGTTCTCAACGTAGCCTGAAGACAGCAATTAAATGTCATTTGACGAGAGATTGGATTAACAAGCTACCCTCCGTTTTAATAGGTTTGCGTTCATATATCCTACCAGAGCACGATATTACAACGGTTGAAATTTTATATGGGTCAGTTATAAAATTGCCTCGCATTTTTTTTTCGAGACTTCCAACACGGATGATGTGACAAATTTTGTTTTTAAAATTAAAGAAACTATAAAAAATCTCAAATCAACCGAACAGGAACATCATACTAAACTAAGGATTTTAGTACATAAAAAAATTAAATCAAAATTCACATGTTTTGCAACCAGTGTACGATGGACCGTATCCTGTCATAGAAAAACCAGAAAAATATTATGTTTTACAATTACCTAGGGGTAAACGAACAGTCTCCATAGACAGACTAAAGTCTGCGTTCCTGTTGGCTGAGGAAGTTAAAACGCAAATGGGAAAATTAGGAATACCCAATACATTGGTTTCAACTAAAAACGTTCAGAGTACTATTCGAAAGCTGAAACAAGTTTAAATAACGAACAAACTATCAAAACAAGATCAGGAAGAAAAGTAAAATTTCCACAAAAACTTAAAGATTAAAGTATGAGGGGAGGGGTTATGGTGTTGCAAAACAAGTGTTTAAAAAACTATGTTACATTTTATTTAAATTTTTTGTTTGAACTACTGATGATGCTAATTCTTATTCGCGAAACATTGTGTGTAATTAAGGTCTTAAAATAATAATTACTTATGCTTTTAAGGAACATAAAAGTAAAAAATGTTATTTATTGTGGTCGCCTTTGTGTTTATTTGTTTGATGACGATTATGTAATTTGGGCGTTTTTAATATTTTCATTATACCTAAATTGTAAGTATTTTTGGGTTTAAGAGTACTTGAATTTATTAAGGATTTCATATTCATATTGTTGTCAGTTGCTAAATTTGCAGTTTTGTTTTTGCTCTGTTTATATAAATGTTTTTTTTAATTAAATTTTAAAAAGAGTTTGTTTATATTAAGCTTGTTTTGTACACTTTTGATTATTATCATTACCTTTGCCTTGTGTGTGTTTCAATGAGAATGTTTAGTTGCTTATGTTATATTAAAAGCATGTTATACAAATATTTATTCTGGATAAATCGTATCACACACGCTGAGCTTTTGTCACACGTCGCAGTGGACATCTTCAGAGCCTAGAATAAACTGATTGATGGCGTCGCGAAGTCTCACTTTTATAGATCGACCTCCTATTGATAAAACTGGTTCCCAATTTCCAATCAAAGAAAACTAGAATCTCGGTTAATATTAAAAGAATTTTTAATTATTTCAATTGATTCTTTAATTTTTTGCTGATAGTAATTAAAAACATTAGTCAAAATCTTGGTGTTTTCAAACAAAATATGATGGCTCATTTCTAGCACGTGTTTTGCCACTAAACTACATTAGAAACAGTTAAAAAGATCAAGAGTGCTATTTAAAAAAAATGAGTTACAGCATTTTGAAAAAATTAAAAATTAAGTCTCATACAAAATAGGTATGGCGAATTAAAAAAAAAGTTTAGACTATTTCAGTACTTTTGATTTTCATTTACAAATTTACAAAAACAAACTCCAAAATTTCTAAAAACATTAATTTTGCGACCTTTTCTTTTTGATGCTGAATTTTTAAAAAAATTACTCTAAAATGGAAACGCTGCAATCAATTTAAAAAGTATTTTTTATTGCACACTTATAAAAAAAAATATACAAAAACACTATAAACCGAGGCCGGAGTAATGGCAAATATGTTGTCATAATTAATTTGTGTTTGTATAATTAATGGTTAAAATGATTTGCTTCTGATTGTGTATCTACGTGTATGAGATGTTGCCTACTCTAAAGATTTGCTAATACTAACATTACTCATTATTTCTTATAAATAATTAGTTATATCCTTCGTAATACTGATTGTGACCTTTTTATTATGAACGATTTGTTATCATATATTTTGTAATACAGATTGTTAATTTTATTCTATTTTATGTTGCTACTACAATAAATTTTTGATGTGTAATGAAGTTCGATTTATTTATTTTCAGTGTGTCAGATGTAAACGGACATCTGTAGTGTATGCTTTTTTCGTTTTGGTTTTCTTTTATTTTACAATCAGCACATCGAGAGGATGACCTACGACTCAATCTCCGCAGCTTTGAGCTACCGTTTACTGCAGGTTACGGTTGTATTACTGTAACATTTAAGCCGTTTACGTGTTTTAATTACGTCTTGTTTCCTCATCATAATTCCATAAAAGCATTAATTTATGAAGAAATTTGTGGTGTGCTGCCGCTAAACTAGCTTATTAAAGAAAGACAAAAATGAATCGTCCTAACTGAATGCGTCAAGCAGTGATTCTCACTATTCTTATCGCAGATGTGCCTCTAAATTTAGTAAACCATTACACGAAGTGCGTCAACGACTTGACTTCAGAATATATTGCAAAATCGATGTTGATAATCAAGTGCTTAAGTTTTAAGGTCCGTGAAGTTAGCAGTGCATAAACGGCACAAATCTCGGGACCTAGTGCAACGGTTAGTGCCTCGTTTGTGCTAGTTTGTGCCGTTATCAGTTTTTTAGCAAAACCTCAATTGACGCAGTTATGGCGATTTTTGAGTGCACTGCTAACTTCACACCTCACTAACGGCACAAATGTCGGGACCTAGTGCAACGGTTAGTGCCGTGTTTGTGCTGGTTTGTGTCGTTATCAGTTTTTTTAGCAAAACTTGAATTGACAGAGTTATGGCAATTTTTGAGTGCACTCCTAACTTCACACCTCACTAACGGCACAAATGTCGGGATCTAATGCAACGGTTAGTGTGTCGTTTATGCTGTTTTGTGCCGCAGTATTTTAAAAAACTCAGTTTTTAAATAGTTATTAAGCAGTAGTTATGTAACACACAACGATTACAGTTGTACTAAGATGAACTAATAAATTCTCATAGGTAAATTTGTATACGATGCATTGTGAAACTCAAATATGTATTTACTATATTAATTAAATAAAAATCAGTTCTACTATGTGATATAACTAAATCGACGTAATACACAATATTATTTGGATAGAATAGACTGCAAAAAGATCATTTATATACATGTGTCAGTTACCACAAAAACATTCTTTAAATAATTAAAGCTTTTATCAAATGATGTAATTCCTCAGTTTTCTGAAATTAATGTTAGTGTTTTAAACTAATATACTTAGTAGTTCCATTTGATAATGTAGTACCCGTTTTTTTTCACTTTTTTTGACTAATTAAAGTTAGTTTAAATTCTTAACTATGGTTTAATCAACTCTTAGATATAATTCAAATAGTCTCACATTATGTATTTTTGAAAATATTACTTATACAAAATTTTTCTTCTAAACAAAAACTTGTGTTAACATCTTAATTTAATAATATATTATACAAAAAAACATTTAAGCATGTTAATATAAATTTTTTTATCTAGAAGTTTTATGTAAACAATTTGTTTCAAAGTCTAGGAAAAATTGTTAAAAAATATTCACAATTTTTAGTTTAACATTTTTTTTGTAACAAAGGTTTTTATTTTTTTTATTTCTGCATACATAGTAGTAGGATATTTTAATTTATTATTCTGGTAACAAAAGCATATTGATTTTTAATCGTAATTTGAAATGCAAAAAATGCATTTTATAGAATAGTATATTAAAACACAAGTTACAGAATGAACGCGCTTCAATCACAAGACCGGGTTTTATACACGAGCCGCGCAGCGGCGAGTTTATGAAGCGGTCGAGTGATTGAAACGTATTCTATGACGTGTGCTTTATACTATTTTCTCTTTTTCGATAGAATATTTAAAATTTTCCGTATAATTTTAATTTTAAAACAACATTGGGAAACTTTTATATTTCATTGAATTGGCAACACTTACATTTTGACATATTGTAATTTGTGTGTTAACCTAAAATCTCATACAAAATTATCTCTTTATACCTTTATAAGTAAATAACTTTGAATTAATAGGACATTTTTATTTTATCTTGGCATCAAAATTTGAATTTCAATTGTTAGGGTTCATTAATTTTGATTTCTTTTTCATATAACGTCAACTTACGATGCAGAAATACCAACTTTGAAAAAACTAACATTACTAAAATTCGTGTAAGAATTTGCTTATTCTTACACGGATTTTAGTGTAAGAATCGCTAATTCTCATGTCGAAATAGAAAAAAAGCATTCTGTTTTTTCAAAAAATTTCAATTGTTTGTCTGTACTATTATTTTAGATAAGTTTTTTTGATTAAGCACGTAATTATCTAGAACAGAAAATTTGTCATTTCCTAAAGTAAATCAACATTTTAAGTTGTAGGTATTAAGATTCAATTAAATATTGAAATTGCTGATTTAATCTCTAGGAGAATTTAGAGCAGTAAATATGTGATTTTTTTAAAAAATATAGATACTTTATTTTTCTTAAGTATTGTTGGTGCCGATTGGCCTACCATGTATTTACTCCTAACTGAATTTAAGTTTGAATTTTTTGTAGGAATTAAAGAAAAAGATATACTAAGAAATGCATTGTATTGTATTTTGTTTGCAAGACCAACCGATTTACGGCGGTTCTATACTGTCGTAAACAATACAATACAAACACAAACACAAAATCGCCATAACTCTGTCAATTGAGGTTTTGTTAAAAAACTGATAACGGCACAAACCAGCACAAACGAGGTACTAACCGTTGCACTAGGTCCCGACATTTGTGCCGTTAGTGAAGTGTGGAGTTAGCAGTGCACTCAAAAATCGCCATAACTCTGTTAATTAAGGTTTTGCTAAAAAACGCATAACGGCACAAACCAGCACAAACGAGGCACTAGGTCCCGACATTTGTGCCGTTAGTGAGGTGTGAAGTTAGCAGTGCACTCAAAAATTGCCATAACTGTGTCAATTGAGGTTTTGCTAAAAAACTGATAACGGCACAAACCAGCACAAACGAGGTACTAACCGTTGCACTAGGTCCCGACATTTGTGCCGTTAGTGAAGTGTGGAGTTAGCAGTGCACTCAAAAATCGCCATAACTGTGTCAATTGAGGTTTTGCTAAAAAACTGATAACGGCACAAACCAGCACAAACGAGGCACAAACCGTTGCACTAGGTCCCGACATTTGTGCCTTTTATGCACTGCTAACTTCACGGACCTTAAGTTTTAATTGGCAACTGAACGGATTACGTGCCTCTGTTTCCCAAGTATGCCAGAAAGTCGCTTTCAACCAAAAAAGATGGAATGGAGCCTAAATGTACTATACTGCTAGGTACGAAATTGAAGAATCTGCCGGAAAGCGTTGTTGATTTGTGTATTCAAAGAACGAAACTTAACCCAAGTTGTCGTAACGAACGCAAACTAATTCTTCGTGAACCTTGTAAGTCGCTACTTTAGAAAAGATTAAAGCAAAGCTTTTTAAGTTAACTATCACTAAACCCTTTTGTACCAAAGCGGTAGAGCACCCCGAACTAGCTCAAAGCAAAAATCACATAGAGCATATTTATGAGACGAAGACCAACAGTCAACTAACTTTTTAACTAAAAGTGTTTTATAAACGTTTTACGAACCAATCATTTTTTTTTCAAAAAAAAATCCCATGTGAGCAATATGCAACAGAGGGATGTAAAGGTAAAAGGTTAAGGCGTAATAATTTCGTGAAACAAAACCTTGACGATAGAATATTCTTATCAATAAAACTAGTGTACACACGTAAGAAGTGAAACTTCTTTATTGCCTTATTTTTCGCAAAATGATCTACATGCAACTTTTCAGAAATTGGTTAAATAAAGTTAAATAAATTTTAAACAAAAGGATTTTATTATCATAAACATGAATACAAATTTTTGTAAATCAATTAACTAATTTTTGTAGATTCAATTTCATATTTCAGTTACCATAAGCCATTAATTACAAAACAACAATTGATCGTATCTTATAGCAACGTTTTGATCGTGTACCTTATAACCATCCGTTTTGTGACCTATAGTATGTGCCTCCGTGGTGCAATCGACTAGTGCGTTCGGCTGTTAACCGAAAGGTTGGTGGTTCGAGCCCACCCGCGGGCGAACTTTTTATTTATTTTACTACCTTTGAACACCTTGTACAATTTGTATTTATTTAAAAATATTTTAGAATTTTATAAAAAAAAGATGGCGCGTAACGAAAAAAATGTGACGGTAAATTTTTTTCCAACGCCGATAAAGAAGTTTCACTTCAAAAATATTTGTTGCTTGAAACAAACTTTTATATACACAACGACAAGAAGGGATAATGCAAATATAGCATAAACACAGCAAATTGAGGTTTTGACAACGTTAACTGCAAACAAAAGCTAATTAAAATATGAAATGACCAAGATAAGTTAAAATACGTCAAACTAATTAATTAAAAGCACTCAAACCTTGACCAAACGCAAACGTCAAATTAAAGCGAGAGTCTGCCAGAAAGTATGTACGAAAATTCAACTAAGGTTACAATCTTTACTTATATTGATAATCAACCACTGGTTTTATTGCATTTTTGCCAGTTTTATGTTTTTTAGTTAACACCATATTTATTTATCACACTAAAAACCAAAATCACTTTTTATTCTTTTTCTTCTTTCTTTCGTTATAGGACAAGTCGTGTTATGTCTAATTTGTGTTTTCGTGAATTTTCAACGAGTCCTTCTAGCGTTTAGGCAGGCGTCCTGGGGGCCTCTTAAGTATATTTGACCTTCAAATACTATTTTTGTTTATCGTTGCTCATCTATCCTTGTCACATGCTGATGTTTCTCTCAACGTCTCACACCCGTCCAGCGTACCACGTCTGGTACTTTAGATGTATTTCTTATGGTTTTACTTTTGACGAGGTTGTAATAGGTGAGTCCTGGGCCGCTTTTTAAGGATTTTGTTACGACGGTTTTTATTTCCACGGCGTAAGTTGTAATAGGTCAGACACAAGATTTGTAAATACGGAATTTACTGTAGATATCTTGATAGTGCTGTTGCTTTGAAGGCCTGAACTCGCTTTTTTATATACCACTCAAAAATACTGTTCTGGAGTAGTTGAATGAGATTACTTGTACCATTTTACCGTATACTTCTAGTTTGCAGCAAAGAGACTCATTCGATATAGTTATTGTTTTAAAAAACAGTAAAAATACCCAAAAATAGCAACGCTTTTCTTCAAAATTTCATTAAGCAACACTTTTTTTATTATTTTATTTAGTAGTGTAAATTGTAAAAGAAAATTAAATTATTAAATATTACACTAGAAGATGAGGAATCTGGCCGCATCGCAGAAACTGACAAATTAGAATTTATTACTTTGTTTGCTCCTGTTGTTGATGTTTTAGAAGTCAATCGCTCTTCAGTCAAACTATTAATTTTTTTTTAAATTTTTGATGCTTGTGCACTTGCCTTGTCTATAAAATATAAGTAGCCTGCAATGGTTTGCATTTTTACTTTTTGTAAAGCTCAATTTCGTTTACTCCATCTTCCGGTTACTGTAAAGACTCGTTTTTTCTTTGTTTTCATGTCATGTAACATTATGACTAAAATATGCCGACAATCTTCTACATCATCTGCTAAAGTAAACGTAATTCTTCTGCCCGCCAAGCTTCATGCAATGCAATTACAAACAGTATCTTCTTAAACAGAAAACTGGCATCAGAAGCTTTTTCTAGAAACTCCTTCACATTATCCATCGATAGAACTGAAGATTTTTTTGGCACATAACCGTCATTTTGACGTTTTAAGTAAACCAGCAATTTTTAATATGCACAAATATTCAGGTTCATTTGTTTGTAAAGTGCTCTTCAGCATCGAGTACGCTGACCATAGTGTTGAAGCTTTCATGGTTTTTACCTAAGAATGTTTCGAAATCAGTGCTCATAAATCTTATAAATAAAACAAACTTTTTCAACAAAGTACGCAATTAGGATTTCCTAAGTTTTTGGATTCTTTGGGTAATAAACTTTGAATCTGTTTCCGATACTAACTATAAAGTTTCTACATTATTCTAGTTTGATGGATTTATTTTTAATAAAGGTTGTGATTTGAATTTTTTTAATGATTTTTTACTGTTGTTGAATGGCAAAGTGCTACTCTAAATACTTCAGTAAAAATCGGCAATCATATGTGCATTCCAGCAACCTTGGAATCGTTCCTCCGTAGTTCGAACATCCTATTAAAATCGTTCGCTCTGTTCTGCACTCAAGTCACCTAAATTTGCAAGAAAACGATTTAAATGGTTGTGCAGAAAATGTACTTTAATGCTCATGTTGCATTCAAATCTCTGGAAGTAATCGTCACCGTTCTTATTGCCTAAGAAATTTTGAATAACCTAAACAAACGAATATTATGCATGCATCAATTTCTGACATTAAACTGCTGAAATCAGAATCAGTTATCAATTTGCAAATTTGTGGGCCCTGAAATATGCCTGTTTTAAAGTTTTCTGAACTCCGATTCAGAAACTTGCTTAAAATATACTTAAAACATACACAGTCATTGTTTATTGCTTCAACATACTGTTTTATCAGATTAAGTTTAATATTTAAAGGTGACAATATGATACGATCTTACGGTACAAGAGATGTTTTTATAATATTTAGGTTCTTTGATACTAGTGCCAATTTTTTCTTGTCCAATGTTCTGATTTAGCTCTGCTTTCCCATAAACATATAATACAAAGACACCTGTTCGTAAATTTCTTTTAAATGTCATCTACTCCCAAGAAGTCTTCAGGCTGCATAAGAGTAACTATTAAAGGCTTTTTTTTGCACGTCCGCATCACTTTCATGTAATCATCCGGAGTGTAAAATCTTTGTTGCTTTTTGAGAGAAGACTCAATGTCACTAAAATCAGTGTCGTTTAGGAGGAAGCTATGTCCCAAAAACAAATACTTTATTGTAATGCTTTTAAGGTTTACATAAGCACCAGAATGCAGCACTGGTTTGAGCATTCATACTATTTTAATATTGCAATTTTGCCACAGATTCAAATGTAAAACTTTTGGGAGCAGTTTAGCACTAATATGTTTTAGGAAGCAGAGTCCTACTTCTTGGGCTCTTCTTTCATCCAAATGTAACAATAACCAGGTTTTTTTCTCACTATGGATACCTGAGTTGTACACCCACAACTGTCGTTAGTAAAATACAATACCAGTGGTGATTCTTGGAATCGGTAATGTGTTTTCTAAATCAAAAGGTAAAGTTTCAAACTCTTCAGATTTTTTTGCTGTATTTAAATCATCTCTTCTTAATCTTTGTGCTTCCTCAGCAATTTCAAGATGTTTTTTATGTTCTTGCCTAAAATGCTCTTTTTTCTCTCATCGTTTGCGTTATCTATTTTGATTTTCAAAATGTCACAAGTATTACAGGTGTTTTTTTTAGTGGCTTGATCTTTAAGTTAAATTCAGTGTAAAGGATATTTTTATACAATATTAGACTAACTACTGGATTTACTTCTTTTTTCTTATACATATACATTTTCTGTATAGTTATTCCAGGGGGTAAGTATTTAGCGGTGGTTTGGTTTCGGCGATAGTGCGAGATGTATTTGGGTATTTTGTTAATCTGATTTATGGCAGTTTTAGCCTTTTCCTCGAACTGTTTGTATTTGTCACCACGTTTAATGCTTCTTTGGTGAGGAAGAGGTAATAGTCGTCGAAATTTTTTTAATGCTGTATTTACTCAAAACGTGGTTATGCCTAGTGTCTTAGTAAACATTTTTCTGCACACATCTTTATCTTATACATTCTAGAGAAATTTTTTCTTTCTGTATTCCTTCTATATACTCTTTTCTTTTTAGCTTCTGACACTCAAGCAGCAATAAAATTTGTTTGGTTGTCATATAGTTTTAGCGACCAAAATCTTTCAAATTCATATTGTCAGGTTTTAACAGAAACAATGTCAGCACACTTTGCAGTACAAGGACAATCAAGATTTCTAAACTTTTTCGTTTTATGTTAATACCTTTGTAGTTGTAGCAAACTTGGTTACTTGTTTTTCCTTATTTTCTTTTCATTTCGACTTTGTTCGAAAAACTTTCTTTTTCTTCATTTTTTTAGTCTTGCTTTATATTTTGGTAGTAATTATGTTGTAGATTCAGTATCAGCCATAACGTGTAAGGGAGAGTTTTGATTTTTTTTTGCTGTCGTATGGCTTGCGGTTTCTTCATAATAATTTTAAAAGTAGGATCCCTAACAGAATCGTCACCGTCTTTTGATAAATAATATGATTCGTTACGGAGTTCCGAGTTTTGTAAAACTACCTCGGTTGTTTGAGGTTTAGTTGCTTTGGCAATGTCTTCTTCTGAGATTACCGATGTAAGAGTAGTATATAGTAATATATAAACAAAATAAGTAAACTTAAATAGTTACAAATTAATACAGTAGGTAATAAAGAACATTATAAGTACAAAATTATATACATAAGTTTAAAGAAAATGAAAACTTTTATCGCGGAACATCTACATGAGAATGGAGATCACCGGATTAATTACCGGAATGTGAAGGTATCAGCACGAAGCAGACACTATCACCAGCGAATAATACTCGAATCACTAGAAATGATGAAAAATTCTAACAACTTCAACCGTGAGGATGGATACAGATTAAGCAACACATGAAGATCTACGCTGCGTGAAGAACATGCAAGAAGTCACCAGACGTCTATGAACGCAAATCAACAGACACGGATCAGCGAAGCGGAGCCGTAAGACGGTATATAACGAGGAACGCAAGACGATAACATCAGTCTTTAGAAACCTTCTGAAGAAGCTGACAGCATGATCAACGAAACGTTAAGAAAAAGTTTTGTGACGCGGCAACGCCCGAAAAACAGTGCTACATTTAGCTTTTTTTGTTTAAGTTATTAGTAAAATTAGCATATTTATTTAATTCTCATTAATTAATACCATTATAGTTTTCCTGTTTTTGATTTTAATTTTGTTGGTTAGACATAAAAATATATTTAAATAATAGGTACTACTTACCTTGTTTTTGCCAGAGTCGCCTCTAAAATCTTGACCGTACGGGAACTATGCATATTATTTGTAAACACTAAGTTATTTTTTAAACTTAAGATAATCAAACAAACACTCAAACAGTCTTTATTTTTTAAATTACGATTTGAACTAATAACAACAACCTTACTGTCACTCTGCATCAGTTGTAATGACACAACAACATGTATCATAAAAACAGCTATTCAACAATGAAGAAACCAGAATTGCAGAATGCTACCAACCCACTTGGATGTTTATGGCGCGATAAGCAAAATACAACCAAGCCGGTTGGCAACTTTCTGTATACAAGAAATGTTAGTAAAATATAATTGTTGGTAAGACGTTCTGTAATATATTCGTTGCAAAGGTTGATTGAGAGTTGGTAGGTTTTTGTACAATATAAAGTAAGTTGTTTACTATCAGAATATGGCTCTAACCCAATATCTCTCATTTTGTGGTTTGGTAGCTTTCTGCAGAGTTTAATTTCTATGTTATTCTTTGACACTCATATTAGTATTATTTTTGTTAGTTAGAAAAGTGAATTTCTTGTAAATTTGATCCAATTCAAGCAGTTACACTCACTGGAAAACTTTTCTAAACTAGTAGTTCAATATACTATTTAATTATTATGTGAAATAAGTTAAACAATGATTGTTTTTTAATTAGTCAATTAAAATAATTTAAATAAAATTTTGTAATTTTGTATTTGGGGCATGGGCCTGGTTTGTTACGCATATTTTTTTCGTTGCTGCTGGTCAATCGCCCATTGATGAATATATAAATTTTGTTTCCCACGGTGTTGTCGTTGACTAATGTATTGTAATATTCTAGAGATGTTCTGAAATTTAACGCGGCACAGAAAAAACCAGAATTTTTTGAGGGGCGATAAGATATCATCTCTTATAATGACTCAAAACAGTTTCAAAATTTCGTGTGTAATGAAATAAACAACTATTAAAAATGAATAAATTGACATTTAAACTGTTATATAATTTAATTTAGAGAATTAGTGTGTTATTAATCAATTAAATACGACTTTCTGAATTCTTTTTGATTAAAATTAGAAATCCGCTATAAATGCGATTTGTAGAATATATTGCAATTGTCTATTTTAAGTAATTTTAAATTCTTGTTTGTTTTAAGCTTTGTACTAATAATTTTAAGCTTTCATTGTTTTTGATTTCTGTAACATGATATGTTTTTCTCTTTTTTTCTAGTATAAAAAAAATTAGTAAAAGTAGAAAACCAATATATAAACCGAGTACAAAAATACAGTCACGTAAAAACCGTATTTGACTATGACATCACCACTATAACTATCTTCTCACATTTGCATTTTAATAACCTAAACAAAAAATTATAGTCTGCTACCTGAATTAAGAAGATCACGACACGTTTAAATTACATCACATCATAACTGTTGATTTGAAAAAAAGGAAACGTGCGAGTTTTCGTTAATCGGCTTAAAATTAACCACAAATTAAAATTATTTTTAAACGTTGTTAGCAAATTAAAAACGTTTTTTTAAATAGATAGTGAAATGATAAATAGTGCTTCAATATTTCAGTTTTAACGTAATCAACGTAGATGACAGAAAAGTTGAGAAACTACCTAAAGCTCACATAAAGTTACTACAAAAAAAACCAACATATTATTTGAAAATTATAAATTTTACAGTTGACTGAGAACGCCAAGATATTAAAATAAAAATTGATTATACTTTTTTTTAACAATAAAAATTACTTACTGTACGTAACTGCGTATAATTGCATGTTATGATTGGTAGTACCAAACGGCATTGAATGTAATTCTTTATGCAAATTATCTGCAGTTGTTTTTTTGAATACAGGTAATTGAGTAACAGGTTATTTAAATAAACTTTGTGATGTTTTTATAAAATTATTAGTTAATAACATTTAAACATTTTAAACTGTTAGTGATAACGTAAAATGCAAATGCGAAATTTTCATTACATACTTTTGTACATAAGGTGGACCATGTTTTGAATTTTTAAAATAAAAGACGCATGTTAGTAAATAAATTTTGATTTTAGAATTTTTTTTAAATTTAAACTTGCAGTATTCTCTTAAAAAACATTTTTCGTTCATTAGTAAAGACACAAAGAAAATAGAAAAAATTTTTTGACAATAAAAAAAGGAACATATGTTTTTAAAATTCTTCCGTATAATATAGAAATGTTTTGCTAGTTAGTTTGCTATTTAAACAATCAAAATTAAGATGAAGCTAAATTAAAAATTATTTAATTGATAATTAACAAAGAAAGAAATACAACAAACAGAAAGGTCAAAATAATATTGAATCTTTTAATGTAGGTAGCTTTATTTTTCTGCCTTTTTTATTGTAGGCAAATGCCTGGTTATTCTTCATAACCTGCCTAGTTTTGATTGAAAGTGAGATTATCTCTTTCGTAGCCTTCTTATACTTCTTTTCCCTATAGACGATTCGTCACGTGCTATTCTTACTATTCTTTGTTGGTTCATTCGATGTATGTGTTCGTTCTACTCCTCTTTTCTACCTAACACCCAATCGTTAATATTGTCCAATCTACACGTTTGTCTTATGTTGTCACTTTGTTCTCTGTCTAGTAAAGTTTTTCCAGCGAGTTTTTGTAAGACTTTCATTTCGCCGACCAGGTTTTTGCTGTGTTTGTCATTATAGGTATAGTTTTATATATTCGTGCCTTAATCTCAGTATGTAGGTATTTGTTTATCCATATTGTGTCATTCAAACACCCAGCTACCCTCACTGCTTTGTTTGTTTGTTGTCTTACTTTCGACTCAACATTACTATATCCGGACAGCTTTATGCCTAGGTATTTAAATTTCATTTCTTGCTGTACAATTTGATTATCGACAAAAAGTTTGCGTCTGAGAGGTATTTTAGATGTTGTCAAGGTTTTTGTTTTGGAAACAGAAATAAACATGTTCAGGGACTTGGGTACACACTTAAAGCAATACAGCAATCTCGGGAGGTCGGATTGTTATGTTGCGGTTATCCATTTTGTATCTTTTTACTTGCCTTATAATCTTGTCCATAATTATATTAAAAAGTAGCGGACTTAGGGAGTCGCCTTGTAGTATCCCTTTTTCTACGGGGATTGACTCGATTATTTTTTTATCGAATCTTGTGTAGGTTTACTAGCTATCCATCGGCCTCCCCAGGTGACGGATAGCAGAATACCTCTCAGATATAAGTGGCACCGAGGAAATAAAAAACTCGGGGTGGACCAAAACTAGCAAACTGGATAGTGGCCGCTAGCTGTTCCAGAACTGGTCACAGGCAACAATCAAGAAGATTAAATTGGCTGTAAACTAAGAGAGTCCTCGGCGTGGTGATAGTCACAAAAACGGCGGTTACACTGCAATGGAGAATTCAACAGGAAACCACTCTATTAATTATCCTTAATACAATCATCGTAATGACAAAAACAAGTAAATGCGAAACTACTGATCATGGTCCTCGGAACACAGGATCCGGCAATAGAAGATTAGACAAAGCCTCTGGGGTCGTTAGTCAGCAAAATTCTTGTCAACCAAACAAAGAATCAAAATTAAAGTTAACTAATATAAAAATCGGTACTTGAAATGTACAGAGTACATAACGTTGTTCAAGAAATGCATAGGCTGAACATAAGTATTCTTGGAGTAAGTAAAACAAAATGGCCCAATTCGAGACATATTTTAACAGAGAATGTCACAATATATTATTCCGGTAACAATGATAACCATCACAGATACGGCGTAGCAGTTATAGTCAACAAACAATAGAACAGCGCAGTGGAAATATTTATTCCAATCTCAGAAAGAGTAATGATTTTACAACTAAAAACATCTCATACAAAATTAAATCTTAAGTATACGCTCCTACGGCAAACAAAAGCGAAGTTGAAATAGAAACATTTTACCAGCAGATCGACAAAGCTTTGAAGATAACAAAAAACAGAAAGATGACAATATTATAGGCGATTTTAATGCGAAAATCGGCAAAAGAGAAGCAGGAAAATTTGCGGGTAGACATGGACTAGGAGAACGTAATGAAAGAGGAAACCGTCTGCTACAATTTAGCCAAGAAAACAAACTAATACTTACAAATACATTCTTCAAATTACCAGAAAGCTGTATACATGGCGGTCACATGCGGATAAACCTGGCAAAATATTTAGAAATTAAATAGATTACATTTTGATCAAAGGAAGAGAGCGTAATGCTGTTACGGCAGTCAAAACATTCCCAGAAGCAGATTTATCATCTTGCCACAATCCCCTTATTGCAAATGTCACACTTAAACTCAAATATATAAAGAGATATAAGAAAACTCCTAGGATAGAGACAAAAAAACTCAAAGATCCCAAAATTTAAAAAAATTACAAAGGGTTATCAACAAAAAAAAATATCAATAAACAGTTAGGAAGATTCATTGCACGACGCTGGCGATCTCAATACCACATGCAGGTTTGAACAGGAATTTTCGACAGACTTGAACTTGCATTACTCTTCTCATCATAGTATATTACATTGTTTGCTTAACTGCTTCGATCAGTACATCTATAGCTGTTGCAGAGTTAACTTGTCGACGTTTTAAACGTGCTGGACTTTGTGTTCATTTTTGTTCATTTGTGTAAAACAGTAAAACTACTTTTACTCCGGATTTTATCAAGTGACTAAGTGTGATTTGTGGTTAATGTCGGGCGTTGAATTACTGTTTAATTATGCCACGCCAGTGTAAAAATCATCCCGATAGCTTCTGCTATGTCTGCGGGGAATTAACTTTAAAAGCGCAACGAAAACCCTTTTCTCCGCTTGTTAAAACAGCTTATAAATTGTACTTTGCTTGTCAAGTTGGCGACCAGAACAAGACTTGGGCTCCATCAGTTTGCTGTACGACTTGTTACAGTAGTTTGACCAAATGGCTCAAAGGTACTCGTAAATCAATGTCATTTGCTGTGCCCATGGTTTGGCGTAAACCTAGCTGTCATCTTACAGATTGTTACTTTTGTATGACTTCCACCGTCCGGTTTTCGAGCAAAAGTAAGCATACAATTCATTATCCCAATATTCCGTCAGCTGTAAGACCTATTCCTCATAACGATACTTTGCCAATCCCAGAGCCCCCAAACACTTATACTCTAGAGCCGGAAATTGATTTAAAAGACTCTGAGCCACAACTTGGGGCTTCGAATGATACGTTCAATGATGATGAAGAGTATTCCGCAGATTTAGTTTCTCGGCAACCTCACCTCCTCACTCAATTAGAATTAAATGATCTTGTCAGGGATTTGCAGTTGCCCAAGACTAAATTTCAGCTCCTAGAATCGCGACTTCAACAGTGGAATCTCTTAGAAAAGGGAGTAAAAATATCTTCTTACAGGAGCAGACAAGCAACACTGAAATGTCTTTTCTCAGAAGATAAAGGTTTAGTGTTCTGCCCTAATGCAAATTTATTGATGACATAGCTACAGATGTCATGTGACGCAGACAAATAGAGACTGTTTATAGACTCATCAAAAACAAGCTTAAAAATTGTCCTGTTAGCAAATGGGAATGACTTTCCATCAGTTCCAGTTGCATACTCTGTTGATATGAAGGAAACGTACGAAAACATCTTCAGAATCCTTGATAAAATTAGTTATCATGATTATAAGTGGAAACTTTGCGCTGACTTGAAAGTTGTTGCTCTACTCACGGGCCTGCAGTCAGGATTCACAAAATATTGCTGCTTCCTTTGTGAATGGGATAACCGAGCCTGAAATAAACATTACATCGTACGGGACTGGCCTCTGCGAGAAAATCTTATTCCTGGTCAGAAAAATGTCGCCCACAATTCTTTTGTTCCGAAGGAAAATATTTACTTACCATTTTTACACATCAAACTTGGATTGATCAAGCAGTTTATGAAAGCAGTGGACAAGACAGGTGGCGCATTTCAATTTTTGAAAACTAAATTTCCTCGTCTTAGCGAAGCTAAAATCAAAAACAGCGTTTTTGTTGGTCCTCAGATTAGACAACTCTTCCAAGATTCGACGTTTATTGAACACCGAAAAAATCGAAAAGAAAAACGAGCTTGGTTTGCATTTCAAAACGTTTGTAAGAACTTCCTGGGTAACCACAAAAGTGAAGATTATGTCGCTCACGTCGAGGAACTGCTTTAAGCGTACAAGGACATAGGATGTCACATGTCTCTTAAAGTTCACTTCCTTCACTCGCATCTGGACTTTTTCCCTAAAAATTTAGGAGTAGTCTCGGATGAACACGGGGAACGGTTCCATCAAGGCATCGCTAAGCTGGAGAAGAGATTTTCAGGGAAGTGGAATGCAAGCATGTTGGCAGAGTACTGCTGGTTTTTGAAACGAGCGAGCTGTACCTCAGGGTATAAAAGGAAAGCAAGCACCAAGTAACGATGAATATCTTTTTATTTATTACTGTTTATAGCTAAAGCTAAAAAATCCCATTTAAATTTCCATAAATTTCATGTCCATATATTTATTATTATAATAATTATTATAATTATTATCGTTCGATAAATAAATTATAATTAATTTATCGAAAAGTGGTAAAATTAGAGATTTGGGGCTCTCTCGAAAATGGTAGGTGATGGAAGAAAACGGAAGACATATTTGGATTCAGGAGGTCATTTTACATAAGAATCACCCGGAATAGTGTCAGGGCTCAATAAAAAATAATTTTTTTGCAGACCAGTGTAATCAATGGAAATCAGTAAAACACTGTCTCCTAAAATCCTGCAAAGAAACACTAAAAGATACCGAGTTATTCAATCTACATGAAAAGAATAAAAAAATGACAGGTTTACAGCAAAGAAGCCAATGTAATATACGCGTTGACAAAACGGCGATCTTATAATGTTAACTGAAAAAAGAGTTCAACGATGGAGATAATATACTGAAGAGCTTTTCGGAGATGAGGAGGGAATAGAACATATACTATATGTACCAGAGGAAATGGGCCTAGACATTACGAAGGAGGAAATTCTGCACACTCTAAAAACAACGAAAAATGGAAAAAAGCCCTGGACTGAATGAACTACCTGCTGACATTTTTAAATTTTAGAGGAGAAGCACATGACTATCTTGGTAAAACTTTTTAATCAAATATACTAAACAGGTGATATACCCAAAGAATGGTTAACCTCGGTCTTCATATGTCTCTCTAAAAGAACGAATACTAGAGAATGTAGTGATTACCGCACTATTAGCGTGATGTCCCATACGTTAAAACTGCTCCTGATAATCATTCACAACAGAATTTATCAAAAATTAGACATGGATATAGATAAAACACAATTTGGAATTTACAAAGGCCTGGACACACGCGAGATCTTTTTTTCATTCAATGTACTACTCCAAAGAGCCCTAGACGTCAATCGATAAATATACGTGTGCTTCATCGACTATAACAAAGCAAGCAAAATAAAGTCCGCCATGACCAACTAATGAACGTCCTCATATCCAAACATATAAACAAACATATGACCTCAGAATGAAACCTATATTACAAACCAAAAGCAAAAATCCGTATTGACAAACAATTATCAGATGAATTTGAAATTAACGAGGAGTCAGACAAGGATGCGTTTTATCACCATTGCTTTTTAACGCATACTCCAATGAGATTCTGAAAACCGATTAATAACATCGGATACGCAGATGACACAGTTGTAAAATCGGAAAACATCAAAGACCTGCAAAGACTGATGGACAAAATAGTCGAATGTAGTCAAAAATATAGGCTAACAATGAACAATAAAAAAAATTGCATGAGAATATCTAAAGTACAAGAAGACAATATGAGACTGATATTAACGATAACATCATCAAACAAGTCGAAAACTACACATATCTGGGTACAATATTAATTCCACAAATGACTACACAAAAGAAATTAAAATACGAATCAAAAAAGCAAGAACAAATTTTAACAAAGCAAGAAAGGTACTTTGCACAAGAGATTTAAAACTCAAATTGAAAACGCGGCTGGCTGAATACTGTATATTCTCGTGCTTGGACCATGAATAAGACAACTTGTTAAAGACTGGATGCCTTGGAAATGTGGGTATATAGAATGATCTTGAAAATATCATGGACAAACCACGTCACAAACGGCGAAGTCCTAAGAAGACTAAACAAAAAGTGAGTTTATAAAAAATTAAAATAAGAAAACTACAATATCTAGGACATATTACACGCGGAGAAAAATACACCATATTACAATTAATTATAAAAATAAAATTCAAGGCAAGAGAAGCGTAGGTATGAGGAAGATTTCATGGCTGCGAAACCTGAAAGAATGGTATGGATGCTTATTAAATGAACTATTTAAAGCAGCCACTTCTACAATTAAAGAATTATGATGATTGCCAACCTTCCTCGCGGAGATGGCACGTGAAAAAGAAGATAACCTTAATTAAATTGTAAGGTACTTGTCTACTGTAAAGTAAATATCAAACACCTTGTAGTTTAATTTGCTTCTTGTAGGTCCACGAAACAATAAATTTTTCGACAATTTGCCTTATAGCAAAGACTGTATCTGCGCAAGATTTGCCCGTTCTAATGCCTTGTTGTTCATCTTAAAAGGAGATTATACTATTTATCTTGTTCGTAATTATATTAGTTATTAACTTCAGTACTGAGTTCAGTAAATTAATGTAATTTTTTGGCAATTTTTTATCTTCCTTTTTAAACAACAGAATAGTAATGCTTGGCCGAAATTTATCGGGTATCTTGTGATGACCAAAGATAGTTTTAACCAGTTTAGTTAGGTGTTGAAGAAGACATTGTCTACTATATTTAAGCAGTTCGTTCGTTCGTAATACCGCCCAGACCAGACCTGTTTCTGTTCTTCAACTGTCTAAGTGCCAATGTCTGCACTCTCTATTTGCATATTATCGTTAGTAACTATTACTGGTGTATTATTCTGCTCAATGACTTCTTTCTATATAGGTTTTTAAGATATTCAACCCAACACTGCTTCGATATGTGTTTGGGCTCAATTAACTCGTTTATTTCCTTCCGTTGGGTTCTGATCAGTCACCACATTTGTTTCTGAAGATCATAGAAGTAATTTTTCATTTTTATCGAGAAAATTTTTCACTGCCTGGTTTTAGCTAATCTTAAGAGTGATTTTGTCTAGTTGCGGATTATTTTGTATTGTTTGTATGATTCTGGGGTGCTCTGTATTTTAAGTATGCGTTTTTCTTTTCTTTGCAGTTGTCTTTATGTCGTTGGTAAAACATGGTGTTTTATTGCATTATTCTACGGTTTGTTTTCGGTAAGAGTGCTTCTTTAATGTTATTTTTTAGTTTTTCCCAGCTGATGTTGGCATCTCCCTCTATTATTGGGTTTCTTTCTAAGGCTTCGCGCAGTCAATTTTAGTAAAGAATTCTTTTTGTATGTTCCCATAGAAGCCCTTTATTAATTTTTTCTTCTTTCTTTTTTGGCTTGTTGTTTGTTTGTTGTAACAGTTTTAATTTAATTTTTCCTAATAGTAGTTTATGGTCGTTACCGACATTGGCTGAATTCAGTGTTTTGATTTCCTGTATCTGGACTGGGTGTATGTGTCTGTTACTCAATATGTAATTGATAATTGACCTCTGTCCTCTAGTATTTTTAAATGTGTATTTACATTGAGCTTTATCATGAAAGAACGTATTAATTATTCTCAATTCGTTTAGTGTGCATAGATTGACCATGAATTTTTCATTATCATTTATTACGTCTTCATGGAATCGATGATTTACTCCTGGCACAATATCATTGACAATTCTTGAATTGAGAATAATTATCATGTCGTCCAGTGCAAGAGATTCAATAGTATCTTGAAGTTCGTCGTAAAAATGTTCCCGTTGGCGTCGAGGCTTATTATCTATGCACGATGATTTGTAGGAGAATTTTTGTATATTTGATTTTATTTGTTGTGTATCCAAAAGACTACTCATTCTTATTTTTTATTTTTTTTATTGTTAGTTAATTGTCTAGCCATTCGGCCCTACAATGGATTACGTTTACCTTACAACATTTTCTTATCATACTAATATAATTTGTACAGAAATTTGTAAACTAAAAAAAAAACAAATACTAAAAAAACTTTATCTCCTAAAATCTTCCCATCACCATCTTATTATTCTAAATCGATAGTCCTAACCCTCCCCTCTTATCATTCTTTTTTTTACTACTTTCATCCAATCCAATCCCTCCCCCTTCTCCCCAAACAAAGCCTTCCTCCCCCTCCTTTCTTCTCTTAGCTCGCTACACTCCTCACTTAAGTGCTCTATGTCCTCCCATTCCTCCCCACATAATCTACATCTCCTCATTACATCCTCCTTCCAATACTTATTTAAATTCTCCTCATTTCCACATCTAAACCTGGCTATAAGTCGTTTCTCTCCCAAGCTTCTCCTCCCCATCAGATACTTAGGAACCCCCCTGGACACTATATTCACATACCTTACGTTATACTTTCCTTCCTTTATCTTTCCTTCCCTTTCTTGCACTTGCGAGTCTTTATCTCTTCTTAATATCTCCTCCGTATTTAACCTCCCTTCCTCTCTCCTTCTTTCCACCTCCTCTCTTGCAAAACTTCCTCGTTGGTAGTACAGTTTCCTTTCTTCCTGCCCATATATGTTTTTGCTATCTTTTACCGTCCTCCAGCAGCATTGCAAAATTTTACATTCTCTCCTTTCCTTCATTTTCTCTTCATAACCCATCGCCTTTTTCCCTGCTTCTATTCTAATCTTCTCTAACTTCCCCTCCTCCTCTATTATGTAACCCGGCGTCTCCCTGTCTAAACCCAGTATCCATTTCCAATATTTTATTTGTACCCTTTCTAATAGGTTCCACTCTTTCCAACCCCATACCTCCACCCCGTACATCATCACACTTTTAATCAATTTTTCAAACAGCCATCTTCTCTTCTCGATCTCCTTCCCAAATACTCTTTCCCCTAAACTCCATACCTGCCCTAATATCCTGTTACCCTTCTTTGCTAACTCTCTTATATGCGCGTCATCTTTATTATCATACCTTAGCCTATATCCCAAATACGTCACTTCATTCACTGCCTCTATCTTCTGTTCTCCCCAACTTAACTCCTCCTTTTTCTTCCCTCCTCTCCCTTTTTGAAAAACTATCATCTTAGACTTTCCCACATTTAAATCCAAATCTTTTCTTTCCAGATACCTCTTAATCGTATTTATCATACCTTTCATCTCCAACTCATTTTTTGCCACTATGACCATATCGTCTGCATATGCCAATATCCACACTTTAATCTCTCCCTCCATAACAATCCCACCACACTGACCACCCTTCAACACTTTTTCTATGTCACTTATATACAGTGCAAATAAAATAGGGCTAAGAGGACACCTCTGCCTTAGCCCCTTCCTCGTCCAAAACACTTCACTAACACTATCCCCTATTTTTACCCTATTCTTAGTCTCTTTATATATCCCTTCCAGTTTCCTCACTAGTTGTTCCTCTATTCCTTTTTTCTTAACACTCTCCATAGCTTTTCCCTATTCACATTATCAAATGCAGCTTCTATGTCCATAAAGAAAGCGTATACCTTACCCCTTTTCTTATCTAGCTCTCCATTTACTAACTGTTTCAATATATAGACATTGTCTATTGCCCTTCTTCCCACTCTAAATCCCATCTGCCAATCTGGTAATAGTCTTTTTTCTTCCACTTCCTTTTCCAACCTTCTTTGTATAATCATGGCATACAATTTATAGCTTACATTAGTGACACTAATCCCTCTATAATTCTTTACCTCCTTCCTATCCCTCCCTTATAAACCGGCAGAATTAAACTTTTTTTCCAACTCCCTGGCAATTCCTCTCCTTTCCATATTGTATTAAAATTTTTTGTTACATTTCCTTTTACTCTCTCTCCTACATATTGCCATTGTTCTCCTTGCGTACCGTCCGTTCCTGTCGTTTTTCTTAATTTTAGTCTATTTATTGCCTCCTACATTTCCTCTTTCGTTATCTCCCTCTCTTCCTGTATTGTATTTACTTCTTGCTTACTCCTTCTTTAGCTCGTTCCTGTTTTTCGACACCACGGTATATCAATTTTGATACTGTTTTTTTCGTTCTCCTTTCTTTTTTTTCTTGTACGACACAAGTATTGATGTTGTGTTCTTTTAGTTTTTGAAATACTACTTGTTCTCTTCCATTAATTGATTTAATATTCTAGGTTGCAATTCGTATCACATTCTTCTTTTTCCATCTCGTTTTCTTTTTTTGTGCATATGTCCGTCTTATTTCGATGCAGGTGCACGGTTCTATAAGCAATTTAAAGTTTTAGCTCAGGTAGGTTGCTAACCTGGCCTTTGAACCCTCTTTTTTTATCCGGGCTTGGAAACGACAAGATAGTCACTGAGCTACTCAATCCACCCAGAGACAATGTAGACGGTGTAAGATGGCTAAATGTTAACAAATTTTAACAAAAACTTAACTATTTACAATCTTTTAAAAAAAGTAAAGCTTGCATTAAATGGTGTTATGTGTATCTCAATATACACCTACATAAACCGGAACTGTAAAAAATCTGCAGTAAAAAATTCTGAACATGTAGAATTTGTTCAATTATTTTGTTCTTTTTGTAATTTTTTAAATACATAAAAAACTGATAAAAAATTGAAAACTGAATTAAGAGAACATAGGAATGCTCCTTTGTTAATAGTCTTGAAATTCTTCCTTTTTGGAAGAAAAATGTATCTCGTCCTAATGAAATTTTTAAATTCAAACAACTCTTTGAGCGTTTAATGTCTGTTATAATCTTATGTTTTTTTAACATTTGTCATAACTTTAATTAATTTTGTATAATTATTGGTAACGTTTTTAAATAGTTTTGGTGATTTAAAACTAACTAAAAAATTCTAAACTTACATAATAGAAACTTTTATCTGTTTCAGAATTGCAAATCTTTTTTAGTGTTCTGCTACACATGAGCACAATAAAGATACATTGAATCCAGCATTATTGAAAAAGACATCCGTTATTTAACTTGCAGTGTTTGTCAAAACGTATGAGTCAAGGTCGTATTTTACTTATCCTTTGCTGTATGCACTTTTATAGTCCAAACGTAATTGACAATGCTGAACCAACAAGAATTAGTAAGGTCAGACTTATTGTAGAATTTTTCAACAAAAAAATGTTGAAAATTTATCAACCAAGACAAGATTTGGCACTAAATGAACTAATGGTGTTACGGGGGAGTCGTCCCATCTTTAGACAATTCATCAAAAACAATCGCCACAAATACGGGATAAAATTGTACAAGCTAACTAAACCCAATAGACTTGTAATAAATGTGAGTATTTATACGAGAGCATTAGATGCAATTAATAGAAAAAAACATGCAAAAAAGGTGGTTACATTTAATAAAAAATTGTTTAAATTGTGGCTATGCTTTATAAATGGACAAATTTTATAATTGTTTCGAACTAGCTGAAGAATTAATAAAAAATGAAACAAATTGTACAGGCACAGCAAGGACAAACAGAAAAGGTAACCCTAAAGATATGGTGTCAGTAAAATTAAATAAAGCAGAAGCAACATGTAAATATTGTAATGGTGTGATGATAGGAAAGTAGAAGGATAAAAGAAATGTTTTATCTATATCAACAGAATTTGCTAATGACGTCGTAGAGTATGAAAACAAAAAGGCGACAAAAAAAACAAAACTTTTACCAATCCTAAAAAGTAATGAAAGCATGAGTGGAATTGATAGGCAAGACGTATTATCATTTTGATAGAAAAACGCTTAGTTGGTAAAAGAAAATTGGGATGCAATTCATGCAACTACTTTACTAAACTCATATTTTTTATATGGAAATAATCAGGGAAAGAACTTTCTATTTATGACTTCAAAGTAGCTGTGGTAGAAGATTTTCTAAATGCAGAAACTTCCAAACAACGGGCATTTCAAATCCAATGTAGTTGAACATCTTCCTGTCGAAATTAAAGAAACAAATTCAAAATATGAAATTAAGCGGTAGCGGTGTAGAACTTTCTGGAATGAAATAATTATCAAGAGAAGCCAGACATTAGTTTGGGAAATTCATTCAATCATTGAAAATAATGTTTATGTGTATTATTTTTCTCACTATTATCCTTTTTTGCTACTGTTTATCTCTTGTAGCTTTTTAATGAAACTATCAGTTTGATTATTATCTGTTTCCAAAACTATTCTTAAAAATACTAAAAAGCTAATGACGAGGATCCGCGGCGAGCAGCACAACGTTGCAATTCTCGGTTTATATGCTGAACACGCGGATCTGGGTCAATGTCATAAAACTGTCAAAATACAATACTGTCAATTTTTTTCTGTATCGCAATATTTTTGATTTGAAATTTGCAACTTGGTGAGCGCTATTGTCTCGCATCTCTTTCCCGTTCAAATTTTGAAAATTTAGAATAACACTGATAGCCACCCCAAATTTAAAATTTCGATGCAAAGGTAATAAAGTAAACGAGACATTCGTAGCTATTTTAATAAAAAATTTACAAAAAGTTTGAAAAAAAAAGACTGAATACTTTAACTTTCATAAGTTTTCACAAAAACAAAATTTTATTTCTTAGTTTTATGTAAAGAAACCGGTAAGAGTTGATTAGTACAAACATTTTTAGTTATTGTAGCTTTGTCTACTAGTGTTAAGCGTAACAAAATGTTAGCGACTTTGACAGGGGTAGAATTGTGACTTAATGAGGTGTTGGTTTATCCTATCACGAAATTGGCCGCCTTGGTATATAACGTACGTTGACTGCATCATCCTTTACAGACTCTGACACAGTTACTCCACGAAGTTCAAGCTACTTGGAATGAGGTACCACAAGCAGACGTTGACTTTCACGTTTTGATGCCAAGTACATGTTAATAAAATTTCTTGCAAATGTTATTGCTATTGCTACCACATTGTCAAAAAACTAAATTAATTGAAATGTAAACGTTTAATTAATCAGACATTTATCTTCTTGTTTGGAAAAATCCTTTAATAGCCTTTTTTTAGCACAAACTCAGTATTGTCTTTTTTTAGACACCAACGGTAGTTCGCCATCATGTTTGGATATTTCTTGTATGTGCTGATAGAACTTTTTTCTTTGTTCTTTGCGCATTTGTCTAAGATTGTCGGGAAACATTAGAATTAGCATGGAAAAAGTGAGTTTGGATAAACATATGACGTCGTAAATTGTGAAAGTTTTCCAAAATATTTTTATCTTACTCACAAATAAAAAAAATCATTTTAGTGTACCTACCCTGCCTGCTTAACATTTTAAATTAGTCTTAGAAGAGCCTATAAAAAGTTTTTATTTACTAAGATCATACGCTGGAGCAGCTAAAACACGTAACCAGAGTGCATTATACGAGAGGACTTTTTTGTAAAAAAAATGCTATACTATGAACTGACCTCAACGATTTCTGTGCTATGTTAATGGTGTACCTAGATTAAGTAAATTCTTTGCTAGAAGTCGAGATCCCAAAAGCTTATCAGCGTATTTTGGAAGGTTCAAGTCTCGTACTTAAATCCAGATTGAGTAAATTTTTGAACATTAAACTTTTTTCCAGTTGATAACATTTTTCTTCCGTAACCGTGTGAACATCTGCAGGTTCATGCGGAACCGGTCATATAACTGATGGTAGATCTGGATATTTTGTTTTTATTTAAGCCCCAGATACACTGTAAACCAATGTAGTTGGTAAACGTCAACAAACAAAATTTTATAAAAACATAGTGATATTTGTTTTATCGATTACGATTTCTAATTGTCTTTAAAAAGTTCTGTTTTTATTACGTAATAAAAGATAAAAAAAGGTTAAAAATAAATCTAATATTTAAAATTTTGGTTTAAAATATAAATATAATTTGGCATTATGACTGACGATGAAAAATAAAACTAAAAGAAAAACGAAATAATTTTTATAAAGTAGATTCTAAATGATATGTTGTGTTTATTTCTCGGTCATTAACAGACAAACATTTAAGTTATGAATCTAAAATGCATTTCTAAGCTACGTCTTATTATAATTCTATCTGCACCCTCATCAAAATTTCGACATTGGAATTGTGAGTACGCATTGCAATAAAACCACCAAACACATTCAATGTTATACAAATCGATCAACGTAGCTGACAGTTTATTTGTTAAAATCTTAAGTAAGGTGTTCAATATATCATTTCTGTCGATCAGATACTATCAACCAAATTACTGTTGTAATTGTTATAAAAAAGAAGTAATGCATAAATTAAAATTTGACACTCGCAATGTTAGATTTAAATATATGTCATACAATACACAGTTTGCAAGAAATGTAATTCATTTCAACATTTATAGCAAAAAAAAGTATTTAATTTAAATGTAAAACGCAAGTTTAAGATCAAGATGATGTAGTTCTCGGTCTTGTGTGTATAAAATTAGAATTATTACTTAAGCGATAATAATTTGACTGTGTAGTAAGTTGGTACCTATAGTTATGTCTATGCCATTCAATGGTATGTTACAATAATAACTTTCTAACTTTCTGTTTTTGCAAATTTATACGCTGCTTCATCTGTGAGAACAATAAAAATAGTCAGATATAGGGGGGCACCGGGGAAATAAAATACCCGGGTCGGATCAAAACTAGCAACTCGACAGCGTTTGTCCTTTATGTCCTCCTTTTTTTTAATGGCGAATTTGAAAACAAAAAAATCTGGAGCCTAGATGAGTAAACCAAAGTCCCACCCCTCTAAGGAGGGCTACGTCACGGAAGCTAAGGAAAGCAAAAATTTGCGAAACAACCCAAACACAAACCACTACCAACAACAACAAAGACAAACTATGAAAATGAATAGTGCTACCTATAACATATGATTGAAAACGAAATTAGCAATTGTTACTTACAGCATAAGATTAATGAATAAAGATAAAAAACTATATGAGTTAGAAGAGGAATTAAAGCAAATAAATTGGAACATTTTAGGAATTTCCGAAGTCAAAAAGAAAGAAGAGCAGTGCATAACACTAAATTTAGGAAATACTTTATACTACAAAGAAGTATCAGAAGAAGAAGACAATAGAGAGTGGGTTTTATAATACATAAAAAGCGATCATCAGACGTAAAAGTTTTCGATGCAATTTCAAACGAGTATGCTACATCAATATAAAAATATCAACACTCTGCTATCTTAAGATTATACAAGTCTATGCTCCCATGTTAGCATACGAAAACGAGGAAGTAGAAGGCTTTTATGAGGAAGTAACAACAGCAATACAAAGAAATCCCTGCCGGTGTACTATAATAATTGGAGCCTTCAACACAAAATTGGGCAAAAAGCTAGAGCCAAGTGAAGAGAAAATCGGAAAATTTAGAATGGGTGAAAGAAATTAACGCAGTCAGATGCTAATGCAATTTCTAGAACAACACAGATTATATGCAATAAACTCATTTTTCCAGAAAAAAACAAATAGAAAGTGGACATGGATCTCACCAAATAGAGAAACGAAAAATGAAATAGACTAAATTTTATCAACCAATTTTCAACAAATCTTAAATATATGATCAAAGACTTATCGGTATTAAATTGTATAAACACAGGAAGTTATTATAGGAGAGTCAGAGCAAGAGTAGAGATAGACGTAAAAAGAGAAAGAACAAAAACTATCATAAAAATAATACTCCAAATAGACAGAAAAATTCTAAAAGCGAAGAGTTTCGAATATGAGCAAGAACTGAATCAGAATATAAACAAAACATCTGATCTCAATAGCCTAAAATATAAATGACCTAAATAAAATTATAAAGACCGCAGTGTTAGACGCAGAACCAAAAGTGGCCAAAGCAACAGAAAAATAGGACAAAAAATGGAATACGAGAACAAAATCATTGTTCGAAAAAAGGAGAGAGCTACTGAAACAAGGAAAACAAGGAACAATAAAATACAAAAAATCAATAAAATGCTGAGAAAAAAAAACGATCCGAGAAGATAAAAGAAAACAGATGGAAGCGATGATAGAAGAAGTCATTGAAGAAAACAGAAATATGAAAAGCGTAAGAAGATCACTAGGTAGAAATAATATCAATAACATTAAAGACAAAAATGGCAGAGAAATAAGAAACCGCGATGAGATACTAAAGGTAACCAAGCACTTTTACAAAGACTTGTACAAAAAGAAACTTGCGATACCTGAAAACATCAAACATTAAAAACAAAAATTACAAACGTAAACCTGGAAGAAATACCAAATATAACTGATGAGAAAATACTAACCTGCATGAAAAACGCAACACAGCACAAGAAAGTGATGGAATACTCCCAGAACTCTTTAAAGGAGGCGGCATAACCATAATAAAAGGATTAAAAACACTACTAATTAAATGTCTAACTGAAATGGAACGCGCTAGTAGTTTTACTATACAAAAAAGGTGATAAAAGCAATCTAAAAAATTACAGACCAATATCTTTGTGGAACACAAGTCTATAAATTATTAACAAAAATAATTATAAACAGAATGGAGAATAAATTAGAACTCTACCAACCCGATTTCGAAAAAAATATAGTACTTGCGACCATATACTAACAATAAAAACCCTTATAGAAAAGTCAACCGAGTATAATCTCCCCTTATATCTCGCCGTCATCGACTACGAGAAAGTTTTTGACAGTCTGCAACTATGGGCAATTAAAAAAGCTTTACAAGGCAGCAGAATAGACCATAGATACACACATAATCAATTCAAATAAAACGTGTAGTAAGGCAAGAGGACTCAATGAGGCCAAAATTATTTACAACAGTCCAAGAAGGTCTATTTAAAAACTTCCACTGGGCCCAAAAAAGAGTAAACATCAATGGAAAAAGGCTCAATCATCTGAGATATGCTGACGACGTTGTAGTAATAACCGATAATTTTACAGACTTACAGCAGATGTTAGAAGAAATAAAAATTGAATCCGAGAAAGTTGGTTTAAAACTAATTAGACAAAAAACAAGAATAATCACAAACCAAGAAGAAAACATAAATATAGCAATTGACCACCATATTATAGAAAATGTTGATAAATACATATACTTAGGAAAGGTGATTAAATGCAACAAATCAAATCAAGAAGCGGGAATACAGAGACGTATACGCTTGGCATGGTCGGCATTCGGCAAACAAAGCAAAATACGAAAAGACCAAAAAATACGCCCGCATTGTGTGTTACCGCTATTATCCTACGCTGTCTAGTCATGGTCCCTAACAAAAACTTAATTAGAAAAATTAGCAAAAACTCAAAGAAATAGAACATCAGATGCTGAATATTAAACTGACTGATAGGAAACGGAATGTGGACATCAGAAACAAGACAAAATTAAGAGATATAAAGGAAGAAGTAGCTTCGCTAAAATGGATTTGGGCCGGTCACACCAAGCGTCAAGTCGACGGGCGCTGAAGTAAAGAAATACAACAATGGGGGCCCTATATGGGAAAAAAAGTAAATTCTGACCACAAACCAGATGGATCGACGATTTAAAGAGGACGGCGGGTTTGGATTGGATTAGAAAAACCCAAAACAAAGATTTATAGAAAGCTACAGGGGAGGCCTATATCCAACAATAGATGTTGACCGGCTAATAAAGAAAGAAAATAAGATTAGAATGTCTTTCAATAAAAACACAAACAATAAACGTATAACATACCAGTTAATGTTTATGTAGAAAAATCTACAAAATATATTTTTTTTATTCAGCAAAAATTAGAAGATTGCACGACTTTTGTAACTTGGTTTTGGTCTCGCCAACATCTTATAGATGCGGTCTTGCAAAAACCTTGGTCTTGTTAATCTTAGTTTTGTTCTTGGGTTTGTTAATAACAGCGCTATCTAGATCTTAGTCTCGCAAATCTTACGAAACCTAGATAAGACCGCAAGATCTATATATTCTATAGCGGTTTGTAGTTCAAGTGATTTTTTAGAATTTGCATAACACTATGAAAAGTTTTTTTTTTCAATAAAGAGTTGGCAATGACAAAGTAGAAAATTTGCAGAAAATGTGAGAGATAATGGAGTAAATAATGCATCAAATAATTTAGAAATAATTAAAAAAATTATTTTAAATATCAAAAAAGCGTTATATTTTGTGTTTAATAAAAAAAATAGTTCAAATTTGTCTGTAGTATGATATGATTCACAACAATAATTTTTACAATAAATTATACATTTATTGAAAAATTACACTAATTTATGAGCATGTCACATTGTATTACATTTTCGTTTTTTTTCTTATAAAACAAATTTAATTTTTTGCTATACCCTTTGCTTGCATTATTTTGAGTTCTATATTGTCTTTTATTTATCAAACTTACAGTCTCAGAATCTGGTTGTTTTCTACATACTTTTGTCTAAACTGTTCTATTTCATCTAAATACCAGCTCCTTAGAAATATTATTAGCAATTTCTTGGTGTTCAAATATTCAAAATTATACGCACAATTTTAGATGGGTGTTTTGGTGACTCAACAGTTTAATTTTAGATATTATGGCTCGCTGGCAAATATTGCATAAGAATTCTTTTACTTGCTGGTTGTCCTATTTGCACTTTTTACCCTTATGTGGTACGTAAAATTGTAGATGTTATCCTCTTCCGTTCATCCAGCGCTATTTATTCACAATCCTTTTTGGCTTTTGAGTGTTTTATGAAGCTGGTCTTTATATATTTTCCAATGGCTTCCCTACTTCCTACATTCTACTATGAGTTCCTCGTATAATATCTACTTTGACATTCGGTTATGTTTCATACAAGTTATGTAGCTAAACGAGGTTTTGTTTTAAATTCGAAGAGTAGGGTAGGAATAACAACATGTTTTAGTTTTGTTTTGAGAGGTAGATCGTAATTGTTAAAATACGATTGATTAAATCCTAAAAAGCTCTGGAAATAGCATTTATTCGGTTGTAGATTTTGGCGTTCAAGTTGGCTCTATTATTGATCATGCTTCCCACCCAAGTAACATTTTTAACTAAAAATTTGTTGTAACAGTGCTGCCGCAGTCAGCTAAATGCTACTATAGCTGCGGCAGCCTAATATTTAGCAATGATATAACAGCTGGTAGCTGTATACTCTCATTGGAGGATGCATTGTTGCTAGCACAGTGCTAGTAGAACGATTATTGCTGTTCACAGATTGCTGTAGCAGCTTTAAGATTTCGCTGTGAGTGTGCTGTGATATTGCTGTCGCAGTTAAATCAAAAATTACAAAAAATACTTGAGACATTTTTATTAATTTTACACGTTCGAAGTTCTTTTTGTTACAACATTTATATTTTTCGATGTTATCGTTGTGCCTTCCCGCTCCAGGTGGATTTTAGAGTAACTATATTATTAACGTTTTAGAAAACTTACCCTTTCTGAGGATCGAACCTTGTACCATGATATGCTATTGCCCGGTATGCCAAGCTCCTAACTAACTAGTTAGACTACTGGGGCCCGTTGTCAAAAGCGTCATGTATAGTAAAAATATCAAAGTACTTTATTAACCCTTTTGAGACGGTATTCAGGGATTGATAATTAGGGATGTTTTTTTTGTATTTTAACTTTAGTAGTGACTAATAAACAGTTATAACTTAAAGAGAACTTTGTTACATGTCAGGGGCAGCGGGGGGGGGGGGCTGGTACACATATGTACCACTAGTATTTACTGGTGGTACATATATGTACCATCAGTGCTCAATACTTACTTGAAATAAATAATGAAAACTTACATATTTATAATATTAGTTTATTTTAAAACGTGTTATGAATAGTACACTGAAAAACAAAGTTTACATAGTGGAATGTCACATTCTTGGGACACAGTTTTGGTACGTGCTTGTTTTTTGTTGTCTGAACACCTTCTGCAGCGTCTTCTTGTAGAGCCTTCTACGGGTAGGTGCAATGACACGTTTCCAAACGACCTTCTTTTCTTTGAAATTCGTCCTTTTCTGGAAGATCGATGAACAAAAGCGGTTTTAGATCCTTCAGAAATTAACTCTTCAGCTAATGGAACAAAAAAAATCAATAATGAACATTTTCTCAAATTCACCTCATTGGACAAAATCTAGGCATTTACTGCTGCCATCATCATAAGCCTGTAAAATACCTTTTTCCACCATTTGGTGGACTTTCTATCCAAATCATAAAGCCCAGCCATCTGGTCTGCAAGATCCACACCTCCCATTTTTTCTCTATAAAATGCAATCATTTCAGGACAGGATTCTTGAGATTTCGAGCCATCTTTCATAGTTTTCTTGACTGTCGTAAGATTGTTATTATGGCAGTTACTTAGCATCAACATTTCTTTTGTATCTTGCCATTTTACGAACGTCAGTCCGTCAGAAGTACATTGAAATATGGATTCACCTCTTATCAACTTATCGTTGATTTTAGGTAGGTTTTTCTATTTGCCATACATGTCCCTAGGGCTGGATACTTTATGGACTGAAGTAATTGAACAGATGTGAAAAACGTATCAAAACACAGTACAACTTTGTCTTCGCTAATTGTTGAAGCAAGGCGGTTAACTACACGTTCTCCCAAACCTCGGAATGTTGGCTCTGTTTCCTTACCAGTGTAGATATTGAAGTCGCACGTATATCCACTAGCTGAGTCGCACCTAAGCCACATATTGATGCACCTTTTTACTGGTTTTAATGGCATATACTGCTTTAGGGACGACCTTCCCTTGAATTTCGTTATAGATTCGTCAATACTCTGGTAAGAACTGTCCTGCCGACACTTCTTGAATGTGCCTTTCAGACACTCAACGATATCGTCTATGTAGTAGGCCTTTGTGCAGTTTTTTGGTTTCTCAGGGGATGCAAAGTACATTTTTGAAATAAGAAGCTTGAATCTATCTCGGGATATGGCACTTTGGATAGCCTGGTTGCCTAATGATGGATGATGTGACCAATAATTGCTGATGCTGGGAACGTGATTACAAACATACAACCAAATACCATTCCAATTTCCCCTCGATCCGTTTCTTTTACTCGTACACGCTTACTTTTAGCTTTGTTCTGATAAATTTGTAGTCGCTCATTAGTGCACTGTGCACACATGATCAAAGAGAGTGGAAAAGTTTTCCTGAAATATTCCAGTGGTGTTAAGTTCTTCTTTATATCAGAAGTAAATTTGCAGTTACGTTTATCAGGAATATTTTGCTTAGGGACGAAAGTTGAATCGGGCTTTGACCATAAAATAAAGGATGTGGAAGTATTAGTACCATTTCCTACTTCGCTATTGGGATGTACCACTATTTCTGTAACTACATCTGGATCTATAACGCCATCGGGATTATCAGGACGTTCGACGTTTCCAATTACTTCATTTTCAACGCCCTCGGAATCACTCGTGGCTATAGCACCATCGGCCTCTGCTTCGGTATCATCTTCTAAATCACTGTCCTTATCCTAGGATGAAGATGGTTCTTAAATTCATCACTCCCACCTGATTCTAAAAACGACTCATTGGCAATTTGCTCCAAATCAGCGTGAGACAATGCTCTCTTCTTATCTTGATTTCTTCTATCCATGTCTGCAACTAATTATTTTTTGATCATTTCCAATACTACAGGTACACATTTGTACCAAAAACCAGGCCGACTGGTACATATATGTACCGGTACCAATTCATGCACGATAAATTATTAGAAACAATGCAAACTGTAAATTACTTACCTATCAAACGTCAATCCTGTTTAACAGCTGTTTACTAAGAATTCGTAGAAAAACAACGAAAAACCACTTCAAACAAGACATACACGCCCACTTGCAAACTGTATTTTCCGTTATTCCTGAATTTGAGGTTAGACAATGAGTGAGGAACACGGTAAAATGAATATAAAACCTGTTGCTGCTGATTCGTACCATTTCAAAGGCAATTTTTTACTTTTAGTCTAAAAAAAAACAATGCGTGTATATATGTGTACCCGCAGGCGCAAAAGGGTTAAATATATTTTTTATTGAAAGATTTTATTATAAGTATATAAATCAATATAATATTTTTTGTCCTATTAGTAATATTAAGTAAATGAAATAAATAAAAAGTACAGAATAATCTGTAAAGCGAGATTTTTAAAAGTGGCAACACCACGGAGTACGCATAATTGTTAGGTTACAGCAAATACTTAAGTATTTGGTTAGTGGTTAGAGACACTATATGGCGTCGAAATAATTAAAAAAATTTAAAAATGGCTACGGATGCTGTCACAGTGCTGTGTCAAGGAAATAACAACATTATCTTGTTGCTGGTTTATAGCTGGTTCGAGGAGTAATTCAGCTACCTGTGTTAAGTATTTTATTCTTAACATAGCTATTATTACATCACTGTTACAGCACTTTTACAGCTGTAAAAATTGTTAAATAAACTTTTGCTGTTGCTTTCAGAAGTTACAGCACTGTAGCAGCTATTACATTGTATCTAGAACTGGGATGCTAACAGCACTACTACAGGATTCCAAATTATGCATTTAGCTGGCACAGCTTTATGTTTGCCTGTTTTAACTGCTGCAGTACTTTTACAGCCTGCTATTTGCTGCCACAGCTAAATAGTGAATTAAATGTTACTTGGGCAGACAGTATATAGTGTTAAGTTCACTTTTGGAAAATATTTTATTATGATGTTCTTGATGATGGAATTGTTAATTTTTACTTACATAGAACTTTGGCCCAGTTGTTCCCATAATTTTTTATAGGGCTTCTTTGTTTACAAAATAAAAGGACTTACTAAAATCCACGAAAGCTGTATACACTGATGTTTGTTGTTCTCTAGCTTTCTTTTGAAGTTGGCGGAGAATAAAAATTAAAGTGTATTTTATGCACTTGTCTATATTTATATTTGTCACACTTTTTTTAACTTTATATTAACCTTGCGCGGGCCTTTTGACGTTGTTCAGGGCTCCCAAATCAATTACAATTTTTCTCAGACCTCTTAAACTATCCCAGGGACCGCTGAAGGTCCGTAGGGACCATTTTGGAAACCACTGGTCTATTTAGTAAAGTTAATATCGGAGAGGTTCTCTACTTATTGTTAGGCACTTGGTTTTGTTAGCGGCAACATTTAAACCAAATCTCTTACAGCTATTTGAAATGAAATATTAGTTTCTGTAGATTATTCTCGTTATCAGCTGTTAGCGCATAGGTGTAACATATTCTAATTTTGGTTTCTCCCATTCTGTTGATATTTTGAATTATTTCATTAATTATCATGTTAAATAGCATCGGACTTAATGAGTTTTCTTGTCTAATGCGCTTGTTTACTGAGATTTTTTACCATTTATTATTACTCTGCTATAGTTATTCTCATATATATCTTCTATTAAGTTAACAGGTTTTCTGTCCGTATGGGTATTACTTAACACATTTGTCGTCAGATGAGTCATATTTGGCTCACACTCAGTGTTCCCTACATGTTCTGTGTCCACATACGGCTCACACCTCATTTGAATTTTAATTCTTCTACTTCTTAGACTCTAACTTTTACCACCGAGTTGTGTTTTGGGACTCCAATAACGATCCTTGATAATGTTGATGAGCCACATTTGGTTTTCGGAACGTGTTATGGCGCCTCACTAGTTATATGAGCTATATGCGGCTCACGGGACTGTGAAAAGTAAATGGTTTTATTAGTGGCAACTATGAAGTTATATACCATAATAAAAGCAAAAATTTATTTGAAAAACGTAAAAAAATATTAAACAAAAGAAAAACTCATAGAAAAGAAAAAACTCTCATTAAACAAAAAAGGATCGGTTCTTTTGTTTACATAGTTGAATTCAGTGGGCTTTATTGAAGCAGACGAAGCAATATGCGTGTTGACATTTTTTGCAAATTGTATTTATCTTTTTCGTTTTTTTCTTCGCGTCTTTTGAAGAAAGTCCGCCTTTTTTATTCGTTTTATAACAGCCGTGGCATCTTTTTCTTATTGTTTAATTATGGTGATTCTTGCTAAGGTCCAAAAGCCTGTGACTAAGTTTCTTGACTTTTTTAGCTTTACTTACGCACGGTAGATCCACATTGTTCTTCTTATCAATTTCAAGTAGAGTTTTGACGATAGACACAATGGATGGTAACAATTGAAATTTTTGGCTTGCATTTTCCGAATTATCAACGATCTGATTAATTATAAGAGCAACATTGCACAGCAGTTCAACAGCAATCTTTCTGTACTAAATCTATGATTTTTTAGGGCAGTGTAATAACTAGACAATTGATCAGAAATATCAACTCCCTGTTTTTTTTTTGTTGTACTTAACTATCAATTTTAGTTTATACTTTTCATTGCTAGCTCGATCCTTGCCAGTCAGCATCATTGAGTCATCAAAACACAAAAAAAGAAGATACACATTACTCTGATCTTTCCATTCTGTCTGGAACAAGTTTCGTCCTTCCGCAGATTTTACCGTACAACTTCTGATGGAAGTCTCTTGCGATTTTTTCTCATAGTACCTAAGATATTCGTTTGTCTTTCGTACATATATTTGACAAGAGCAATACTGGTATACTAGTTATTAGTAATAATCAATCTTAATTCGTTTAGGATTTGTTGCGTCAGGTTTGCGATGGTGGTTCTAGGTATATCTAAATCTTCCAAAATATATTTAATTTTTCTAGAGTAAATGCTCACATTCTAAGTAAACCCATCACGCGTACATACTTTGAATAATTTGATACCACAGACATAAGCTTTGGACGGATTGTATTGGCAAAAGTTCAACCTCCCTATAAATAAAAGTATGGTCGCGTCAGGTAACATGATATCACCAAGTGTATATACGTTTTAAATTTTATGCATCAGGTTTTATGCATGGTTAAATTTTGTAAATCTTTTCTTCATTTACCGTATTTTGTCGTCTATTAGTTTGATTATCAGCAAAATGCAAACATCTTAGTAACAATACAAAGCTGTTGTAGCTCATAGGAATTTTAAGAAATAATTCCTGATTATAAATTTGATTTTTCTTCCAAAAGCTTTTTATAGATGGAAAATTTAGCAACTTCATTACAAGAAGAACACCAATAAACTTGTACATTTTGTCCTTGTTGTCCTGCTTTAGACAAAATATTGTTTAAGTTTGTGTCATCGTCGGCGCCTTTCATATCTTTATCCATATCGTTAAGTTTAAAATCCATTATTTTGTTATACTAGATCTCATCTTGGAATGGGTTTTTTTGTAAATCTGAAAAATCTGGATTGACATCTTTGTCGTCAACGAATGGTTCAAATTCGCTGCTGTTGGTGAAGTTACAAGTTGTCCTGCGGTTTTTACCAAAACCAGTCTCGAGCTTCTGGCAGGAACTTTTCTACTACCAGTCTTAGTCTGTTAGCTATTATTCTAGTTAGGGTCTTTCCGCGCACTGCTAGAAGAAAGATTCCCCTGTTATTTCCGCAGTCTGAAGCGCTTCCTTTGTGTTTAAATATGTTTATTATAGAAGAGCGTCCCAAAAATCTTGTCATATGTGGCACTTTCTAGTATGAGTTTGAAGCAGTACTTGGTGTGAATTAGAGCATTTTCAGTGATGGCTTTAAAGATTTCGCCCGGAATTCTATCACTTCCAGTTTTTTCCAGTAATATTCCATTTTTAGTTTATTAAACAACTTATATTATGGTATGGTATTGATTAACTCTTTAGATACCTCTGTTTGTGTGTTCAGAGTTTTTTCTTTTACTGCTTGATTCAAGAAAAAATTTAAAATTCAAATATTTTTTTGACATAATTAACGTAAAAGTTTATATTTGTTTATAATTTTTTTCTGCCTAAAACGCTAGAAATTTTTGTGACTAGCATTTAAAAAACTAAAAATTTACATTATTGCAAAATATAAAAATACAATAATTTTAATGCCACAAAGAGCCTCAATATTTTTGGAGATTTTGCACTATAAACGATTGTTTTACCACGATTATTTATTGAAATTATATGGAGCTGTTTTCATTATTTTTATAACTAGGAATAATAATTATAGTTTTATACAATTAGAATCGGTTATTCAAATTTACAAGCATTACCTCAGAATTTTGTCTCATACTCTTCAAAATGTTGTCCAAAATTCTTTTGGTTTTTGAGTTTATTGATGAAATTCAATTAGTTTCAGATAGACTACTTCCAGTACTTTTAAGGAAAAAAATTGATTGCTATTTTCAGAAAGAACTGTTTTGCCCTGTAGGTTTGGTCCGATGTGGCGTTAAGAGGTTTTGACCAGCATGTATTATTGTCAAAATGTATTTTTATGTTGCTCAGTTTCTGTTTATGTGTGTGCAATGTACATATTTTTATGTTTAAAATGAGTTTTTGTACCTGCAACAACAACAAACAAAACAAAAAATTAATTAAAGAAGAAAAAACACCATGCAAATGCATTATAGTATTTTTTTTTATAAAGTTGTTAGAATAAAAATAATTGCGTTTTGTGACAAAAACGAAAGTACTTTGTTATTACAGCTACGAATCGTCAATAACAATAATTGTTAATAAAATATATTTATTGATAATTAAATCGTAATAAAGAATCCGTAAACGATACGTTTAATGTATTACAAAAGGTACAAGTAATTAATACGACAGCTATAAAAAATATTTAATTTATTATTTATAATAGATACAATACGAACAGAGTGAACCGATACTACATAAATAATTTCTCTACACAATTACATTTACAGTTAAGTTCCACAAAGAAAAAAAAGTTGATTTAACTAAAAGTTATTAAATTTATACGTTGTAATAAACAATGTGTTAAGAGACATCACGTTTAATTTATGATAAGCAACATATTAAGATACGACAAAGTTAAATTAATTATAATGGAATCTACATAACAGTGAAATTGTTTCTACATTTTGTATTTAAAATACAAACAATTTAAAATAAACCGAATCAATTTTCTGTTACTAACAATTAAAAAAATTAGATTTTTTGTATCTAGAGTCAGTCAGGAACTGTATGTAAAACTATTCTTTTAATTTTTTCTTCTAGTACATAATTATTTTACATTTCTAGTTAGGAATATTTTAATGTTGCTAACTTTACTTAAGTCGTTTTGTTACTTTAAATGTCAAGTGTATTTAAAACTGGTAATTATTAATAAATAAAATTTTCAGTTCTTATTGTGTGTATATTTTATTAATTAGTTAATTATTTTTTCAAAAACATTGCTACAAGAATTGCTAATGATAATATAAAACTAAAAAATTTAAGAAAAAGATTAATAAACTATCTTAGTTATTGCACTGCATGGCTAGCAAAAGCTTTGATATTATTTGTGACAAAACAGCTTTTAATTCACTGTACAAATAAACTTACTATGACATTGTAAAACTACTCAACATTTACTGCAACTCATCACTTTTAAAAATTGCTGAGGTGTTTTTGTTTCAACGCCTGAAACAGCATGAAAACAAACATGTTCAAATTTTTTTACTGTGTCTACTTAAATTAGTGATTAATCGCAAGTTTCAGTCTATTTAATATATCATTCTAAAAATCTAATTAGTAAATAATCTATAGTCCAAACGGATACAAAGCTGACTACTAAAAAGCAAGCACCTTGACAAATTTTTAGGAATCTTTGGTAGCATGGAACTTTAAGAACAGGGAACACTAAAAATTCAAAAGAATCATTAACGGAAACTATTACAATAGTCAAATGGTTAGTTTCGGATTCTGGAGGATTACGGGATTGCCGAAACCCAGGTTTTCCAATTAAAAATGGGAAATACTCACAGTATAACAAACACAAACCAACAAATTCTACTTTCATGCCTCGTATTCACCGGGCAATGTATGTACGTTATATAGCTAATAGGAAATGGTAAAAATTGGTAAAAAAATGGTAATAAACCCAAACATCTTGGCATTTTGGATAGGAATTGTGCAACGAACTTATCATCCATAAAAAAATCCAAGAATGTTAAACAGCTCCGATAGTAGATCCATTTTATGGACAACGAAATTGGCAAAGAAAAGCTGATAGACATCTGCAAACAATATGACTTTAAAATTACAAACACTTTTTCTCTCATAAACACATTCATAAATACACTTGCTGCTGCAGAGATCACAATTTAATAACTGACTACATCATAATAAAACAACAAACAACGTTAAAGTTACTAGGTGTCAGAGTAAAGCAAGAAGCTGATTGTAGACGTCGCCACCATTTAATTATAAGAATTCTAAATCTGCTTTCATTCTTTTCAAAAGAAGCACAAACAAAGTAGACAAACTATGGAATACATTAATGGTTATCACTTAGACAGTTTTAAGGTGATAGTACGCAATATTTCTACCAACGACAGCTAGACAAGCAGTTAGAATAAAAGGAGATGACAGTAGAAGAGAATACGAACATATGTACGGTGAAAAAATTCATAAAGACTGGCACAAAGTATATATAACTGTAATACACAAAAAAGAGCAAAAGACAAGCGGTCATGCCCATAATAGAGAAAATAAACTCCAGATTCTTAAAAGGCCCAATAGAGAAAGATATCGCAACAAAACAATACAAAGAACAATGCATCTTTAGAGTGGAGAAGTAAACAGTGGACAATAGAATGTATCAGAATTGCTTAGCAAACCTTACCCAGGTGACGTATAGAACAGAAGTGTAAAAAAATTTCGTATAAACATATGGTATACTAAGACAAAAACGTCTTCTGAGTTTGGACCGTGTCATTGTTGTAACCGAAGTGGTAGAGCATTGTCATGCATGAACAATTAGTGTGTTCTTAACAAAACGTCTTCAAGTAAAATAAGTAGATCATTTTCTAAAAAATTATTGTAATTTCCTAGAAAACATTGCTGCGACATTAGAATCTGAAGAAAACTGAAATGTTGAATAAAATTTGCGATCAGGTAACTTAACTAAAAGGCAATATGACTATTGGATAAATTCGACAGTAGACTGAAAGTGTCACAGCTGAACAGTGAAGACGTAATAATCATAAATCAAAATAACGAAGAAAAAAAAATTTCTTCAAAATTCGGATAATAATGATCGTAATGAAGAAGAAATCTTTTTTTCCAAAATTTCCTTGTTGTCATCAGTCGGTTAATGATCAAAATTTATGTGGCCCAAAATGATTACAATAAACGGATTTACTGTACACACACAGTCAGCGTCTCACGAGAAGCCACTTAGAAGCTGAGGTAAAAGGATCGTAATTTAAGCGTTTGTCGTCGTCCTAAAAACATCCATAGTTGTATCTTAACATCCGTATTTGTAATAGTGAGCGACGGTTGTAGAAAGTGTAATATTCCAAGTTTTAGTAGGGATAATTGCAACAAACATAAAAACTAAAAACAAACCAATATATAGGTAAACTTGCCTAGTTTGCAAGTACGAGATTGGATACTATCCAATAGAATAGGACGATAGGTCGAAAAGATGGTGGATTTTGGAAAATCCGTATCGTTTCAAATTTGAAGGAGTAAGTTGCCGTTTGATTTTAAGACGGTCCGTTAATTACCTTAATCACTATTGATATAAATATCGTCATTTCCACTTTTTCTTTCAGTGACATTTACCACTCTGAAGATGCAACCTGCAATGTCTTGAACGTCTGGGTTCACGAACGACAATACGGCAAAGCCCAAGTTCTACTTCTTGTTTTAGCTTTTAAAGAGAGACTAAGACCAAGCCTAAGTCTGGGTGTTTAACTACGACGCGGTCTAAGCCAAAAGTCGCTTATAATCATAAACATAACAACCGCGGTTATATATTCAAGAAGTATGTCAAATAATCTAATAATTTGGCTGACCTGACGTTTAATATTTGAGAAAGGATTTGAGCTGGGAGAACGATGATATTGAGGTTACTACCAAGACTAACTATTCCGACTTGTAAATGCTGAATTTAAAAACTTTATATGATTGAAAAATTTTGCCACCGGGAATACGAATGGAATCTGAGATGTGACTTAACAGCACATACAATGTCTTCTTTAAGAATGCGTTTAAGAGCAATAGCAAGGTTTACTTGGATAAAAGTAAAACTAAATAAATTGACTACCGCTTTAAAGAGCCAGTAGTAGAAGAATCTTTGTGATTATCAGATTCTAACAATTAAAATTTTTTGAGACGAATCTCAGTAGTAGGCCATAGAGTAGTCTAAGACCGCTGGTAAGTAATGTGTCAAAGTAATTCTAATCATTCGGAAATAGAGTGTTAGTCAACTCAAGATAAAGATAACAAATTGTTTGCCGTGTTAACGCTAGGCTACCACGGTGAAGAATGTTGCCAAAGAACTAAGTAAAGTCTAAATATAAAACTTGATTTTAAAGAATAACGTTGTGGTTACACAATAGCTAAGAAAAGTTAAAGTGCACAAAAGACAAGTTTGTAGCAGAGTTTGCTTTTACGGTCGGAGTCTATACTAAAATAAACACTTTTTCCGGGTTTGAATCGTGTTAATGTCGTAACCAAAAGTGCCAGTTTCGTTCTAATCTAAGCTAATCATTTTATTTTTGATGAGACTTTTTACCCCTTCGTCTTGTAAGAGATTTTCGTTTAGTGAAGTTTAAATAAAGTAAATATGAGTAGATGGATAGGATATTTGAGATGTTTAATTTTTGAGTTGGAAGATCAAAAGGGAAGAGAAGAACGTGAAGAGCAAGTTTATAACTTGTTTAAAAATGAATTGGGAGTAAGAAAAGGAATAAAAGACGCTATTAAAATAGCGAGTTGGTTAAAAGAAAAACTAAGAGGAACGAGGATATTTATAGATGAAGATATGATCCCAGTGGAAAGAGAGGTACAAAAAATATGAAAATGGAAGAAAGAAAACTAAAAACAAAACAAAAAAGAACAAAAATTGTGTTTATAAAATTATGCGTTGAGAGAGAGGAGGCGCACTGGAACGTAAAAGAAAATAAATTACAGAAAAGGGGGTTAAAATACTAAAAAAGAGAGGGGCAAAGGATAAAAAAATGGGGACGACTTATCAAAAACGATAAGAAATAAACGAAGAAAATACGATTCGTTTTTTGGAACGCTGCAAGGGTTAAAAATAAGCTGAATTTTGGAAGTATATAGAATGGTTTGACATTGTGGGTTCAGTTAAAATGTGGCTTGAGGAGAAAGATTGGGAAAGATAGAAAGTAACTTTACCAGAGAGATATAGATGGAAGGTACAGGTCGCGACAAAAAAAAAGGAAGAGCGCACGGGGGTATAATATCGGGAGTAAAAAAAATGGGTGGTAGGAGAAGAGAAAAATAAAAAGCAAGAGCTAAGAATAGTAATAAATCAAATATTAAAAGAAGATGAGGGTATAACAGTGTACGGTCAAGAAATGAAACGAACAATAAGGAACTTGAAACAGCATGATTGAAGAGGAGAGTAGAAAATTAATAATAGGTGGGGATTTTAACGCGAGAATTGGAGAAGGTGAAGGTATCATAGTGAATGGGTAGGAAATAAAAAGAGTAACGATGAATGAGGCATTAAACAAAGAAGGTAGAAAGCTATTGGAATTATGTTAAGGAAAAGGGTGGACGATGATCAACGGAAATATGGTGGCAGGAGATCGAGAAAAAAATACTTATATAGGTGAGAGGGGAGAATCTATAATAGATTATTTAATGTTTAATGGCGAGGTTTTGGAGTAAATAGAAAGTTTTAAAATAGAGGAAAAGGTTGATTCAGGCCATAAGCCATTAGAAGTAAGGCTAAAAGGTTAGAAGAGAAACAGAAAAAAATCAAACACAGTTTAGAGGGAGAGGTTTACAAGAAAAATTAGAAGAGGAACAATGGATAGTAGAAGGAGTAAAAGAAGAAATGAAAGAACTGTACAATAAAATGGATGAAGCAGTAGAAAGGAAAAGATACAAAAAAATAAAAAGTGTAGAGAAAAAAGTGGTAGAATAAGGAATGCAGAAAAGCTAGGAAGGACGTAAGAAGAGGTAAAAGAAAGTGGAAAAAGGAAAAATTGATATTCAGGAATATAAAATATGAAGATCGCAAAATAGAAACGTGGTGTTGTAAGAGAAAAGAAGAATATATAAAAGAGAGGATTAAATAAATATGTTAGAAAATGAAAGAGGCATATGGAGATTTTTGAATAAAGAATGAAAAATTGGGAAAAACGGAAGACTACAAATTGATATGAAAAAATGGAGAAAACATTGCGTAGAGGTCGTAGAGGGGGAAGAAGAAAGGAATGATAAATTTGAAATAGAAACAATAAAAAGAGAAAGGTGCAGAACGGTTATACAGAAAAAAGAAATAAAAAAACATTAAAAAAAATAATAAAAGGAAAGGCAAAAGAAATAGATGGGACTCAAAGAGAACAATGGAAATATACAGAAAAGAGAACGAAAGAAAGAATACGGAAAATTTTAAATAAGATATGGTCAGGTGAAAAGTTTTCGGATGATTAGAGAGTAGCAATATTATGCCCTGTTTACGAAGAAGAAAATAGAAGAGAAGTAAAAAACTGTTGAAACAAATAGTAAACAAAGAATTAGAAGTAAAGAGAGAGAAAGTTTTTGCGTTATTATTGTGTGTAAAAGCAGCGTTTGATAATGTCAATAGACATTAAATTGTGGTATATATTAAGAAAGAAACAGGCAGAGAAAGAACTAGTTAGGAACATAGAGAAAATATATAATGAGAAAAAGTACAAACGAAAAATAAATAGGAAGTTAAGTGCAGCATTTTGGACAAATAAAGGATTAAGGCAGGAGTGCCCACTTAGAACTAGTTTATTTGCTGTATATTTAGAAGATTTAAAGAAAGAGTTAATGGGACAACAGAGTAGAAGAATAGTGATGGGGGGGGGGGGTTGTAAGTGTGGGTTTTGGCGTATACGGATGACATATTAATTATAGCAAAGAAAGAAAGCGAAATGAAGGATAAAAACAGTAAAAACAATTTGGAAATGTGGGAAAAACAAAAATAGTAGTGTTTCAAAATGGAAGTGGGGAGACGAGGTAATAAAAAGTGTAAATAAAGTGACATTTGGGTTGTCAAATCAGATACGACAACAAATATAAGGCTCATATAAAGTGGTTGGCGAAGAAATGTAATAAAATAGTAAGATATTTGTCGGGTATAAGAGAGAGGGAGTTTGGGAAGCAAATAGAAGCAGGAAGATGGTTGTTTAACAACTTAATTAAGAGTATGATGATGTACGGGGCGGAAATATGAGAGTGGAAGAAATGTGAAGATTTGGAAAAAGTATAAGATAAATACTGGAAATAAACGTTGGGATTAGAAAGGGAGACGCCATGGTACATAGTAGAAGAAGAAATGAAGTTAGAAAAGATAAGAGTACAGGCGGCGAAGAGAGCAATGTGTTACAAAAAACAAATGAAGGAAAGAGAAGAATGTAAATTGCTTCAAATGTGTTGGAGAAAGGTAAAAAATGAAAAAAATTATTATAGAATAGAAGGAAGAGGAAAGTATTGTGAAAGAGTTGGATATGCGATAGGAGAGCTAGACAAAATAAGAGAGACCGGAAGGGAAATAAAGGATAAAATAATAAAAAAAGATAATGATACATAGAGACAAGAAACAAGAGCAGAAATAAGGGAGGGAAAATGCAATGAATGATGTACAAATAAAGTGATAGACAATATTCCAAGGTACATAAATGGCAAAAAAAGCTTGAGATTAAAAATAATGGTAGATTGGAATTCCAAGGAAGATAAAGATACAAGATGTAGAGGAAGGGTGAAAAAATATAGATCACATGTTAAAGGAATACATAGAACTATGAGAAGAGGAGAGAGAAAGGTTGGAGATTTTAGGAAAAGGATCAGAAGGAGTGGGATGGATGGAAGAGGTATTAAAAAGGAGAAGAAGATTACATGTAGTGTAAACATGGATATTCGGATGTATTTGTATATAGAGAATTGGTTAGCGGTGGAGAATTTAGGATTTTATTTGTTATGTAGTAGGATAATTTTATGCTTAGTTTAAAAATACGAATTCTTTGTTAAAAAAAGAAAATATTTTGATGACAAATAAAGGCTATTAATTAATTAATAATGAGTAAAGTTGATTATCTAATTTCGTTCTTTTGGAAGTAGGATTAAGAATAGAAGCATATGAATTTTATTTGCTTTGTGCTATTGAATGACTTTAGTAGGAATAAAATTAAGAGCTGTTATTTCGTTTAGGATCGAATCTCTTGGAGTAGTATCTCGAGTACCCCTAATTACTACTTTTAATAGCTTATCACTAGGAAGTGATATGTGTGGTTAGGAATTTTTTTTCTATTAAATTTACCTATCATGGCACATAAAACAGATGAAGGAGTGATTTTGATACGTTTATTAACATTAACAGCGTTAGTAAAGCTAATTTTATGGAAATTAAAAAATGCTGCAGTGGAAGCCCACAACGACTTTTCTCTCAGAATTGTTTGGGGAGCGTAATTATCATTTTTCTTGTTTATGGGTTTGTAGATCGTCGGATTTTAATTTTAAGAAATTTTATTAGTAGACATAATTATATGGAGGCATCATTTTGATAATGATAATGAGGAGTACTATAACTAAACTGACTGATAGTGTCTTCGTCGGCACTCATTTTGGTTTCAAGGAGAATATGGGATTTTTTTTCCATACTCGTTGAAAACCTTCATCAATACTAGTAAGTGGGTCATAAATTGGTTCATCAAGAAGTTTGTACAGCAGTTTTTAACTATCTATGGCACAGAGTAATTACTGTCGAGACATCGACGCAGAAGCTTAAACCAACATGTTCCCAGCTGCAGTCATGTTTTCTAAGTTAGATTACAACACTGAACAAACAAAAACTTGCAAAAAAAGCACAGAAACACTAAACATAATATTGCAAAAAACAATAACGTAATAACAAACGTAAACTTTGTAAAATATAATGTTTCACTTCACTTTCGTAACGGGCTTTATTTGATTTTTGTTTGTTACTCGTTTATCAAATGCGCGCCCTTTTTTTTATCGTAATCTAATCAGAGTCGGGTTTAATCATCCGTGATGTTAGTTCTATGGAGTTTAAAATCTGGCTTGGTTCATAAGTTGATTACCTGACTCTGTAGTGGTTCTTTGTTAGATAATCATTTGCTTCTTCAAGCTTATCAATTTTTTATTGCTTTTTGGAGTTGTTTGATTTTTTCACGCCCTTATGAAGACCCTTACAAAAGTGAACGAAACGTTGATACGGATTATACCCGGAAGAAGGTTTTATTTTACTATAGACTCCAGCCGTGGTAGCCTTTGCCATTACATTAACGCAATTATTATTTATTTTAGTTTTTAATTAGAAACATAAACAGTTTGAAATGTAAATTTTATAAATAGAACCAAAATAGGTACCTACATGAGTTTATATATAATACATACATTTTCGTGATGATGTTGTTGAAACAACATTTCAGGATTCATGAAAACTTGTCAATTGTACATTTCTATTTGGTGTAATTGTTACTGCTCTACTTTATGTTTTGATTAGTGTCTACTGATGGAACAACAAATATTAATTTAAACTATTTTTGTAAAAAGTTTAAGTCAACTAAAATACATGAATTACGTCTATCTTAAATATGTGCAAGAGTTCCGGGTCCGATAATAACATTTGAATACAATAAGTAGACGTAACATGACCTCACTTATGTACATAACAATGTGACAACACGTTCTCAATATCGCAGTAATTACAATCACCCCAGGAGACGGAAACGGTTGTCATTTCCTGTACCACACTATATTTAACACATTAATTTTTTTGCTTCGCACTAATTTGATAGAGTATGTTGCACTTTTTCTGCCTATTTATTTATACTTAGAAACGAATTTATTACGTGCACGTGAAATAAATCAAATTCTTCACTATAAATTATTAGAGAACATTTTTGAAACTTTTGAGCAAACGTATCGTATTAGGTAAGTAGTGTCACTGTCAACCGTAAGAAAATGATTTACTGAAATAGGATTCACAGTTCATCTGTCTGTCATACGATACTTCACCCTCATTTTAGAATTGCTGCTACAACAATTTTGTCTTTGGATAAATCGATATATCAAGTAAAAAATAATGCAAGTATGTAAAAAATATTAGAGTCGTGTGGGGTCGTGCGCTTTTTCTCTCAATTTAAATTTGCGAAAGATGAGGCGTTGTATTGAGTCTGCACTGACACGGAACGACATAATTCAAATGAAGAAAATTCGTTATTTTCTAGAAAACCAATTAAGTTGTTTTATATAATTCATTACTTTATTTTTTATTGGTGGCACCTGCTTTGCGTCAAGTTTTAGTGCATTACATAAAATTTACAACTGCCTAACCCACCGACCTAGTTGAGGTTGTAAATATAAATTTTCTAAAAGACACCTTTCCTACGAATGATAAAAGAATCGTTTATCAAACTGAAAAGAACACAATAGTTATTTAACCCATCGAGTGATTTTATTATTGGTTAACAATTTCACTAATGTGACGTTTAGAATACATATAGTGAGAAATGAAAATAGCAGTAAGGTCGTATTTCAAACGATTATAAAAACTGAGGTATTTACGCTTCTGATATAACTACAGGAAATTTGCAGCTCTTTTTTGTGAAGAAGGTTATTACATTGCACTTAAATAAAAAGCGTACTAAAAACTAGTTTTTGTTTGGCAGTAAATACCAGGTGGAAAATACTTGTTCAACCAGATGCAATTTACACCGTGTACATATATTTTGGTAGCATGCTTTTTAATGGTCATTTGCTGTAATAAATTTAATAAAAAGGTTCTTATTTATCCCAAAATTGTTTATATTTAGATTTAGTGGAGTTTCGCTTATACATCTGTTAAAATAAAATGCTTACATTAAGCATTAAATGCTTCAAATAAATTTTGTCTTTATCAATAAAAATCCATTAAAATTGGATAACTCGTAGTTTATTTACATTGTTTCAACTAATTATTAAAACTTGTTTATTATTGGTTTAGTAATTAAAAATATATTACTATCATAAAATTGTAACATTCGGTGCCGAAGAACAAAACGTTTTTGCATAAAATATTACCTCGAATAAGAGTTTTTACAAATGTTGTTAATTTTATGAAATAGTTATTATTTTTCATGTGAGGAGCACTGACTACACTTCATTTAAAGTTATTGTTTTTTAATTTAACATTTAATAACAAGCGATCTTTACTAAGACGCAAGTACAGACGCGCGGTAATTTTTATCGGTTTTTCTAAACTGCAATTAAAATTTGAAAAAAAATGTTTTTGTATTAAAAAACTTCTACAACACGTATATTTTCAAAAATTATTAAAATTACCACTAATAATAAATTCGTTAAAATTTATTATTTATTTAACATTAATTTACATTTTACATTTTGTAAAACTTACATTTTTCAATTACCTAGTACAAATTTTCATATTTCACATTTTTCAAAAAAATTTTTGTAATCATAACTTTTTATATGTTGTAAATATTTTTTGTTGACTTTTCTGAAGATGTGAGCTTCGTTATTTTAAAGCTCGAAACATATGTAAAAAATACATTTTTAAACTTAATGAATTTATTATTGGTGGACCGAATCATTTTTAAAAATTGATCAATAACAATTAATCCCCTTAACGTATATTTTTGTTTTTTTTTGAGTGTTTCAAATAGTTTTAAATCAGACGAAAGCTGTCGTTTACAAAAAAATATATTGATCTCAAATTTTGATGTGAAAAGACATAAAAATGAGCAAAAAAACAAAATTTAACAGTTATTTGTAACAAAAAATAGCATCTACCAAGGTAAATACAACCAGTTTAAGTTTAAAATTTTCATGTAGACAAATTTTGACAAGCGAAAATGTAATACCTTTTACAAAGCACAGTCTTTACATATCTTTTCAGTACATTGCAAGCATATCTGTGTCAGATATAGTACATATACGATACATATGTTACGTGCAAAAATTACATTACGTAATACCCTGTATATTGGTTAAATTAAAATTAAATTTCGGTTTTGACGCCCTCTGTCGATTTTTCTTTTTACTGTCATTTCCCGTCAAGGCGTTAAACCTAAAATGGCCTGTGACGTTTAAAACTTGAAGTTTCTAATAACGTCAACGGTAATGGAAATGAAATTATAATTTCATTACGCATTTAAAGTAGTTTATTCGTCACAGGGTAAGCTGTTTATATCAGTTTTTTTGAATTCTTTGGTAATTTTCTTAATTTGATAGCCGTCCCGCCACGTTTTTGGCTATACGTTTCGATGGATTATCGATCAGGGATTAATATCAATAAATACCTTTATGGGACAAGTATAACTCTGTAAGGCCTACGTTTAAAACTAAAAACCGAAGACAAGAACTTTTCTTCGAGATTCTACTCATGCGGCAAACGCCTACGAAACCAACTTTCACTAAATGTGTACAACAGCATTCGATAATCGGGTTATGTTATGTGTACTTTCTTTTAGTAGTAATTGACAATTTTGTAGATCTTGCTTTTGTGAGTCATTGTGTTGACACGATTTGCTATTCAAATTTATTCCAGGCTGACTCAACGAGGAAAACGCTTTCTTCAAACAAGTAGGTACTGGATTGCGGGTAAGTTTATTTAATTAATTTGTCGTTGTCAGAAAAGTCACTCACGGAATTTTTGCTTATGTTAACTTCCATAATTACAATCATTGTTTAAATACTAGTGAGGTAGTTTCACTATATATTTTGTGTGTATCGCATGCTGTGTACAAACGATATTTGTTATGTAATTTTTTTCGCTACCCATATCGTTTAAACTTATGTATTGTGTGTTGCCTATACTTCTGGCATTTATGAACTGAGAATTAGATAGACTCGTTGTTAATTATCTACATTATTAAATTAAAGTTGTTCTACCTATTTTATCTTTTTTTTATGGTAACATATTTTTCTTTTGTTGGTTACACGAACACCAGGGTTACAAGGATTACGAACCTGAAATACATTGCAAGCTTGAACCTTCTGTCCTGATCGAGATAAAAGTTATACTTATAAAAGATCTGGCGCCCTGCAACTCTTATTTATTTGAACCTCCCGTATCTCCGACTGTGTGAGTTGACCGTGCAAGGTTCGTAAAACCTATAAGCTTGTAACACATATATGGGTGGTTTCTTACGTTTTGCTGCTAGTATGCTACGGATTATTTTTTTTTCGGTATTGTAGGCGGTTTCAGGTTTGATATATGCCTTTGTTGTGTCTTTTTATCTGCCATTAGGTTTCCCTTTATACTCTAGTCTCTTGGTATCCCAACTAGCTAAACTTTTTGGTGATGCCAATGTTTCCAGACTGTTGCCATAATCAGTTTGGATTTAATTTCTGGCAATCATAGCACCAGTAGTGCTGCTTGACTGTTAGACATGGTTGATGTCGTATGATCTCAAGTCGATAATGTTCTTAACACACCAGTCAATAGCAGCAACTTCAGCAAAAATTGCTTCCCATGGTGCTTGCCTCTGTATATTCTCGCACCGGTACCGTTGCGATTTTAGACCGTAACCAGATAGCGGTCGGGTAAATGTTTTTTGTCTACTCGTTTCGTGACGGTATTATCACTTTAAAATTTTGTGATTCCATATATGTTTCAGGAGTACGGAATACACAATATATAAAAGAAATCATGCGAACGTGATCCAAACTGTTACAGTTTTTTTTAATAACATCATCGATAACAAGCGGAGCGGGTTTGAGATACGTGCTGTTGGCAATTAGATTTGGCGCGCTTTTAGAGCATTTTACCGTTGGTATCCGTACAGGACGGAGGTGGTTAGTCGCTCGTGTGGCAAACTTTGTTTGCATTTAATTAACAAAATGTACAAAAATTAGCTTGGTGAGTTTCCAATTCAATTTCTTTTCTTTTTATAACTTAGAGCAATTTTGCAGAGGGTTCTTTTGGCTTTTTTCTACTGTTAATGTTTTTTTTTGTACCCGAAAGGTTAATGGACCGACGCACATTTCCAAGGGCTACGGTTAGGTACATACGGACTAGGAACTTGTCTAGAGCTCTAGCCCAGGACCCATTCTGTCGACACTGAGGTTTGGTAACGTTATTTCCAAAACAAGACTGTAAGGTAGTAGCTTTTCATTTTCATATGTTGGGCCAGTTCACTTTGGACTAGGTCAAAGTTTATCATATTTGATTTTACGTTTGTTTAACAAAAAGGGAAAATTTGTTTCCGTTTAGTTAATTTTACTTTACGTACGTGTGTTATTCCGTGTAATTTGTCTAACATTCTTCGATAACAAGGAAACTTAATTTCCTTAAGTCTAAACTTTATTTCGGTTGTATTTTCATGTAAATTTTGCTAGTTCTAAATGTAAATAAGATGTTACTTATGCTATGTTTAGTTTTACTTCTTGAATCTTCGAGTTTTGTTAATTTTTCCAGAATACATTCAGGCCTCAAATAAATGAACTGGCGCCTATAACTAAGTTATTTGCTGGGTTATTTCTATTGTACGTAAATGTTGTTATGTTTTTTTATTGTTATTTTAAATAAATTGTCTAAAACTTGGCTGCTTTATTTAATTGCTACCTACGTCCCCTCTTCGACTGTGCTAGGGCATTATTGTTGCTATCAATTCCAAGTGGAATCAAGGTACTTGATTTCAGGTCATCAATCCCACTGCAGCTGCTGGAAGTGGTAATAAAACATAAATAAAAATATACTTCAATTCATAATATGGAAAAATTATCTTGAGATGTTTTATGGCTGCACTATTTATTTGTTTGCTGGAGAGGAAAGGTCGCCGTGAGCAGTGCTCCAAAACACAGGGAAAGCGATATAAAACGGGGTTTGCTTAATAGCTCCAGATTGAAATCAAGCCTTTTATTCAGTCGCGCAACTATTGGCCTGGTTCTTCCCACCTTAAATTTAGGTTTTTAATGAGATTGCTTCCTCTTGGTTCAGATAATTAGGCCAAAACACCCTAGCACTAGTTGCCCGTGAGACATGTCCACAACAGCAAAGAAATTTGACTGCTGTCTGCTGACCAAAATCAATAGAGCAGCGGCAGGCATTGTTATCCCAGTGTTGGTTCTTGCTAGAGTACTACAATGCAGCTTGAGCTGAGAGAGCTGCTTTGCGTGACAGTAGTATTAGAATACGTACGGATTTTATGTGGCTACTCTAACACTTGCCAGGGTAAACAGGGTTGTCCCGCTAGTAAAACTGCGTATCGTGGCTTGCTTAATAAGTAGTTCAACCCATGAGTTCCAAAAAAATACTTTTCTTAGTTTAAGAATTTGTTTTATGGATAATTTGAAAAAACTGAAAACGTACCATTTTTTTATTATCTTTGTAAGCTTGATGAGCAATATACAATATAAGAAAAGCTATGTCCAGTAACCTGAAGAGGTTATCGACTGGTTCTGCGAACAATAAACGTTAAATTTTTAACCCGGACTGTCAACCCCTCTTTTTGTTTGATTATAATGCTTAATAATTTGTGGTTGCAGGGTTCATTTTTTTCTACTTTTGTTTTTTTTCTCAAGTAAGCGAGCCTTTTCTTTTTTAGAACTTTCACTAAATTTATCGAAGAGAACCAGTTGTCAGTTGTTACATTTCTGGGTGTGTTTGCAATTGGTTAAATAAGTCTTAGTACGGTCTGTGTAAGTTTTGAGTATTTGTTTTCTTGTTCACTTAAAACATTACCGTCAAAATTTTTTCCACAACATATGTACGAATAATACAAACATCTCGTCTTGGCATCTGTCAAAGTCATAACTTTGAAACCATACTTGGCTGGTTTTTTGGCATAAACATTTTGAATTTGCATTGGCTGCGAAAAGAATTAACGTCTTATCCACACAAGTATTCGTTTGAGTGCTGTGCTTGAACTGACAATTTACGACAAATGCATTAAAAATATCTGTGTAATATTTTTTTTTGCTCGTTTCTTGTTTCAGCATCATCAAATCTTAAACAAATAAGAATGATGAAAATTGATTTGCGTTTATTACAGATCAAAAAATATCTCTACGACATCTGTCAGTAGAGAAAATGAATCTTCCTGGTTAGATTTAATTGATTGATGTTACTACCAATAGTCTAAGGAAAGCTTTTAATGCTGTTATATTCGCTTATAAACCGCTATTTTTTGTGTTTTTGTCTTATTTTTGCAAGACGAGCATTAGATGAAAGTAGAATGACGTTTAATCTCAAAAAAACAAAAAATTCAACGCCTCTTTAGGAGGTAAAAATGGTTTTGTCAGCAGAAAAGGTAACTGTGTTTTGAAATTTTTATATACAAATTAATTTAGTGAACTACGATTTGGCTACAAATTGAATGAATAACGGCCTCATTTGGCAAAAAAAATTGTTGTCTATCTGAATAACGCACTTACATACAAGTCTTAGATTGCAATGCTTAAAATTCATTGATTAAAATTTGAATAAGTACCACATTTGCATTATTCTTCAAATTTGAACGCCAGTGATGATTATCTATGTTGAGGGCTTGGATTTATCGACTAATAACGACTGAAACTTGGTCGTACTATTATGAGTTTTTATTCAAACGTTGCCATTCACATCTGGCTTATTAGTGTCAATTTGGAAGTTTAATTACATCAATAATGATGTCCACATAATTTAGATTTATTTATTTCATATCTGACACTAATGCGTCTTTAATAAAATTGTAATTTTTTACTTTTATGGTTCTGATTAATGTTTTTTTTTCCTGTAAATTTTCCTTTTTACAGCATTCTTTTGTTTATTAGTACTACTGCACGGTTATCAAAAAACGTTGATAAACTTGGTGTTGGTAAAAATGGTCTAGGATGTGGCAGTAAACTGTTGGTAAAATTAGATGTGGTGTACTCCCATTTGTAACAAATAGAGAATCTGCATTTAAAGGTTGTTGTGCAGAGGGTACTTAACCAGTGTTTGCAGACCTGACATAGATTTTGTTTGGTGAGAATATCTGTAGTAGCAGCTGAAATAAAGTCAACATTTTAATCGTTGTCGACATTGTGTTGTTCGCATTTCCAGAAACTCCCCAACACCTGGCTGTAGCAAAGAATTCTACTAATATGAGTTTTCATCCATTTTTTTTCTTTATCACTAAAAGTGTTTAGTCTTTAAACGCTACATGCAAAGTTTGCAAACAATGTGTGCAATGTAGAAAAAAACGCAACACCGTCATCTTTACATGATCTGTCAGTTCTATGCTTTCAACATACATAACCATCCAATAGTAGTAGAAAAACAAAAATATAACTGTAAAAAAAATTCTTTAAAAAATAAATATTGTTAGTTTTACTGATTTTTCGCTCTTGTAGACTCTTGACATGCAAGAACAAAAGGCGTATTGGGTTTTACGTTTAAGTTTTGTCGGGCATGCATATCAAGTAGATCTCTTTTCAATGCGGTTTTCTACGGGAATATTTTCAGCTATGATTTCTACCTAGTTGCTTTGTTTTTGCAGTTCATCTTTACAACTAAAAAAATGGCAATTTTATTATAAACAAATACACTTAAAAAGTAATTAAATTAAGTGCTTACCAATCCAACTTATGGTTCCCAAAGTAAATTCTTTTCATTTGACAACTTTTGTTTGTTCTCTGGATTTTCAAAACTAGATTTTTCATTTAAAAAAAAAATTCACATCAGAACTTTTTTCACAAAATTTTTCTACGTCTTCTTCAGCACCAGTGTCGTCGTCCCTTCCTTCAAATTCCAGATTTTTGTTTGGTTTATCCAACAAAATTCAAGTCCAATTAATAAATCTAGGTTCGTCAGGATAGATTTTGTCATGTTTGCTCATTTACTCACTAGAACCGTAAAATGAACTCTTACATACCGCTGATCGCGTTACACTAAAAACAAAGCGTTTATACAAAAAGTCAAGAACCGCCATCTAGTGAAAAAACTTCTGGCGAAAGTTAGAACTAAAACAATAAAGCCGGATTCTCACAAATCGCATGTTCGCGGTTATCATGTAGTTATGTACCATCTAAAAGGTAGAAGATAGATACTTACACAGAATCTACATAGTGATCTACTTGTGTGATCGATAATTTAATAATTCCGTTATCATAATAATTACAGAAAATATTAAACAATTACATCAAAAATAAAATATATAACATTTTTTAATTTTACAATTTAACAAATTTTATAGATAATATTACAAGTTGGAATAAAAATTTTCAGTTATAAAAAAACAATTTCCAATTGGTATTCTGTTTAAGATAAAATAGAAGACATATGTTTTCAGTTTCTAAATAAAAAAAGTTATGTATGTTTTGTTATAAAAATTAATGGTCCTGTTAAATAATTGCTTGGCAACCGCTAGTACTTTTTTTATGTTAAAAGTAAAAATTTAATGCATTGATCGTTTTAAGAGCCGAAAGAAATTTGTATATACCAGACAATATTTTGTGTTATAGCAGTAGATGTTGGTAAAATAAATTCAATTTGTGAATATTGTGCTACTCTGCGGCAACATATCAATTTCAAATATCCATTTCCATACTAACACGTGTCTTTCGCGTATTCGACATTTCACAGGCTCCCGTTCAAATGCGGTTATTACAATAAAAAAGAAACCACCCTCCTAAAACACCCGTCATCCTGTAAATGTCTTCCTAATGTTTTTCCAGATAGTGCCATAAATAATTTTACGGTGAGAACACGAATTTCGCCAAAGTATACCACCGCCATAAAATATGCAAATTGCACAACTCGCAAATATAGCGCAATATAGTAAAAGCTCATTTTATTGATTTAAATATTATCTTTCATTACATTTTAATATTAATGCAATCGTAAAATTTTGACGATAATTGCTTTGGTAAAAGGTTTATATGTGATAAAAAGAAATTTATTTGTGTATCTATCTGAAGAAGAATTTATCTCGTTTTAAGTCTTCAAGCACAAATTCTCATCTAACGAAAACACGTCGGCTACTCAAACCAATTAGCTAACTCTGAGAACCAATAAATCGCTGCTCGTTTCCGAAATAGGGTGAATCGGACCACATATGAAGTGATTTCCCAGGAGCAACACGCGGTTATACTATTCCTGCGGGAACCTCTCGACATAGATATGGTTTGTTCAGGGAATTGAACGATTGAATTGTCATAAAAATTATGATATGGCGGAAACGTGTAACACCGATTGAATTTAATAGAAAAATATATTGCACTTACAGATTCGAAAATCTCGCTAACTATTGATGGTTCGTTTTTGTCTTAATAAATTGATAATTTTCTTTACATTGATGTCACTATTTTACTAATTTGATTATAATAAAATTTCTAATTTCTAGTTCTATTTTGTAAAACAATTTTTGTATATAAATAAAAATAATTCCAAAACGTTTGTTGCTATATGTTTTATTTATTAATTATTTTTGGCTACATGTTTCGACTATTATAGTCATCGTCAGGCCTCTAAAAGTATTAAGTTAATAGTTAAATCTAAACCTTAAAATATACTTACAATTAATAAATAAATAGATTAATATGAAATGTACAAGTTATGTGAAAATGACAATATAAATTAAACAAATTTTAAACAAGGTAGGTATATAAAAAATTACTATAATAAGATTAACAAGGTAACTAAAATAATAATTTAAAATAAAACAAAAAATGTTAGTTAAGAAAAAGAAAATAATTATCAAAATTAACAACTTCATTTAAACACGTATCTGGTTCTAAATTATGATTTTTAAACAATATCTTTTATTTCTAAAAAATTTAATTTAAGACTTTTTATTTATTTTTATAATCAAGAGAGTGGTTATATTCTAATATAGCGAAAGAAGATTTGTTAAATAAATTAACACTAACATTATTGTTTTTAATGTAAGAAAAATGTTTAGATGTTCTTGTTTGAAATTTACGACCTGTGTTATGTTAAAAATTAGTAGTTCAATTCGCGAGTATGAAAAATTTCTCTTCAAGTAGGAAATTTGTCAGGGGAATTCCCCTACTCTTTCGCCGAGACTGTCAAATTTTAGACAGCACTTTTACTTCACTTTCTGCAAGACCATCTACGAGTTCTGTACTTTTACGCCGCGGACAACCTTCACCTTTAGATTGTTTCACGCTAATATGCAATTACATTTGCAAGGTTCAAACGGGGTAAATGGTGTACATTTTTTTTTATTGGGGGTTTAATTTCACTCTGCTAATTGTCTGTAGCGGATATTGGTACCCACCACATGTTTACCATTATCACCGAAGATAACAAGCAGGTGGCCTCGTTGGATAACGTTATTATCTTATACACCGTCAAAGGTTGGACACTGCAGTATTATCCCTCTTTCGAAGATTAACTACGACAAACACTGGACAAATTTATGCTGTTAAGTCGAAGGGAAACGCTGCGCATTTGCGTTCTTAAATGATTGGATGCTAAGGAGACCATTTACTTGTGTTATCATTACATGCTCGTTTAGATTAGGTCTAATATTACTTTTTAGGTAATTTAAGTACGGATAAAACCTAACTGTAAGTATTACGATTTCAATTTTTTTTCTTCGATTTGTACTTCGGTGGTCATGTCGTTTATGACCGTACGGGCATGTTAAGTTAACACAATTAATAATATTTTTGTGCTTCACGAACTCATAAGCGTTGAGTCTCGAAGGCTTAAATTGTTTGTTTGTCTACAATTTTTAAGATTTGCAAATATAAATTTAGACGATTATGTTTATGTAAAAGTTAAGACCGCAGGGTCAGCTTGTTGTACGGTGCGTTGCTCACTATTCGACGCAACTTATAATTCATTCGACCCATGTATAAATATTGGCGAAAACTTACCTTTATATACTTTCTTCATCTTCTGTGATAAAATAAATATATATATATATTCTGTGTTATTACTTCTGTGGTGTTATTTATTCTTTTCCAGCTACGGGTAGAGTTAAACGGTATCTTTCTAACTTAATCTTTCATGGTCTTGGCGCCTTTTCTTGGATTTACGTTAAAATTTCGCATAACAAAGCTTGCGATTCCTCTCCGAAGAAGCTGTGCTAGCCGTTGCTTTGTTTTGTTACAAGAAGACCATCGTAACAATTTATTCTTGGCGGTCCAACTCAAGGAACCTGATTTTCTTGTAACACCTGTTTGTCCTATATAAAAATAATTACAGCTACCACTATTTAATTTGTAAACACCAGATTTATTTAGAATATCAACTTTATCCTTACTATTAACAAGTAAAGATTTTACATTAAATTTAAATGAAAAAAAAATGTTAATATGCTTTTTAAATAAATTTTAAAATTGAAATGAAGAGAGACCAATGTAAGAAAGAGAAAGATAGGTCTTTTTAATGTTATCAGAAAGCGGAGTAAGAGTTGAAAGGTTTTTAATATTAATAGAATTACAAATTTTATTTTGAAGCTTTTTAATTATATTTAGAGAATAATAATAATTATTATTATTAGCTAAATTATAAAAAATATTAAAAATCTAAAAGATGACATTTTTTGTAAAAAAAAAGATGAAAAAAAGAGAAAGGAATGACATAATCAGTAGTAGTATTTTTACGATAAATACTAATTTTGATAGAGTTATTTACTCTATTTAAAGATAAATTTACAAAATTAAAAACGTTATTAGATTCTTTTTCAAAAGTGAATTTAATGTTAAGGTATAATAAATTTGGAATATTAAAACAAAGATTTAAGTCATCATCATTATCTTTATATTATCTTTAAATACAACCAAAATATTGTCAACATATCTTTTATAGTAAATAAAATGTTTTTTAATTAAATTATTCAGAAAAAGATTATTAATGTCTAAGTTAGAAATACCCATAGGTAGACCTGTTTTTTGAATATAAGTATGATTATTAAAAATGAAAAAAAATTGATTTAAACATAATTTTAGACAATTAGATAAAAATTTCATTTCATTAACAATATTTTAGCATTCTATAAAAGGAATGATTGGAAAAAGATTAACAATATTAAAATATATAAGAAAACATTTTTTATCGAACGTTAAACTAACTAATTTATCAGCTAATGATTGTGAAATAAAAATAGAAAAAAGAAATTGAAAGAAAAAAAACATTAAATTCACGTTTGAAAAAGAATCTAATAACGTTCTTGATTTTCTAAATTTTTATTTTTAAATAAAGTAAACAATTCTATCAAAATTATGTCATTCTTTTTTCTTCTTTTCATCTTTTTTCACACAAAACGTCATCTTTTAGACTCATTTTTAACCGTTTATACAAATTACCTCTTGATAAATTTAATTTTAATAAAGAACTTAATATTATTTGTAATTTAACTAATAATAATAATTATCTTCTAAATATGATCAAAAAACTTCAAAACAAAATTTATAATTTTATTAATATTAAAAAACTTTCAACTTTTACTCCACTTTCTAATAATATTAAAAAGACATAATTTTCTCTTCCTTGCATTAGTCCCTCTTCTTTTCAAATTCAAAATTTATTTAAAAATCATAATATTAACATTTATTTTTCATCTAAACCTTTACATGTTAATAGTAAAGAAGTTGATATTCTAGATAAATCTGGTGGTGTTTACAATTTAAATTGTAGCAGCTGTATTTTTTTTATTAGACAAACCGGTCGTAAATTACGAACAAGAATATTTGAGCATTTTTCTTACATTAAAAACAATAATGTTGGTGTTAATTTATCTAACAAATCTTCTTTTGCAAATCATATATTAGAATATAACCACTCTTTTGATTATAAAAGTAACTATAAAATTCTTCATATTTGTAATAAAAAAAATCTTAAATATAATTTTTTAGAAATAAAAAAAATTGTTAAACATAATTTAGAACCAGATGCTTGTTTAAGTGAAGTTGTTAATTTTGATAATTATTTTCTTTTTCTTAACTAACATTTTTTGTTTTGTTTTAAATTATTATTTTAATTATCTTGTTAATCCTATTATAGTAATTTTTTATATCCCTACCTTGCTTAAAATTTGTTTAATTTATGTTGTCATTTTGACGTAACTTGTGTATTTCAAATGAGTTTATTTATTTATTAATCGTAAGTATATTTTAAAGTTTAGATTTAACTATTATGTTAATAATTTTAGAGGTCTGACGATGACTATAATGGTCAAAACATGTAGCCAAAAATAATTAATAAATGAAATTTGTATATGGAAAAAGCGTAAATCAAGTTATTTATAATTACAATTAAAATCCTATTTTGTGTTTTTAAATATTAGAATTGGAATTGATAAAACAATCTTGAAAAACTAACATTTCAATATTAATATTTTTATTTTCTTCTATCGGAATTAACGATTTTTATACACTACGCCGCTCCCAGACGGTAATGTCCTGCATCGTACAGTACCGAGACAGACGTCTTGTAATAATAAATAAATACTTATTACCAAATATGTAAGAAATTAAATAGTTTTTTCCCAAAATTTAGTAGCTAATTATTTAACTGTTAACAGTAAATATTATGAATTGGAAATTATTTCTCCCCTCCCCGTGTCACAAAAGTACATCCAGAGCTCGAGAAGAGCGTTTAGATCTCTTTTGTAAATTTTAATTGTACATAAGATTTTACATAATTACTCATGTATTGTATTAGTGAATTTACTGTTAATAATGTTCTTATGGATTAGATTAAGGTTAGCCAAAATGTTGGCTAGAATGTTGAGAGAGAGACCAGTGTACAACCATGCGCTGCGTAGCCAGTTTTTTTGAAATCATGGACAAGGTTCTTGTCACACCTCTAGTCCCATGCTCATCATCCAACACACCTTAAAGCTCTTTGCTCTTATGAAATATCAGTAAAACTAAACAGTTTATAAAAGTTGTTTATGGTTAAAAGTGGCAAGTCTGTGCACAACCACGTGCTTCAGTCAAGCTTTTCTCTTCTTAGAATTTCTCAAAGTAAATTATTCTGCGCAACAATTGCGGATCTTAATATTGCGAAGCAAACTTCACCTCAAGACAGTATTCCATAAATCAAGATCGACTGGTTTAAAACATTCGTCAGTCTAGAAAACAAGTAGGTTGACTGAGTTATACGTTTAGTAAAGGATTCTGTTTAGGATTTCCAGTTCAATTTAAATGCTTAAATATTTAATTATACTTTTTTGTATTATTTCCTAATTTTATGTTTAATGAATTACTGGGTTAAGAATTCGTGTAGATTGCAAATGTGATATATTTTATTATATCAGTATTTAATGAGAGTCTGTTAAGATCAAACCATCGTTTGTTTTTTTTTTTTTGAATCTCATAGAGACGTTACGGGTGTTAGAACAGGACGCAGTGGAGAAGAGCAGCATGGTGTCGTCAGCAAATAATTTCTGCTTCAAAGTTTGGCAGATTGTTAATGAATGCCAGGAATAATATCGGCCCTAAAACTGTACCTTGAGAGATTCCATAGCAACTATCATACAAATTAGAGCTAAAAGTATACCCAAATTTTACCTACTGAATACAATGTAGCCAATAAAGTAAATTAATTTTAAAGCAATAATACATACAGCGGAAGTCATTCTTCAAAAATTTATTTTTCTAGGTATGTCTACAATACTATTGATACCATCATGTTGCCACGTAGAGTTTCCATTTCAATATCTTAAGAAAAATTTGACATTGTTATTATCAACAGAAGCAACAAAGTATTTCTGAAATTTTTTAAGCTTTTTGTTTATTCCGGACAACAGCTCAGCTTGTGTGATAACGACAACACGAGAATTATCCAGAATGAAAAATTGTATTACGAATGCAACCGTGGAAACCTGAATTTTACTACACTTTTTATGTTTCCACTAAAAAATAGTCCAACGGGGCAAAACCACACTAAAAGAAGTAAGCATGAAATTTGGCATCGAATCGTAGAAAATATTTTGCAGATATAATGAAGATTTTTAGCATACGTCAGCTCTGGAGTATATTTTGTCTGTTCAAAGTCAGATTAATCGCAGTTGTAATCGTCAAATTCTGGTCAAAGTTTAGAAAGTTTTTAACAAGAGAGTCACCAAAATTTATACCAAAAAACGAAATATTGAAGGCAAGGGCCATTTCAATTCTTTCTTTATTTATAGTATTTTTGTCAAGTTGCTCTGACCAAAAAAAAACGGATTGCTATCACGTTTATAGTTTATAGTTTAAACATGTGACAATGTACTCATCATTAAACGTATTTTCTGTAATCTGTTCTACACAAAAATTAAAATCTTTCTAGAACAGTACTTCAGCATTACCCACAAATTAACCTCAATAGTTAAATGATTTGGGTTTACTTTCTCCAATAAGTTAATAATCTTCCTCTAGAAAATCTATGTCGTCATCTGAGTTCTAACAATTATCTTTCATTTGGCGATCATCTTTTGTTAGACAAGACTTCTGAAACCCCTTTTCTTTTCTTGAAAGCTTTCTGCATTTTGATTGATTCTGTTTCTTCAATTTTTTTTGTACCATCATGTTGTGTTATAGCTTCTGCTCCAGTTATAAAGATCTTGAAAACTTGGCCCAGCTTCCAGTGGCTTTTGTTTCTCATTTACAGCAATAGAAGCATTTTGATCACATTCATAAATTTTTTTTCTTTCTTGTGCAATGACGTCAGTAGAAGAAGAGTAGGTACCGGCTTTTCTAAAACTATTTTTAATTGTCTCTGCTTTGAAGTTTTTCTAAATGTCTCGTACCAACTGTGAAAAAAACTTTTTGGAGTTTTTACGCCAATATTTTGTTTTGACACGCTGCCAGCCTTTGATGTCAGGTATTTTCTAAAAATTTGAATGCGACTAAACAGCTGAAAAACGTGCGACGTGTGAGTAGGTAGTTTGAGTATTGTAATGTTATTAGTTTTTGCTAGTTGTACCACTCTTTGGTCAACATGGGTGCTGTGACCGTTACAGATGAGGAGTACAGGTTTTTGAGGATTTATTGCTGAAATAAATGTCTTCTGTATGTAACTTAGGAATATATCGGACTCTATCTAACCATTACTGCTTGCTGTGTATACTAGTTCATCACCATCTTGTCATCTAATGAGAAAATTTTCTTTAAAAACTATTAGTGGAGAAATTTTTACTCCTGATACACTGACTGTTGACAAAATTGTGACATTTTCTTTCTCGGGACCACTTGTTAGAAATAAACATGTTGTACCTCTTGCGCTCACTACCTTCGTTATTAAAGAATTAATAGAAGAACTGGTCTCATCTAAATTCCATATTTGAGTAAAAGTGGCTTTCAATAATCAAAATACTCGCCAATTACGAACGGATCAGTAATTTTCCCATAAACTTCCCATACGCTTGACATATTTGTCAAAGATAGTCAAAAACTTGACAGTTTTTACAAGTTTAAGAGTGACGTCTTGATTGCTTTGTTTTACCATATAATTACCCAGAAGTATTTGACTGTTGTTATTCTTTTATTTCATGAAACAGTTAGGTTAGTGGTAATTTCATTTTCTTCTTGTTTGTTTTCTCTAATTAGTGATTGAGTATACTACTATTGTTTTTTTATATATTTTTTTATTTGTAGTTATGTCACGTGTACGACGTGTTTTTAAAAAGTTTGAATCCTATGCTAAATAGGAAAAAAATGGTTTTAGAGTTTACTAATACTTCTCTTGTATCCGTTTCTATGTTTGTTAAAATCGTGTAGAACAACACAAGCTTTAACGATTCTACTGTAAAATCCAGTCTTACAATAATTACCCGATGAAATATTCTTCACTTAATAGTTACAATGCCAAAACTGAATTTTACATAGCGCCGAGCTCTGCACAAACAACAATTAAAAATTCTTTTACTTATGCTCAAATTGTTTCTACTAAAATGTCTCATTCCAAACACAGAAATATGGTACGTTTATGGTTAGGATTTCTGGAAGACATGTATCACTAGGTAGGTCTTGCTCCTAGTTTTCAATAGATTTTCACAGCGAAGATATCCACGTATACAAATCTATAATGTGAGTCTGCAACAATCACTAATACAAAGAGGCTTATTATATTTGTTATATAATAATCCAATTGGATTGACTATTCTTATGTGCTTTTTGTAAACAGCTCCTAAATAATGCGGAAAAGCAGCTATTCTTTTAAAATTTAAAGCAATTATTTTCCATTTTGTTGTAGAAATAAGTAATCATTCAGATGTTATTACAATTCAGATAGCAATGCATACATCTCTTACTATTTTGTTAAAAATCTTGTATGGTTTATTGCCTTGTATGTATTTTGCTCACTTTAAACTCAGTTGGTAGTATAAAATTTCTCTTGTTTTCGGTAAAATCGACGCCATTACATTTTACAAGCAAACTACAAAGTAAACACATGTAAATTTAAATGCTTAGAAAAGCTTTTAAAATGAATTGTGGACCATCTACTTGTTTCATGCCGTAAATCAAATAAAAAATCAATCAATGCTTGTGGGATGAATTTTTGAGGTATGATGCACATTTACGTTTTGCAGTTAAATTTATTTAGTATTAAATTACGATATCAACGCCAGGTATCCTCATTTTCAAGTGGAAACCTTAGTATTCGTTTTGGAAAAATCTTCGTTTGTGAAGCATCTCGAGTAAACTGGGTACATTGTCTAGTTGTGACCATCTTCGACACCCAATATGTCATATTAGTATGTTAATTAGGAAGATAACAAGACCTCGCTTATAAACAACGCACCTGTACTGAACTCAAATTTAATTCCAAAATCGAAAAAATTGAAAGTTTAGCACACGTCGTGTTTCAGTATTGAATGTAACCAACTTGTTATTTGTTTTTTAGTTTTTAGGAGTGTTTGCACCGTTACTAGTACTAGAAACAAGTAGTAAACTGTAAGTACCCTTTTATTTTCTTAATCACATTTTACTGTCGATTGTATGTACGGTAACTGAGAACACGATTGTTTGTTTTTGTCTTATTTAACGTTTTTATAAAACATAAAATAACATCTATAAACGCAAAAAAATTAGCCGCAGGCGCTTCTCATCTAAAAAAATATGTTGCTAATTATTAATTGCAATTTTTGCGTAAGGTGTCTGGCAAACGACAAACCGAGAATAACCTAACTGAAAGCACAAGTGACGAAAAAATATAGCAAAATTGCATTGCATTCAAAAATCTTGATAAGTCTACGCAAAAGCAAAAGTGGATTCACTAGAAGATAAAATGATAAAAGCTATAGAGCAACCTGACAATCGTCACATTTCGTTCTTTAAAAGCATCATCTCAACAAAAATGTTTGATGAAAACGATATTCTAGAATTCCAAAAAGACATAATTTAATAAATGACAAAAGAGCAGGTTTGCACAGGTTCCCAACAAAGACCAGCACCTTACTCAAGCAGCCTATTCATTGACTATGCAGTCTGCAATCTCTCATTACAGTCGACCGTGTAATTCATCAAAAAAATACAAAAAATGGACATTTGGAAATAGTTGAGAAAAATTCTTTGTGTTCCTGTAGATCTTCTTATGTTAAAAAACTTTAGTACGTTGCTGGTTATCATATTTTCGTTTCTAACATTTTCGCTATTAGTGGGAAAATTAATTGCGATTTTGATGTGTTGTTTATGAGAGATTCGCTGGGGTAAAATGCATTTCCATTTTATGGTGCGATTTAATTTTTTGTTATTGTCATACCAAGTTTGGTCACTTGCACGTGTTTATTACTTCAGAAAATTTGAATGACTGACAAATAAGGCATACACAAAATACAAGAACTAATTTGTATTAGTTATATGTCAAACGTGTCAACCACTGACCTACGTTAGATAGGCAATTGAAACCAAAGTTTGTATATTTTCTGCTAGAAAAACGAATAATTGGTGGCACGCATGTTAATATACCTTAAACGACTTTGAAAAGCTTAGCGGTCTTTGGTTTTAATCATCATATGAAACTTTTAGCATTTGATGTTATGATTGTATACGTATTAGCTTAATTTTTAGAAATTTTAACAGGATGTTTTAGATATGCCATTAGCTAATCGCATATTAGGAACGCTGAGGAAGTATAATAATATAATAAACCGTGTTTATTATATTTAATTTTAAGTTTTAACGATCTGGTTTGTTTCATTATATATTATATATATATATATATCACTATAATTTCATAATAATTTTTTTGGTATTTACCAACTTTAATTCACTGAATGCAACGTTAAGTCATTCACTGCCTATGTGTAGTTACCTACCCACTACCCACTCTGTGAAGTTTTGAGCTGCCGCTACTTTCTTTGGGGTGATTAAATTATTGGTAAGTGATCGCACTTCAGTCTAATGCAAGTTTATGTTTTACCGTAACAGTCTTCAAATAAAGTATAAAATGCTTTCACAATAGCCCTTCTCAGAACGATTACGTGCACTTAATATATTCTCTGTCTTTTTTATACGTTGATGTCGTTGCCGATGCCGGTTTCACTTCGTCTCGTAGAAAAAGATGAATATAAGCTAGTTGAAGTAATTTTACTGCAGTTCTTCTACCAGTATTTGTTAAATATCTCATACAACGGGAATTTTTCAAACCAACGTATGGAGAATTTTGCACCATGATGAGCTTTATTCCTATCATTTACAAAAAGTCTAGCATTTACATCCTGAAAAATTAGAAAAAATTATTTTAAGGTTATTCTACACATACTTTTTGCGAATGGGGCCTAATTTGCAAGGAATAGTATTAACAACACTTGTAATTGTCACGTTAAGACGGATCAAAACCTACACGAAACAACCGTGGTTAACCATCAACATCGTTTTTCCGTCAACGTGTAGTGCGCCTTGTTAAATAATCATCTTATTAGGCCTCATTTTGAAGTACGTCTTATTGGAGAAATTTATCTTTATTTTTTGGAAGACGAATTGCCGAATTACATGGAAGATATTTTTCTGAAAGCTTGTCGTGACATGTGATTTCAGCTAGGTGAGGCACCACCTTCGGTAACGGATAGGTACTCTTTCACGATTCCGGTAAAAATACTCAAGCGTTAGCGACCCTGCCTCCTATAACTAAAGAGAATCACGTCCATACTCAAATCCTAAGCCTAAAAACCCAATTTAACCTACCTGATACTAAACCCACTAGCCAAGTCGCCTGGCAAACGTAGCGTTATATAGCCAAATACTCCTTTATGAAATGAAAAGTCGAAGTTTACAACAGAAATACCCTTGGTGATATGAGTACAAATCTCACAATATGACCCTGATACGTCACGATGCCCTAAGGATTCTGGAGAGAGCAAGATTTCGATTGGTAAGGTTAATACACTTAAACCAGCAAATTTAGTGAAACTAAAATTAGCAACTTATACTCAGAAGTAATGAGAAACTCATAGAACTAGAAGAATAACTAAGCCAAACGAACTGGAACATTATCGGGCTTTGTCAAATAAGAAAAGAAGGAGAGAACTGGATAAATCTAGAATCTAAAAACACATTCATATACAAAGGTGGTAAGGATGAAACAACAGGTGGTATTGGATTTATCATACACAAAAAATGTGCCACTCATATTAAGACCTTCAAAGCGTTTTCCGAAAGAGTAGCGTATATATTTATAAAAATGAATAACAAGATAAGAATAAAACTTACCCAAGCATATGCTCCCACTTCGAATTGCTGGGAAGAAGATAAAGAGTTATCTTATGATCAGCTAAATATGGCTATGAAAACGGACAAAACAAAGTGGAACGTTGTTATGGGGGACTTCAATGCCAAATTAGGTACGAAACAAGAACCTGACGAAGAATATGTAGGCCAATTTGGATTAGGCAAAAGAAACGAGAGAGATTATTAAACCGCATGAGCAAATATAAATTATACGTAATGAACAACTTATTCAAGAAAAAACCAAATAGTAAATAGACTTGGATACCCCTAAACGGAAAAGTAAAAAACGAAATAGACATACTGACCGACAAAAAGCTGGTAATACAAGACGTTACGGTATTAAATTCGTTTAACATCAGTAGTGATCATAGACTAATGAGAGCTACACTTGCTATAGACAAAAAGCTAGAAAAAGGAATATAATGGTAAAGCATATAAAAACACTAAATGCAGAAGAAATACAGGAAAACCGGGAAATTTCAAGAAAAGATTAATGAAAACTTAAACACAATTGAACAAGACGACTACAACACGTTGGAAAAGATAAATAAGAAAATAACCACAATAATTGGTATGGCTGCAAAAGAACTACTAAAAATAATACCGTATAAGAGCCACAAAAGAAATATAAACAACAAAGTACACCTATTAATGGAAAAACGAAGAATATTAGCGAACGAAAATAAAAGAACAACAACAAAATTTAAGGAACTTAACAAAGAAATAAGAATAGGGATAAAAGATAGGAAATTATATGAAGAAGAAAAACAAATTAATGAAGTTATAGAAATGAAAAGTTTCAAACAAGAAATAGGAAGAAAATAAATCTATGCGCTGCGCAATAAACATGGTATCGTTATACACGACAGGGACAATATGCTGAAAATAGTAGAAGAATTCTACACAGGATTATATAAATCTGAAGTGAAGTACCATTAAGAGAATAAAAATGAGAAGGAAGAAAAAAGAAAAATAAAAAATGTGGGATCAGAGGAACATCCGGATATAACTATAGAAAAAGTCTAGTAAGCCCTGAAACACATGAAGTCTAATAAGGTCACAGGTGACGACAAGATAACAGCAGATAAGATAAGGGAATGAGGTAAAAACCTACTGATAAAAATAACATTGCTACTAAACAACTGCTTCAAAAGTTGCCGAAATACCGAAATCATGGAAGAACGCAAATGTAATATTGATATATAAAAAAGGAGAGAATACAAATCTTCAGAACTACCGACCCATCACTTTGCTGTCCCATACGTATAAACTGCTAACAAGAATAATCATAACAAAATTGACAAGAAAGCTTGACGAATACCATCCCCATGACCACTTACTAACAATTAAAATATTAATACAAAAATCTAATGAATACCAATTTTCGCTGTACATGGCATTCATAGACTACCTAAAGGCTTTTGACAGCATTGAACACTGGACACTCTATAAGGCACTACAAAACGGCAGAATTGATGAAAGATACATAGAACTCATAAAACAACTAAACGAAGAAGCCACAGCAATCTATATCCTACATGAAAAAACTAAGCCTGTCTCACTCGGAAGAGAAGTGAGACAAGGAGATACACTCTTGCCAAAGCTTTTCACACTACCATGGAAGACATATTCCAGAACATGAATTAAACTAAAAAAGAAATAAACATCAATGGAGAACGGCTGACTAACTTGAGATACGTTGACGACACCGTTCTAATGTATCCAGGACCAGAAACTGAAATAAAAGGAAAAGGAACCAAAATAGAGAGAGTAATAAAATATATGTATATATCGGGGACAGAGAATTGAATCAAGCAGAAACAACGAAAAAAAAGAGATCCAGACAATAATTAGAATGGGATGGATAGCATTTGGAAAGTTATCGTTTATATTAAGAAATAACAAAATTTCGCAACACCGGAAAACAAAATTTTTGAGCAATGTGTTTTGCCAGCAATAACATACGAAACAGAAAATTTGACATCGACAAAACACAATATAGAAAAGATTAGAATAGTTGAAAGAGCAATGGAAAAAGTCATGCTAAATATTACGAGAAAGGAAAGACTAAAAACCGGAAAATTAAAGGCGATAACAAAAATTACAGAAGCATTAAGATAGCACAAAATGGAATCGCAGGATTATAGAATGGAGACCATACTAACATAAAAGAGAAAGAGGAAGACCACTAATGCGATGGTACGATGATCTCAAGAAAACGAATGGACTAAATTGGATCCAAATAGCACAAGATCGGGAACATTGAAAGAAATTAAGGACTTACTCACTCGAAACCCTAGAAGGATCAAGCAAAAAGAGAAAAATTAATTCAAACCCTACATCGATTGCCGAAATACCTAGCATATTGAAAAGCCTTAAAGAAAAGATGGAAGACCTGGCTAAATTCTGCTAGGACAACAACAATGTCCACAATGAAATTAAAAGAATTGCACCAGAATTGCTATGCATAACAAAAAGAACCATAAAAGAAAATATGAGAGATCATGAACGCATAGAAGAAAAAAAGAAAGAAGCAGTAAAATACCAGGATCTTCTAGAAAGATCGAAAAGTATCAAAACAGCAATCTGCAGAAGCTGCCAAGAATAAAAAATAAACGACACAATACATAAATCAGCTCAAACAAAGCCATGGAGAAATGCATGAAACACTATACTGAAGACACTCGAAGGCATTAACAGCTTAGAGGACTGGGGAGAAGTTAATGATGATATCCCCATGTAGAAAAGCATACAAAAATTGTATAAAGAAAACCACCCGGAATTGGCAGATATACAAGAGGACTTTGACCTGATCGAGCAAACTACAACAATAAGATTGCAAGTTCAAAAACGTGGCGAAAGTCTCAAGATATACAAAGTTGTTGATAACGGATCAGATCTAGATATCTGGATAAAACTCACGCGTTTAAGGGACGAAACGAAAGAAGACAAATGGATAACACTGCACCATATTAGAACAATGAGTGTCGAGCGTTTTCGTAAGATGGTGGAATGCCTCTTCCACTACTCAAATACGAACGTGTGCATTGACACGAAAACTCAAAAACACCTGATGTAGTTAAACAAAAAAAGAACTCAACCAGAAATACAAGCGCAATTATCGTACAAAAATAAGAAGAAGACTATAAAAGCACACTCAACAGGGTAAGAGATATTCTCACAGGTACAGAAGCTAGCAAAGCTATACGTGGAATAAGGAGTACAAAAGACGGAAAAGTCCTCATAATAACTGATAAGAATAAAGAAGCAGTAAAAACTCTGCAGGAAACAATTAAAGCAGAAGAAACTCATTCTCTAAACGTTACAGAGGCCGGTAAACCATCCCGAATGGAAACTATACACTTGAAGGGTTTAGATGCTCTAGTGAGCAAAAAAGAAGTAATGGCTGCCATAGACGCAAAATTAAGTGCCGCTCCAGGCCAACCCATTAAAATTGGCGAATTAAAACTTAACGCAAACGACACCCAGGCTGCTACACTCGTGATAAGTAAAAAGATAGCGGACAAACTGCTAGAAGGAAAACAGATAATAGTCGGGATGGTCCGATGCCAACTTGAAAAGCATGTAAAAATGGAAAGATGTTTTAAGTGCTGGTCCTATAATCATAGGGCAAGAGACTGCGATGGTCCAGACAGATCTGGTAGATGTTATGCATGTGGACAAGAATTCTGTATAGTTTGCAACAAGAACGGTCATAAAGCCGGCAGCGGTAAATGTATCATCTTTCGAAAGTCATTATTGCAGGCAAACAAAGATATATTATATCAAACATCAGAAGAAATAGACCCATCAGTAAAGTGTTAGTAATACAACTTAACGCGAACAGGAGCAAAGCGGCACACAACATGGTTACCCTTCTGACTGCCAGAAGAAAGTGTGATTTTATTGCCCTAAGTGAACCAAATATCGCAAGATGCAAGGGAAAAAGCAATACTTATGCTAATGCGAATAAAGCGGTTGTAATTATTCAAACTAGTCATAAACAACCTGTGATAAACTATTTTACAAGTGACTGTTTTGTGTGTGTGTGGATGTTCAAGAATATGTTCTGTACAGCGTATACATAAGTCCAAACTGCACGTTTACACTGTTTACTAAGTATCTGTCGGATATACAAGAACACCTAAAGGTTACCAAAAGGCAAAGAAAACAAATCATAATAACAGAAGATTTTAATGCCAGACACACCTACTGGGATGGAGAGGCTACCAACACTCGTGGAAAAGCATTATTAGAATGAGCATGCTCTGTACACCTGGTAATTCTAAATGATGGTAAGACACCCATTCTGGTTCGACATAATGGATCGTTTTATATTGACCTTACAATAGTCAGCGAAGATGTAGCGGCATTAAAACCGACTTGGAAAATAGGGGACGACGAAATATTCCTAAGTGACCATTTATTCGTTATACTAACCATACCAGAAGAAGAGAAGAATGCAATCAAGTACATATACAGTAAGCCAGATATAGAAAAGCTAAACAAGCTATTCGACGAAAAAAAAAAGAAAAGTACGGAGTAGGTGCAAATGAATGCAAAGAATTAATTAAAAAAATGAATAGAAAGTGTACACCATAGACAATCACACAAGCTAAAAGAAAACAGTGGCTAAGCCTGTGTAACCAACTAGAAAAACATATCTTTGGCGCCGGCTGTGTCAGGACACATTTAAGACTTCTAAACCCGAAGACTTAACTGCTTCCTCGTGAATGTGAAGAAAAATTCAACAGTCTATTTCTGACTGGCCTAGATATGACGATGAGACAAACGACGATCTCTGAATGTAATACTTTCAGCGAAATAGAAATAATAACCGCATCTAAAAAAATTAAAATAGAAAAGGCTCCCGGACCAGATGGTATACCAGCTGAAGTAATAAAAAGTTTGGTCCCGAGACACGTAGAATATTTTTTTAAGGTATTTAATCACCAACTAAAGTCGAATTCGTTCCCACATATATGAAAAAACTCAAAACTAATCCTAATACCAAATCCCAGAAAAACAAAAGAGGAAACAGCGAAGTATAGACCGATATGCCTTATTAATGTGGTAGCTAAAGTTTATGAAAATCTCTTAAATCAGAGATTATTGGAGGAAATAAAAGAAAAAGAAGGACTTCAACGGAATCAGTACGGCTTTCGTAAAGGCAAAAGTACGACTGATGCTATAGAACACGTTGTTCGCAACGCTAAAACTGCAGTGAAAGAAAGAAAATGGAATGCCTTAATTTTAATAGATCCCGCAGGGCTCAGTCCTTGGACCAACTTTGTGGAACGTCCTCTACGACGATATGCGTCCCAGAAGACGTCGAATTAATCTGTTATGCAGACGATTTGGCCGTGCCTGTGACAGCCAAAAACGCAGAAGATCTCGTTATCAAAACTGACGAGACTCTCCGTGCCATTAAACTATGGATGGAACAAAATAACTTATAAATAGCTGTAGAAAAAACCGTAGCTATAGTCCTTAATACAAAACGTAACATCGGCAGCATTAAATTTTATCTCGGAAATCTCACTGTTAGACCGTCGACTCAAGTAACATACCTCGGCATGGTTTTTGATAGGGGGCTGCTTTTCGGTAAACACATCGAACATGTATGCGATAAAGCTAGAAGAACAGACAGAGCGTTGTGTAGCCTGTTACCAAATCTTTGGGGACCAAGATCGAATAAAAGAAGAGTTTTACCTCTTTCTACTCAATTCATTGTATTATACGGAGCACCTATATGGGTAGAAGCAATGAAAATACAGCGATATCGAAATAAGATTGGAACAACCCAACGAATAATGGCTCTTAGAGTATGCAGTGCATACAGAACGGCTTCAACAGCCGCAGTAATGATTGATACCAATCTACGTTATAGGTGATAAAAGAAAGCGCTACTCCTACCAGTGACAAGACACAAATAAGATAGATAGGATAAAAGAGAGAAGCATTACGTATAAAAAATGGCAGGAAGAATGGGATACCGCAACAACGGGCTGGTGGACACATCGACTAATCCCAAAAATAGAAAGCTGGTTAGAAAGAAAACATGACCAGATGTCCTTTCATTTGACACAGTGTCTAACAGGCCATGGGGTATTCTTATCATACACATACAGAATAGGAAAGAAACTAGATCTAAAATGTGTCTACTGCACGGAAATAAACGACCCTCCAGAGCACACAATGTTTCATTGTAAAAAATGGGTAAATGAGAGACACACGCTATCAAAAACTCTAAACGGCCAAAAAGTGATACCAGAAAACATGTTAGAGTTTATGATTGAAAATAAATATAATTGGGAAATGATAAAAAGTTACCTGGAAAGAATCAAGCAAGAGAAAGAACAAGATGAGTTGCGCACAGAAAATGTACAGTAAAACAAACAACTAGAAAATACTTGTAGATGGTTATGCCGAAAAGACAGGAACTCTACACCGTCGAAGCATACGAAGAGTTTTGGCCGGTAGGCATGCCCAAGAGGGTATGAATCCTACATCAGGGTGAACATAACCTTTTTCCTCTTCGCAGAAAAAAAAAGTTTGTTGGTCGAGGCGCCAAAAATTTGTTAATCTAAAATAAATTACTAAAATCTATCAACTATTTCAATGCATTTTTTGTTTTGTTCATAGCATCGCTAAAAGGCACTTATCTTATAAAATGTTTTTTTATATTAATTATTTTTCTTCTTCAATTTTTTCATTGTGCATAAATCTACCCAATTTATTTAAAATAGTTTTGAATTATTGCAATTGTAAATCATAACAAATTATTAGGTATTAAGGTTTCTTTTTTTCTGTTTTTATTTACTAAAATAATTATGCTCTGATACAATACCAATAATTTAATCTAAGATAACGTTAAACATCTTAATAAAAGTGAAAGTAGACAAAATAAACCAGTACTTAATCGACAATAAGAAAAGTGTGCAGAAGTAATCAAGACTTGAGTCGTAATTAATATTTTAATTAATCATGTAGTCGACACGTAATTGTTAAACAATAATTGGTTATTTTCATCTCGTCCTTAATACAAATTAATTTTGTATTATATACGTTGAGGGTGCACAAAAACCGATTTATAAGTACAGTATTTCCAACAAATAAATAATTTCTTAATTTCTATCGATATAAAGAATTATGTTAATAACAACGAATTTAAATCGCTATCAATTGCGACCTAAACGTAGTTGAAGTTTCCCCTTAGTTATAATAACGCAATTCGATACATAAATAAAGTAAAAGAACGGCGCAAGTTGTCCGAATCATCAATTTGAATCGGTCGGTGGCAAAACTGAGGGCAATTTTCTATTTTATTTGTTTGATCTTTACGTCGGCGTAGTTCATTTGCAATATTTCGATCGGGTGCAAGAGCGTAATAGAGTTAGAGAGTTGAAATTTTTATTAGAAATATTTACTGACCAGAGGGTACAAAATAAAAGCAGTAGAGTGAGGGTGTAACACTGATTTATTGTAATGGCTGTTACGCCTCAGTTTAAATTGAGATTTAAATTAGCAGGCAGTCGATATGCTAAAGCAACTCAGCTTATGGCGACAAAGCGTCAATAACCGGAAAATTGAATTTGAGGACACCGACAGTCGGTACCAAATTCAATAGCCACGATGAGATTTTAACTTTCTACAAACGTAATTGCAGTATAACCGAGATAGTTTTCAATTAAATTGCAAGATTTCATTGCGATCGCGTAATTATCCGCTTAATGTGAAACAATATTTATCATTGAACTCGCTGATTATGAATTAAAATTGATTTAGCTACAAATGTGTAAAATAGTAAATTCTGTTTACTGTGTACTAATCAAATCGTTGACTGACTTTTAATGACGTGTCGTGATTTATATTTTGTTGTTTCAGTTTTCACTCAAGAAAGTTACTGAAAAAAATAGATTACTCGGCAATATTTACAGAAATAAGCAAATGACATTTGTATTACTTTTACTAAATTACTCTGGCACATTGTTAATAATAAAAAGTGCAAAGTAGATGAACACAAATTATTGTTATTAGTTTGAGTGAGGCGACAATGCGACTCTAATTGTCCTGGCTTTTTATTAAAATACAATTATTTGACGAAAAAAAAATTTAATTTGATGGCGCGATCAATTTGACAACGGTTTTAGGTTCAACTAGGACAAAAGGAAAGTCAGTTACTGTAACCGGACATACTCGCGACTGATTACATATAATTGGTGTATTGTTTTAACATCTGATTGACTTAACAAGAAACAATTACTGACCTATCCTAAATGAATGTCAAACGGCATATCCGTTGACTTTAATTAAAAGCTTATCTATCGAATAGTGTTCTATTCTATTTTTGATGTCCAAATTTATTTTCAATTATTGAACCAAATCTGCAAGTATCGTTTAGATCGAAAATTTATGTGTTTAATTAAGATATTGCATGTCATAGCTTGAGTACTGAAATTTTTCCGTAATCTATTTGTTTTAATTTACTTGATCATGTAATTTTAATTTATTGACTACTTATGTAGCTAATAAATCTCAACAAATTAAATTACCTAATATTTAATAAAGTAAAATTTTGGTTTTTGACAATAAAAGTTTAGTAGATTCTTGCCACTTTTTCCAGCTTTAACCTTTGTCGTGTCAGAAAATTAACACAACATATTATACCATCAAATAAAAATTACATTTCTGTAAGAGAACAAAGTTTATAATGAATATCGTAGAACGGAGTGATTTCGGACACTTTTTGCAACACCAAAACATCTAAATTTACGCAATTTTTGGTCAAGATACCTCTGACATATTGTAACATTTTGGCCGCCTTAAATGTTGAAAATTTGCTTTCAGATATTAGATTTTTTTAATACTACCTAATGCGCAAGGAATTTTGTGTGGTTCTTCGTTTTTCTGTTTGAGTAGTTCTTTTGTTTCCTTTAGTACCTACTCTAAGGTATTCCGCATTTACCCAGTGTTTGCCGCTAGTGGTAATTTTTTTTGTTTTTCTAGTTCCCTTGTTAGCTGCTTGTAATCTATACACTTTAGAATTTTTTCAGATTGTTGCTTAATGATGATATTCTCAAGCTCTAAAAGAATTAAGTTGCGGTCATAGATGTCAACTTCTACTAAAGTTTTGATTGTTAAAAAATAGGTTATTTTAATTCACAATAACATGCTGTCAGGGCCGATTTTCATGCAAACCAGTGTAATTACATTTACAGAATTTAATTTTAAACGATAGCCTGTTTATAATAAGCAATTTGTACATAAACATAAAACAAGTTATCTACATTGACGTGTTAAACTTACAGCCTGAGGAACAATAACGCTAAAGTTTACAAATCGACAGCAAATTGCCAGAAATTTGATTATAAAATTGGTTGCGTTGGGCAAATTATTAAAATCAATTGCTTTTTGCACGCAGTTTTAAAGTTTCAACATTGACGATTCTGAATCTGAATATTAGTTTTCTTTTAAACTTGCTGCAAAAAAATTAATACAAAAACTACAGTATTTGATTTTAGCAAATATCGCACACGTAAATTATGAATCTTAAAAAATTTAAAAGAAAATATTATATTAATGCAATAATCCAATAAACTTTTTCATGACTTAAAAATATTAAATCTACAAACATTATTTCGGTATCTGACGAATTAAATGGTAATTTCAAAATAACGTGTAACATTGCTGTAATATTCATCTAATAGGCGGATGTACAAGCAAAACATGAATCTCATGTTCACTAGTCGGTTCAACAGTTATTTTACAAATTACGTACTGTTTTCAGACAGATTATTGACGTTTTACTTTAAGCATTTTGAAATAACATCGATCGTTGCAATAACGTTTCTTCGCTTTGTAAAATATAAAGTATATGAAGATAAACGTGCATTTAGTTGCCGTTAACAATTTCTAAACAATAGACAACAAAAACCATTTAAAGCAATCAACTTTCTTGCAAAAGCCATAAATGAATCATTATGTAATTTAAAAAGATACATGAGAAAAAAATTATAGTTCTCAAGAATATGATTCTATTACGTTTTGTCTTTAGATGCACGTTTTTCTGATTGCAACCGCATATTTATTAAAAAGTTTACCATCAAAATAAGATATCTTAAATATTTTTACAACGCTTCAAAGTTAACATTTTATATTTTTGTGTTTCTGATTTAAGTACTTTGGAATGCAGTTTATAGAATTTAGTTTTGTAACAATTACTTCAATCTGTTTCACGTTAAAGAATGATTTGTTCATCATTTATTTAATAGACAACGACAACTCTACCATCAATAAGCCATTAATGTCAATTCTAATCAAAAACAACAAAATTATTATAACGTTAATCTTTTTTATGCGATTAAACAAGACTAAATCAAAAATGCTACAAATATTTTTGTCAAGATCAAAGTTATTGTTTTAATTTTTATGACATTAATGAATACATATGTCTAAGAGTTCTTAGGCTTTTAGATGAGATTAGAAGCTACATAAAGTGACATTTACGTATCCAAAGAATGAATCAAAATTTCTGTAATTTACTCAATGAAAACGTTACATTTCTTTTTGTACACTCAACTCATAAATAAACGAAACAAAGTTTTTTGGTAAAAATAAAGTTTTTTTATGTAAACCTGGTTTGTTATTAAAAACAGTTTTTTAACAGCGTGTGAGTTTATCTGTCCTTCAGATGTTTATACGTATTTGCAAACTAAACTAATCTATGTTACGTGTCATTACTTATTAATTTTCTAAAAATTGTAATTCAATTTTACTACGCAACTAGTATGCGGAACGAACTGGATGGGATATTTCAAATTATTTGATAGTTACGGGAGGGAATTGCCGTTGGTGATCATTTCCTTGTTCATTTTCTTGTTCCAAGTTGCTGTGAGTGGGTCGCTTTTAGGCGTTTTGCGGCTAGCAGCACAAGTCCCCAACGATCGTATCTAAAACAATAAAATTTGTTTTTTATGGAATATAAGGGTATAGCTACAGGAGTACACATGAATATTCAGAAATATTGATTTTGGAAAATTTGGAAACACTTTAAAAATAAATCGTCTTTTTGACTAACAAATTGGTTCTTATTTGTCTATAAAAATTGTAATAGTTTATCAAACTCAAAAATCGCGTGTACTGTAGATAATCTGTCTAAAAAGATACATCTAAAATTTCAAGTAAATTGGATAAAAATTACTCGAGTTCTACTGCAAACCGTTTTTGAAAACATGGTTTCGAGAAAAACACGTTTAAAGTTTCACACTGCGTTTACTACACAGACCATATTTGTTCAATATATGCTTCAAACTACCAACTAACTTTATCTGTACTACATTTAAAAACTATATAGCGTACATCCGTACCGCCGATAATTTTTATTAAACCATTTTAATAAAACGATCACAGCAGAAATTTAAATGATATTTTACTTTTTTCGCCCATTATATTTTATGGAAATAAATTAAATATGACGCATCATATTAACAACATTTTTTCTATATTGGCTCAATCTTGTACCAAGATATGTATGAAACAAAATGTAATATTCCATTAATATTGATGAAATATATTTGCTCAATATTGGTAAATGTATTGGTTCAATATTAACCTAAGTAGTAAAATTTAACGTTCGAAATGGATACACAATTTTAACAATGAATTGCAGTCAAAACTATAAGTTCATTATAAATCACAAACCCAAACTATTAAAATGGTACTAAAAGGCAATGCTGACGACTAACACAACCACACAACGTGATTTTCTGTATGCAGAATCAGCGTGCGCGCAAACTCACTTAAATATTAAGAAAGGTTAGATTTTGGTACCGGATGGTGTAACCTTAACAAACCAGAAATTAATTAAATCAATTTTAAAAACACGTCTTAAAAATATATTTTACAAAAAAACATGTAGATTCAAAAAATACAGAACATACAAAATAATCTCAAGAATGGCAGACATTTATAAACATATAATTGTTTACATTGGTTCTACAACTTTGGATCTATATATTAATCTGTATATTAAACCAATTTAGCAATTCTACGACGATTGTGTCGATATCGGTTTATTATTGGCTAAATATAAATTATATTTACAAAAAATTTTAATAATAGATTAATATAAACCCGTATAATAGCCAACATTTATAGCTACTTGGTTATATGTAATCGTATTAAAACGGAAACCTCTATAACCCGAAAACAAAAATATTGATTACCATTTACAAAAAATTTATAAAGCAACTATTGTAGTTCTTACCGTTGGTATGTTAAAAAAATCTTTCGAGGTGTATGAATTTTGCCCAGAAACTTCTACATTTAAGTATCTTAGAGCATCTACGCTAGTATTGGTTAAGGAAATTGCGATTTTGAATGTCTTGGTTGTGAGACATTTTCATTTTTCAGTACGATTTGATATCTTTTGTATTATCATAACAAAATTTGGTTACCCGCATGTGTATCCAATAAAATTACTATGACAAACTAATAAAGAATACACTGAATACAAGAACCACACCGGATGCGTATCATGTTGATCTACGTTAAATGGGAAATTAAGACTACAGTTTAGATTTTCATTACTGTTAATCATCGTATGAAACTGTTAGTATCTGATTTGTTGTACTTTTGTATCTAGACGTATCAGTTTAAATTTCAGAAATTTTAGAGGAATTGTGTTAGATATGCCATTAGCTAATCGCATATTAAGAACGTTAAATAAATATCATGTTTCTTAGATTTAATTATTTGCTTTGAGGTCGGTCGTATGCATGCACGATTCGACATACATATTACGCTTATTATCACGACTAACGTACGTAACTTTTTTGTATTTATATAATAGGGCAGTCTGTTTCAATATTTTCAATTATCATAAGTTCATAATAATGGACAGTTTTGTTGTTGTCTTTACCAACGTTAATTTATTGAATGTAACTTTAAGCCATTTGTTGATTATGTGTACGAGTTATTGCCTAATTTAAGGGTTGAAATACATGTACACGCTGTTAAACTTGTGTTAGCCGATTTATCTACCTTAAGCGTTGTTTGGTGTAAATAGTAGTGCGTTTTAGCGCTCTTTTAATTACATTATAATTGACACATCGAAGATCAAGCTGAATCCTATTAGTTGCACATCTACGACTCACTCTCTAAAGTTCTGAGATGTCGTTTTTTGTTTGGGTGATTAAATTACTAGTAAGTGATCGCAAATTTAAGTTCTTATCGTAATAAGTTTTGACGCCCAAAGGTGTGCAATTATAATTTTTTCTTGATTTTCTTACTTATTAATCGTCATTAGAGGGTTTTACTTCGCTTCTTTTGTCTTGCTGTAGGACCTGGCTACTACTATTTACTAGTACATTGCCTTTCGTGATTTGATTTTTTTTTGGATTAACACGACTATGTTGGTTAAACTTTTCTTCCTATTTGATTCTTAGTTACAATGTGTGCGACACAATATCATCGTTACTACTTATACTTTTCTTTGATTATCGATTTATTTACTTTTATTTAGTTTAAATTATTAGATTTCTAGTCGTACAATTTGGCTTCACAATTAATTTGACTAATTTGACTTTCTTCAATATTATTTCGTACTAAAAAACGTGTTCGGAGCTGTGCTACTGTTTTGTTTTCTTTTTTTTTCTTCTTTTTGTTGTTTTTTTAGAAAAATTTTGTCACTAAAATTGTTACTAGGCGTTTAGAAGTGAATTGGCTTTGAAAGCAGGAGCTTTAATACAAATTACTCTGTTGTGAATTTGATCCTAATGTGGTTGTTTCTACGTTACGTAATACGGTGCGTAGCGCATTGCAATTAGAAAAAAAAACACTTTTTCTGTAGATTCTCAGTTTGCGGACGATAAGATAGCTGTTGAGCAAAGTATTGCGGAACTACAAATATTACTAACCGAATTCGATGGTAATTTTTTGTCTTCTACTTTCAAACAACCTAGTACTTTGTGAGTACACATACAACCTCGCTGTCTAAATACATAACCAACTAGAAAAGAAGAAACACAAGATCATCGTTATATTGGATTAACATTACATACTCTGCGTAATGATTGTGTTGCTAAAAGAAAGAAAGTTACTAAAAACACATGCTTGCGTTCATTCCTAAACATGATTCGTCAGAGTTACTAACTTCGGATAAAGACCTGTTCTTACTTCTTTGGATTCTAAGTCTAAAACTGAAGTATCAACTCTGACAACTTCCGCTCCTCCAAAAACTACTAATGTCTCGTTAATTTAATGGAATTTTACTTTTTCGGGTAAAGGTTAATTCTAGCTTACCGAATTCTTAATGCGGGTTGATAAGTTGTGTCTGTCGCGTAGTGTTTTTCACTGAATTTTTTAATTCGGCTGTTGAAATACTAAAGAAAAAAGCATTGTTGTTTATTTAGAGTAAATTGAGATTCTTTACGTTCTTGGTAAGATTTAGTAACGTTACTAAAGTCAGAATTCTTCTCACTTGATTACGACAATCGGCTATGAAATCAAATTCGAAACATAACAATACGCCCTCAGGAATCGATCGTCATGTATATGACGATTGTCCGCTTTTGAAGATACTCAATTAAAGACAATCGATCGATTTAATTTCGTACTACTAATCTACTTTACAATTAGCACAGATCTCTACGTTAGCCCAATTGATTAATTATGAAAAGCAGCTGGAATTGATTAATCTCTCAATGAATAACTACAAACCATTTTCTTCGCGGCGAACCACTTGATTGTTGGAACCTATGTTAGTAACATATTTATCTCTTTTTTGGGTTATACTTCTAAGAATCGTTCTGTACGGTTTGAAGCAAACATTTTGAGTCCTAGTCCTTCAGTTTCTACCTTTTCGGTTACTAATTTTTCTCGACAAAGTTTTTTTGGATTTTTAGACTAAATATCTTTCCGAAATGTGACAAACCACTGACTCTTTACTGCTTTGGCTGTTAACAAACAAGGATTAGTCATTGCAATTGTCCTAAGTGTAATACTGTATGGAAAAACTAAATCACGAGTCTACGGACCGAGTTGTAAATTCTACGCTACTTTTAACCTCAGATTTTTTCTGAATTTGACTGACAAATAACGCATTCTTTTGAACTTTATATTAGCTAGTGTTCGTGATGCTAAGCGTCGATATCTTAAGGTTAAAGTTTTAGGTTTTCTTTTCTTTAGTCTTTTTGATACTGGTTCTACAATCTTTGCATATTTGTCTTTCTCCTTCTCTGTCTTCCTGTAACTTAGCTAACTACAATAAGTGTATGGTATTAGAATTAATTCTTCTTCCGTTTTCTTTAGAAAATAAAGAAAAACACTTTTCACTTTGGTAAATCTTGTTTTATAATAAGTGATTGTAGGTGTCGATTTGTAGAAAATTATAAACGTTATACCTGACTTTTGGCATGGGTTTTGGGCATTTTACGCTATTTCTCCTACAATTGTTACTATTTGGTAGAATGCAAACTATCATGGCCGTTGTTTAATGTAGCACTGTTTTTCGGGTGTTGCCGCGTCACAAAACTTTCACAAGCGACCGGAAACCAAAATGCTGGCACAGATACGTGGAAGACATTTTTGTCGTATGGCCTCACAGACGCGAAAAATTACATAATTTTTTTTAACATATTAATGAACACCACAACAGTATTAAATTCACCATGGAGATCAAAAAGAACAAAACGCTGCCCTTTCTAGACGTTCTGGTAACACGCACGGACAACAACAGGATAAGTCATAGCGTATACCGCAAAGAAACACATAAAGACTCTCATCACCATCTACAACAAAAGAGATCCCTCATCAACACACTTCTAAGAAGAGCGGACAAAATTAGTGATGAAGAACACAAGCCAGAGAAAATCAAACATTTAAAGGACGCTCTTATAAAAAATGGCTACAACAAAAAATTAATAAGACCACAAAAGAAGAAAGAGAAGCAAGCTGAGGTTGCTGCGGAGACACCGTTAGATGTAACGAACAAATAACGAATCAACTTTAATCGTGCCAAATATATAACTACTAACATAATTTAAAATTTAAATTAATAATGCACCGTGCTAGCTCTATGATTTTATTAAATATAAACAACACACAAACATTAGGGCGATGAGAAATATTACTAATTATAATCAGGGACGGGGTATTCTACTCGTACACTAATATTTACAATTCTAATTTGAAATATAATTTGGACGCCACAATATTTTTTATATTAAATTTATAACGGTTAAATATTGAAACTAATTGATAAACAAATCTTAAAACTAACACTTAATTAGGTTATTTAGGTACATACTTGTTATTTGAAGGTTATTTACGACTTGTTGCTGTTCGTAACTTCAGCGCATGGGCGTTGTCATCATGTGACTTAAATGAATTACGCAATACTTGGAAATCTTTCGGATTTACTTTCTATTGTTTTCGTATAATTTTATTTATCCTATCACCTTAGATCGATGATCATTAACCATAACTTCTTAAAACGTATTAGGGGAAACGTACCTATCAGAAATGTTCCATAATCGTATCGTACATAAATCGTAATATTCGTATTCAAAAAAACGTAACGTAAAACCATCGAAATTGTACGTATCCAAACAAATCAAATCGAACGTATCAACCAGAGCATAACGTAACTCATAGTTAAAAAAAACTTGTAGTTCGTGCGTACAAAAAAATCTAAAACGCAAAATCTAAAGGTTACACACCACGTGTACAGAACAAAGAAATCACTCACCCCTTTAGATTACGAGTTTCTTTAAAACAAACAAAGGCGAATATACAGCGACAAAAGCGGATATTTTTCAGTGCATACTACAAAAGCAGATTTCCACAGTTCAAATTTAACATGAGAAAATTTTCTGCACGTTATGCAGGAACGTCCGCTTCTATTGGAAGTTGAACGGAAGATACTTAAAACAATATGGCTACGAATCACGCATGAGTAATGTGCATCAGCGATTTGCGCACGCAGAGACTCCAAAAATGTTAAATTAAGTCAGAAGTATTCAATCGAAAAAATGTAAACGTTACACTCGCTAATCAGTCAAAAAAAACAATAAAAAAATGAGTAATTGTCGGAGAAGAACTTGAAATCGAACCGGATGTATCAATAAGACTAACTTCACAAGTATCGGAATCATACGAAACAATCGGAACAAAATCTCTCGAATCATACACACAACAAACATTCTCAAACATCAATTCATGGAGGCATCTTTTCAAAATCAAAAACATACTAAGTGAGTCCTAAAGATACCGTAAGAAAAGAATATAACATAACAGATGATCGAATACCAACTTTCAAAAATATTTATCGTAAGGAAACTTTTGAAACGTAGCTAATAACAAAATAATTCAAATAAACAAATAACCTTCAATACACGGTTTCTTATAACCTAGAACAGAACTGTACTAATAAAAATAAAATTAACTTAAGATCACTATAGGCTGACACATTTGATAATAGGCAATTTAAGAAGAGGGAACTTCTAAGCTTCACGGGATCCACTCATAATGTTGTACACCCACAACTAAAACGTTACCTAAAAATGCAAATAGGCAAACACAAACAATCGTTAAATCAACTTACTTAATATAAAACGAACTTATTTACAGTGGACTAACAACTATACAAAATATTTATTGTTCAGAAAAATCGCAATAATTTTCCTTTAAATCCTTAACATGGAAATTTCCAAGGTTGTTACCGTTCATATCTTCCAAGTGGTAAACCAACTGAGAGAGAATCTTAATAACTCTACATGGAATGTACTTAGGGGCGAGTTTTTTAGAAAAACCACGAGAAGCGTCGGATAACACAAAATTACGCTTCCATACAATATCACCAACAGAAAAGTTTATCGGACGTTTACGTAGACTATAATATTTAGCAATATTTTCATATGCCTTATGAAGACGAACTTTTACCTCTTCATACATTTCAGGTAATTGGGCCAATTCACGGGTCCAAAACAACTTATTAGCGATTTCTAATGGTTCATTGGGATTAACAGAGGCGTAAAAATCACCAGTAGAGGGCACATGGCGTCCGAAAACTAAAAACGCAGGAGGAACTCCAGTAGCATCATGACATGCCAGACGGATAGCTTGAGCAATGTCAAATATGTGCTTATCCCAATCACGATGTGAATTTTTAATGTAAGACGAAATAGCATTAACAAGTACACGATTTACTCTTTCCGTAGGATTTACTTGTGGATGATATCTCGCATTCATCCAAACTTTTTGAACTTTTTGAGAATCCAAAAATGTACGAAATTCTTTCGAAACAAACTGCGAACCATTATCGAAGATAACAATTTGAGGAACACCAAATATCGAAAAGACTTGTTCCTTTAAAAACTTAATCATGGGTTTCGTAGTAGCCGTACGTAAAGGTTGAACTAAAACAAATTTCGTGAACCAATCGGTCACAACAAAAATATATTGATTGCCTTTTTTTGATCGAGGCAATGATCCTATAAAGATCTATGCTGACTAGTTGAAAAGGAAAACTAATTATTTTTTCCTTACCCATCAGACCTGGACAACTAACATTTGTACTCTTTTGACTAGCACAAATTTTACATTTCCTAACGTATTTACTCACAGAATGACGCATTTTAGGCCAATAATAAAATTCGGAAATTCGTAACAAAGTTTTGTTTACACCAAAATGTGCTGCTGTCGGATCATCATGACAACGTTGCAATATTTGTTCTCTATTCACGGTAGGAACTACTAATTTCCAATCGGGTATATTTGACTCTAACGGAAATACAGACGGTACGAATTTGTACAAATAATCCCCCTCGACTTTAAAATAAGAGTACTCGTCAGGAAGATTCTTAACTTGATCAATCATATTTAGATACCATTCATCAGGACTAAACGATTCTATATTAACAATCGAAACGGAACGAGATAACGCATCCGGAATTACATTTAATTTACCGGGACGATGTTGTACATTAAAATCAAACTGAGAAAGACGCATACACCATCTAGCCAAACGACCAGTAGGTTCTTTAATATTATGAAGCCATTTTAACGCAGCGCAATCTGTAATAACAGTAAAAGGTATTCCTTCTACATAACCACGAAAGTGTTCTATACCAAAAATAACACTTAACAATTCTCTTTCAGTAGCTGAATATTTACGCTCTGCCGTAGTCAAAGTGCGACTAGCGTATGCGACGGGATGTTCGGAACCATCAATTTTTTGAAACAAAACAGCACCTAATGCTACATCACTAGCATCAGTCTGTATGAAAAATGGTGACTTAAAGTCGGGCGAAACAAGAATTGGTGCAGACGTAATACAAAGTTTTATTTTCTGAAAAGCTGACTCTGCCTCTTGCGACCATTGAATAGATTCACATTTCTTTTTATTCTTAATCAAAGAAGTGATCGGAGCGGACAATTGAGCAAAATCTTTAATGAAACGTCGATAATAAGTAATCAAACCAATAACACGTTTAACTTCAGTGGTGTTACGAGGTTTTGGAAAATTTACAATTGCAGAAACTTTATCTGGATCAGTGCGTAAACCTTTACTATCTATAACAAATCCTAAAAATTTTAAAGAAGATCGGCAAAATTGACACTTATCGAAATTTATCGTAAAACCAGCATTGCGTAGACGATCACACAACTCATTTAAAACGGAAATATGTTCATCGAACGTTTCGGAAGCAATAATGATATCATCGAGATAAACAAAAACTTTTTCATCTAACATAAGCGGATTTGCTCCATGCATTTCTGCATTGTTTGCGGACTATTCGACAAACCAAAAGGCATTACAACAAATTCGAATAAACTTTTACCGGGAACACAAAAAACCGGTTTTAGCACAAAAAGATTTTTCTAAAGGAATTTGCCAGAAAGCTTTTCGAAGATCAATACTACTTAAAAATTGTGCATTACGTAATCGGTACAAAATCGCATCAGTACGAGGAAGTGGAAACGCATCTTTTCTAGTGACACTATTCAATTTTCGAGCATCATAACATAACCTGAGATCACCAGTTTTCTTTTTAACAAGCAGAACAGGACTACTCCATGGACTATTGGATGGACGAATCTTTACCTAACGGGTTTCTTTAAAACAAACAAAGGCGAATATACAGCGACAAAAACGGATATTTTTCAGTGCATACTACAAAAGCAGATTTCCACAGTTCAAATTTAACATGAGGAAATTTTCTGCACGTTATGCAGAAACGTCCGCTTCTATTGAAAGTTCAACGGAAGATACTTAAAACAATATGGCTACGAATCACGCATGAGTAATGTGCATCAGCGATTTGCGCACGCAGAGACTCCAAAAATGTTAAAGTCAGAAGTATTCAATCAAAAAAATGTAAACGTTACATAGAAACATATGCTTACTTATCCTACGTTGCCGGAGTCACTGACAGACCAAAGAGGGTTCTAGGAAGGAAGAACATCACTACACGTTATAACACAGTGAAGAAAATACATCAGCTCATACCACCTAATAAAGATCAACTCCTAAGACTAAATACTAAAGGTATATACAAATTAGAGTGTATGTGCAGCAAGAGTTACATCGTCCAAACAGGGAGGAGCATTCAGTGCAGGGTTAAAGAACATCAACGAGACGCTCAACTCAGACGCACGGACAAATCCGCAGTAGCGGAACATCTGCATGAGAATAAAGATCACCGGATTGATTACAGGAACGTAAAGGTATTAGCACGAAGCAGACACTATTACCAGCAAATAATACTTGAATCACTAGAAATAATGAAAAATCCTGACAAATTCAACCGTGAAGATGGATACAGATTAAGCAACACATGGAGATCTACGTTGCGTAAAGAACATGCAAGAAGTCACCAGACGTCTATGTACGCAAATCAACAGACCAGAACGGAGAGAAAAAGCTGACAGCATGATCAGCGAAACGTTAAGTAAAAGTTTTGTGACGCGGCAACACCCGAAAAACAGTGCTACAATTGTTACTATTTCTTTGAACTTTATTAGTACTATTTCGAAATTTCTTTTTGATCAACCAATCAAACAATGTTGTCGCAGACGTGTTCTTAAAGCAATCTTTTGGTCTTAATCATACCAAATACGTACTTTTATTAATCCAATTAAACAGCGCTACTATCTTCTTTCACCTGTGTTGCAGAAGGTCTCTAACAAGAAGTTAGACTTAATGTTGAGTATGTGTGTTCGTCGAGCAGTCCGTGGTCCAATTGTTACGTGCAAAAGCTGGAACAATGACACTTGCCTGAAATAAAATAACATAAATAAAGTTTTGCCAGTGCTCAGTGAAGATAGGGTGGGTTATATTCAAAATTTCGTGACCCTTTGGAAAACTCAAAAGGAAACACAATCAAAAGTCAAAAATCAAAAAACGCTAAGAAAGAGTGAAGCTTAAATGGACAAGAATCATAATTAAAATTAAAATGAGCAAACATGAGCACCATAAATAGTTTGAATAATCGAAACATTCAATAACTATCAATGATCTCTCATAATTAATTTTAAAGTTTTTCGATCAATGAACTCGCGAATAAATACCTTAATGGGTAATTCATAAATACCTTGAAATTTTTGTTTGTAGACGGACTCCTAGTTAGTTTTAAGCCAGTTGACGTCGACAAGAATCTCAATAGAGAACCACCATCATTTGAACAATTACCGTCGAAAGATTTTTAGTAAGCAGTCACCAAGGCGTAAATATAACCGCGTCGACAACTTAACGAACACGATTCTACATTAAGTAAGATTAAAACGTAAAAACACGTGGAATTATTAAAAGCCGTAGTATTTACGAACTAGGAGATACAAACCCCCACTAACTCACGTTTTCTACATAATTTCGGCGGTAATACTTAATCTACAGAGGGTGAGTTTACCACCCAACCAACTACATTTCGTTACTTAAGGCATTTAGAACGACTGTTAACTAACTATCAACTCACACCAAAATCATTTATATTTATTAACTTAATCGGCTACCACTTCTGTAAAGGTTGTGTCCAAAAACTTTTGAAAGTAAACAATACCACCAAAAAGTGCAAAGAAGATGCAAACAGACTTAATTACGACACAAAAGTAGAGTTTGAAAAAGGCTTTTCATACTGTGAGAAATGTCAAATCAACACATTATTTCTTTTATACGGTCATAAAGACTACTTGTTGAGACCTGAATCATAACTGTAATAAATTATAAAAACGAGTTCATTACAAATGTAATTTAATAAAACTAACACCAATAAACCAAGTACAAACGTACTCTGAACGTACTTAGTACAAAGAACTTTTAAACAAACTTAAAATAAACAAACTGTTGACCTATATTTAATAACAATTATATCTCGGAAGGAATACTGGAATTTTAACAGAACAAAGAAAATACCAAATCGACGTAAATGCAGAATACTGATATTTAGGCACGTAATAATTTTGAAATAATTGAATACATCATTTTATCAACAACTTTGATTGTCAAAGTTGAATCTAAAAACGTAAAATAACTTCCTTAAATCAACGTGAAATTAATAAAACAATTTCAAAATACACAAAAGAAATCGCACAAACTCAAACGACAGTTACACAATTTAATTGTTTAAATGAAAAAAAAAACAACACTTTATTTAGGATGCACGTTTTTTCCATTTTGGATATCCCATATGCCGCAATTGCCAAATTTTGCTCTAAAACTGTTACTACTTTTACTATTTTTTTTAGTTCACGCGCACGCCAGTTCAATTACATAATACGCCTGCTAGATTTCAGCAATTGATTGATCGAGTGTTGGGTGTGAATTTAAAACGCTACTGTTTTGTTTGCCTAAACGATATTATCATCGCAACATCTATTTTCAATGAGCATATTAACGTACTAAGGAAAAGTGTTAGAATGTTTAATCTCTGCTGAACTTTCTTTACGTAGTGTAAAATGAACTTTTACTTAACTAAATTAAAGTACTTCTGGTACATAGTCAACAGAAATGGTTGGCAGACCAAAATAAAGTAACAATGATGCTTAATGTCCCCACTCCTTCAAAGGTCACTGATGTCAGACGATTGATTGGTATGACTAGTTAGTACCGTCGTTTTATTCCTAGTTTTTCTTCTCTTACGTCTCCACTTTCTGCTTTTACTCGTAATAATGTTTCTTTTTGTTGGACTTTAGAATGTCAAGCCGTGTTCAACACAGTTTGGTTTCGGCCCCGATCCTGTCGTGTTCCCCATTTTTCACTTCTTTTTGTAGTACAAACTGATGCTTCAGATTTTAATTTAGCCGATGTGTTAAGTCACACGATTGCGGTTGGTAAAAAAGTTGTTAGTTACCTCAGCCGATCGCTTCCTAAGACATTATTCGACTACCAAGAAAGAATGTCTGACTGTGTTATAGGCCATAGAAAAATTTCGTCCTTACGTGGAAAGATTCTATTATACTGTGATAACCAGTCCTCTTTTGTTGCTGTGGTTAAATCGTTGGCAGAGACTTTTAATACGATTAGCTCGTTAGTCAATACGATTTTTTGATAATCCATCAAAAATGGAAAGATTACGTTTCTCCTGATTTTTTTTATCGTCGTGGAGTTACTCGTTTCTCTTCAGATTCTTCTGATGTTTGGAAAATAATGGCTTCTCCTGAACAATGTACGGAATAGTTTCGTAACTATTATGATATTCCAGGCGCTGGACACTGTGGTGTTTTGAAAACTACGATTATGATTTTACATTATTATTGGCCCTGCTTGCGTGCAGATGTCGCTTGTTATTCTCATTGTTGTCGTGTGTGTGCGGCGCATAAGGTAGAACAAGTTGCCCCGTCTGGCATTTTTGCTCCTCTTTTTATGCCATGACACCCTTAGCAAGTCCTTTGCTGTGAAATTGTAAATTCTTTGTCTTGATTTTTGAAAGACCATAGTTATGTACTTGTGATCATTCATTTTACGTAGTTTCCTCTGTTTTTCTGTTAGGTTTAGCTACCTTTATTTGTAAAATAATCGAAAAACATATATTTCTTCTTTTTGGTGCTTCTTAGTATCTTATTAAAGAATGTAGTGTCCAATATTGTAGTTAAGAATTTGGTAAACTTTAATGGGACAACTATATTTTTTATTTTATAATTTCATATCACCCTATGGGTAATCCTGTCGGACAGATAATCGTGTCTTAAAAACTATAATTTCTTCATATGTCAAAGAAAATCATTGGCATTGGGATGTAAATCTCCCGAAGATTAACTAAGCTATTTGTATTGCAAAACGAGGTTATTGACTCTATTTTTTTCTTTGCACTCTTCGGGCGTCAGCACGTTTTTTCAAGACATTTTTTTGGTCCATCTTTTGATTTTGAAACTTAAGGTTCTTATTACGAATCTATCCGCATATTTTTAAGCAACTCGCTATAGCAAAAATTGAAACCCAAAATAATTGGTATATTGTTGGAGATTCACTATGGCGATGTAACTATACGCTTTCTGACGCCACTAGGCATTTTAATGTCAAGTTAGCGCCTAAATTCTTGGGTCCTAGAGATATAACCAAATTTAGAATATTTATTGTTTTAAAATTTGTAATCAAATAGTGTTTGGCCTAAAATAACATAACATAATATAGCAACTCTGCTAAAATATTGAATCAACATGTAAAAAATAAAATTATTTTTTTTGTTTAGTTTTGATTGCTAGTGCTTTTTAATTAGTTTTTATTATTTGTGTTTACTTCAAGCTTCATTTAAAAAATGCCAGAAGTCGCACACTCGGTATACTATTAAATGATTTCTAAATAAATAATTTTAAAAATGATGCACCGTTAAAAACTCAACCCAAATCCAATTAAGACCGGTTTACATTGACTTAAAATTGTTGCAGGCAGTTAATGTTTATTTCAATGCTAGCGGATATCCGTTAAAATCACTTAAAACGCTTTAAAGCTTTAACTGAAAAATTAAAATCCTTAATTTTCTCAGATTATTACAAAGTATGTATTTTGTAAAAAAATTAATATTAAATATTTTCACATAACGGGCGCACATTGCGCGTTGGCTCGAATATGATTTAAAGCGTTGTCCGAGCACTTCAAACATCACTAAAAAATTGCTTAATAGGTCTAATGTGTTTATTAAAAAATAGCGTCGGCGAACTGTGCCAACTCGTACAAACAGCAATACATTCCAAATATTTCAAAATTATTTTTAATGCTGTAAACGAGTACCGATTACAAAAAGACTCGAAACATCAAAGAAACTAATTAATCTTGCAAGAATATATTTACGTTAATTAACTTGTATAATAAATTAATAAATTGCAACTTTTAATTAAATTAATTGTATTAAAAATAGTAAATAAAAAAAGTAATTACTAAGTAGGTACTAATTTAGTTTGAGCAAATTTTATTACTCACTTTGACTCTTCATACAAAACTCAATTTTGCGAAAATTTAAATTATTTTAATTAATATGCTAGTAAATGATTATAATAAATAATTTTAATATAAATAATGTGTCTTAATATGGAATATAAATTACAATTTTAATAATATTTTTTTAGTAAAATAATTATCTTTATTTGCAACAAAGGAAGAAAAACTTTATCCGCTTTCTTTTTTTTTTGCTAATTAGCGATAATTGCACGTTGGGTTTGCTTTTAAATTATAACAAATTATAGGTAATGTTGGAGTAACAAGATGGATGTCTATATGTTAGCCTGAAGAATATTCGAGCTCTGGCGTGGCTGACTTAGATTGTGAATTATCTGTTAAACTGTTGCACTAATTGATTCCAAGGTACCGTGCCGCTGGTGTTAATTACAAATTAGTTAAGGCGAGCTTAGCAACGCTTGCCGACTTCGTAAATATACTTCCAGGCTCGTACCAACAGAAAGAATAAAACGTGTATTAACGCACGATTAAAATATTGACAGAGCTTAAGCATGTCGCCACCACCGACATAACAATAGCTAAATAAAGTAGTCCTTCGCTGTTTAAAAACGCTAATAATCATGTAATTGAATTTGGTAACTAAACCTTGTTTTAATAAATCACTGCTTTACAGTATTGTTACACAATAATTGGCGGCCCCTTTAAACAATCAATCTGTCAACAGAAGCGCAAAACTTTTCTAAAGACTTCCATTGTATGTGTGAGCGTGTATTGAATATTACTGCCTTTACTAACCTACATCATCGAACAATCAAATTAATTTCGGCGTCTACAAAGACTGTTAAAATTGGCAAGAAGTGCAACAAAATACAATTTGTTGGTTCATCGGTCAACGCTGTTTTATATGCATTTCAATCAAAACTCAAGATTATTCTTATATAACATTTAAAACAAATTTTAAGTATAATACAATAACAACCGTACTATAATCAAACATACATTCCGCGCATCAACTGTAACTGTGAAATTGATCGTAAAAGATTAACCTTACGGAGTTATTTGTAAGCAATAATTAACATTATCATTATAAGTAAAAAATTTAAAAATTGTTTTTTTTTATTAATATTTTTGTTCATTTACTAGAAGGTGGATTATATAAGGAATTTGCAAAAAATCGGAATTAGAACATATAATAATTTAAACCAAATATTGTCCAAAGAAAACCCTGGCAATAATGTTACTGAACTACAAGTAGCAGATCAACGTTAAAAAATCTTAAAAAATTAGTTGTTGACAGGCAAAGCAGTAAAAAAACTATAAGCACTACAAAACAAACAAAGAAATATAGCAAACTGTATTCACAACACTGATAGACAAGGAAATGGCATTGAAGAATCTCATGACGTTGAAATTTTAATGAGCGTGGGCAAGAAGTCTCGCTTAAACCAAAAATCAAAACACGTAAATAAGTTTTTAAAAAAATTATAAAGTTAATGATAACAATTTAACCGCAAGACTAAAAAATTCAAAACAAAACACGTTGTGTTGTTATGTGTCTTTATTAATACATTTTCTCATTTTGTAATTTAATGAGAATAAACAAGGTGAAGCTCACGGTCGACATTTATAATTTTAGTAAATAAGTTTAAACGATATCATGAAAAAATTACTACAGGTAGAAGGAAAAGTTGATGAGACAAATGTAAACATGAATCGACAATTAGAGAAAATAAAGAAATTAGAAGAGACTATAAGTTAGCAGGCAGTGAAGATCAAAAAATCAGAAAATGAGTTAAGGAAAAAAATTTTAATAAACTTCGGAATACCTGAAAGCGCAGAGGAAGACTTAGACAACCTGAAAGAGAAGGTTCTAGAAACAATAACAAAGAAAAAGGAGATTCAACTGGAAGAAAATAAAATAAATTTTATCGACAGACTGGGGGAGAGAAAAAAAATAAAAACAGACCAGTAAAGATGGGGATTACAACAGTACGAAAAAAATGGAAAATCATGAGGAACACAAAGAAATTGGCAGGAACAAAAATAGGAATGAGTGATGACGTAGACAAGAAGCCAAGAGAAGAGAAGAAACAACTAATCTCTTACACAATGGATGCTAAAAAAAAGGACTAAGAGCAGTAATTAAGAAGAATAAACTACTAACAAATGGAGAAGAGTGGGGCATTAAAGACATTACAAAAGATGAAAAAAAATCCGGAAGAAATAACACGTAACAATATAGAAGAACAAAAGAAAAGAACCAGATCCACAGATGAAGAACCAAGCCCTACCCGGGGAGCAATACCAAAAAAGAAAAACTGGGCACAGACCATATTAACACCCTACCAAAAAAAAGGTCTGGCTCACAGGAGGAAGATTTAAACAAAACACTGTTTCTAACATCACAAATCAAAACCAACAAATTCCACAAAACTAACAAGAAATGAAAACTAGTTGGAAGTAAAAAAGACGACGACAATAAGCAAGAGAAAATGGCAAATGAGAAAAATAACAACGAACACAGAAGAACAAAGAAAAAGTAAAGTAAATAAAGTAGAAACAGAGAAAATTGGAATAGAAACATGGAATATAATTACAATCAAAGGGAAAGAAATAGAGATTACAGAAAAAACTGATAACAACGAAATACAAATAATGGGACTGAGCAAAACAAAGAGGAAAAGAAAAGGAAACACTAGATTAAAAAATAAACACGTAATATACTACGCCGGAGTTGATGCAGGAAAGAGAGCAAAAAAAAAGGGTGGGAATAATAATAACAGAGGAACTAAACAAACGAATAATAAAATGGAAAGCCGTACACTCAGGAATAATACTAGTGACAATAAAACTCCAACAGAAAATAAACATTATACAAATATACGGGACGATAGAAGGTACACCAGAAGAGGAAGTTGAAGAATTCTACAAAAATTTACGAGAAGTACTGGATGAAGCAAGAGAGGAAACAGAACCATCCATAATAATAGACGACTAGAATGCAAGAGTAGGGAACGACCATAATAGAGGCATGAGATGCATAGGAAAATATGGAGAACAAACAGTAAACCGTAACGGGAAGAAAATGATTGATTTCTGTCAAAGAAATGATCTGTTAATAGGAAATACAGTACGGAAACAAGAAATGGAAGACAAGTACACCTTCGTGGCAAAAGAACGTAACGCAAAAAATTTGATAGATTATATAGTATTCGCACAAACACTAAGAGAAACAATACAGACATAGAGACAAGAAAAGAGGCGAAAATAGGTTCAAACCATAGACTAGTAGTAGCAAAAATAAAAGAAATAGTAAATAAGAGTGTTGAAATAACATACAGCAGAATAGCCCTATATAAACTAAAAAAACCGGAAATACAAAACGAGTATCGAGAAAAGATAAATAAGCAATTTCGTAAATTATTACAAAAAACAAAGAAAGAAGACTTGGAGACAAAATGGGAAAAATTCAAAGAAATTACTATAAAGATAGCGGAGGAGGTATGTGGAAAAGCAAATTATTAAAACCCTAAAAAGAACAAGATGGTGGACTGAAGAGATAAAAGGAATAGTGAAAGAATAGAAACATGCTTAGAAGAAATTTATCCGAACAAAAGACCAAGAAGATGAAGAAAAATATAAAGAAAAAACGAAAAAAGTAAAACGAGAAATCAAAAAAACCAAAAAGAAAACTAGAAAGAGTTTGGACAAGAAATAAGTGACAAACGCAAGATAGACACAAGAAAGTTTTGGGCAATAGTGAAAAGATTGAGAGGGACTAACAGCAAAGAAATAAAAGCAATAAAAAATAATCAGCAGGAACTCAAAATGGAAATAATAGAAATATTGGAAGTCTGGAAAGAGTTCTACTCAGAGAAATTTAGAGGAGAATTAAATGTAGAAGTACACAGTAGACACAGTAGAAGTACCAGAGATAACAAAGGAAGAAGTACAGAAAGCGAATAAACAAATTAAAATAGGCAAAACGAGTGGAGAAGACAAAATAGCACCAGATGTGCTTAAATATCTAGGGGAAGATAGAACAGAATGGCTACATAAAATATTAAAAGAGGCGTGGAAATTGAAGAAGATCCTCAAAGACTGGGAAATAAATCTAATAATTCCTATACATAAAAAAGACGAGACAACAAACTGTGAAAATTACAGAGCGATATGCCTAGTCCAAATCACATTAAAACTATATACGAGAATACTGAAAAAAAGACTGAGAAAATACGTAGATCACAAACTTGAAGAAGAACAAACGGCATTCAAAACAGGAAGACAGACAAATGACAACATTTATATACTAAAAACGCTAATAAAAAGAGCAATAGAAGAGGATAAAGAGTTATACCTGATACTCATTGATTTAAAAGCAGCGTTTGACAATGTACACAGACATACAATATGGAATAGCCTGAAAGAACTAGAAGTGCCGACACAACTTGCCCAAATAATTAAAAGCACGTTCAAAACAGTAAGGGGGAAAGTACAAATCGCAGGACAGCGATCAAAAGAATTTAAAATGAGAAAAGGAATAAAGCAAGGGGACAGCCTAAGCCCACTTTTATTCTTGATTATAATGGACAAAATAGTAAAACAAACCAAGAGGAAAGAATACTTAAAAACGACAGTAGGATACAACAAGCTAGAACGTATATCAATAAATATTCTATTATATGCTGATGATGTAGTTCTAATAGCGGACTGACAAAAGAAAATATAGGAATTATTAAATATATGGGTAAAAGAAATAGATGAAATGAAAATGGAAGTAAACAACAACAAAACAAAATTGCTGATAATAAATAAAAATCAAACAGAGAATATACACAAAGAAGTAAAATGCAAGAACACATTTCTAGAAAAAATAACAACTTTCAACTATCTAGGCACAATACTAACAAATGATGAAAAAATAGACGCACAAATAACAAATTGATCTAATAAATCAACAAATTCTATTACGCACTCAAGCATATACTAGGACATAAAGAAATAGATAAAGAAAATACACAATACAATAAAAACATTAAAAATCATATATGCAGCAGAAAATTGGACATGTACGAAAAAACATGAAAGTAAAGTAAATGCAATGGAGACGAAACACCTTAGGAAAATAGCAGGGAAAACAAAATGGAACCACGTTAGAAAGGAAACCATAAGGAAAGAAATAAAACAAACACCAATATTAGAAATAAATAAAGAAAAAAACCTAGCATGGTACGGACATGTCATGAGAATAAATAACGATCGGCTGACGAAAAGAATAATGAAAGGAGGGAAACTAAGAAAAAGAAAAAAAGAAGACCAAGAAGAAAATGACTAGACCAGATAGACGAATATGGAAGAAAAAAAGGGAAAACAAAGGAAGAGATGGAAACTTTAGCAAAAGATAGAAAAGCATGGAAGAAATGGGTTAAAGAGGACCGTGACCTACAATCCGACGCCTGAAAAGGCAAAAGGGAATGAGAAGAAGAAGAAGAAGTAATTTAACGAACATTCTTAGTACCGTATTATAGTAGTGTTATTTTATATGACGGTTTGTACAGCTTGTTTACGGTTATTGTGGGGGCTCTAAATGACCATTTATGGAATGGTTATTGAATGAAAATTTTCTTCACTAAAGTATTTAACTGTTATTGCTACAGAAACGCTTGCAGGGATGGCAATTGCCGCCATTGGTCTATTTTGCTAATTTCAACAAATTTTAGGTTTCAAGCTTTCTTTTCATCCTCATCGTTACAGGAAATTAAATCATTATGCAATTGAAATTGTATTTAAAAATTATAAGACAAATTAACGTTCACTGCAATGAGAGTTAGCTTGATAATCTCAGGGACCACTTTTGGTTTCGTTCAGCTGTCCATAACCTATATAGTTTTTTATGCTAATTACTTATCTTACGCCTTTGACTTTGTTAATTAATTATATATATTTTTTGTATAAAATTTTTTGTTTAGTTAATTGTATTAAATCTTTAAGTTTATTATTTGTTTATCTACATTTCTTTATATTAAACTTTTAGCTAATTTTATTATGTTTACCATATTTTACTTTCAGTCAAGTATAATTATCTAGGCTTTAGCTTACATCGTAATTGACTATATACTGTTTACGTTCATGACTTGCACCGAACCGAACAACCTTAGTAATTATTTACTATGTATTCAAGGCCACCGGTAGCTATTTGAATCGGCGAATGCAAGTTTGCATTTCTCGTAATTATTGGAAGTATTATACAAAGGTAGCTAATATTATTACCTGGTGCACTAAAAGACTCCAAATCTAAGGGATAAGTCACACGTTGTTCTTATTACATTTTTTTTAATCAAATCTTGTTCTCAATAATTTTATTTCATGTCATTATTTCGACTGTGTGTATTTGTTAATTCTATAATTGACTTTATCTCTCTTGACTAAAACTTCTCTATGTGTCTACGTTCTCTTGTTATCTACTCAACAGTGGATTCATATGTGCTTTTGTTGTCTCCGCACCAAGAATTCTATGCGTTTGATACGAGTGACGCCCGTTTTTTTAACAACCTTTTAAACCTCGTTCACTTGCCGACATATCAGTTAGCCGTGGTGTCCTAGTTGTTACTAGCAAGACCTGCTACAAAAAAAAGTTGGTAACATGTTACAAGAGCAAGAAGCAACGTTCCACCAATATATAAAAAATAATAGTACACCTAAAATTAACTTTCTTACAGGCAAGGACATATAGTCATGTTAATACAATGCAACGTAATACTTGTAAAAAAAATTTTAATGTGTACATAGTATACGTATTTAGTTAATTATTTTAATTTTTGTTTCAGTTTCGTTTCTATTTTAGATTCCAAATATTGTTCGCCGAACTTATTTTTGGCAATCTTCTTGTGTTATAGCTTCAAATACATTATAAATTTGAGCATACAGTTGTTTTCATTCTTTTTTTATAAAAGTTTAATAATTATTAAACAGTTCTTCAATGATGTATAAAAAAAAACTATACACAGGCAGAAAAATACTCGTACATGTCCAGAAGTTTTGATCAGTTTTTCAATTTTATTCTTTCTATAAAATTTGACTGCTCATGACAAAATATGCACTTTGTATATGATCTTTCGCTAAGTGATCAATTACATATGCCAAGAGATTTCCAAAGTGTTCTACATTGTAAAGCTTGTCTTATTTGGTGAATAAATATCAGGAATTGATACACATAGCAGCAGCAATCGAATAATTACGGCCTACTATTGGCTTTACTACTACTTGAATCTGAAATTCATCAATAAAAATTATGTTTCTTTATTTATTTCAGTTGTATTGAACATCATAGTTAAACCTGCCTTAAATAGTATCTTACAGAATAGTAAAATGTTTTTGTCGCTCTGTCAATGAATGGATAAACTCACCGGAAATTGTGGATTTTGTTCTAACAATTTGGTTTATATTTGTTTTAGTGTCAAGGTGCAATTATCATCAATACCATAGAATGCTTATCTAAATATTAAAAGGGATTTGACAATACTATCTTTACTTCAATTGCAAGAGCAATGGAGAAAAAAAGAAAACGAAAAAACTAGGTCAACTCAATGCTTAGGAATCGGACTGTAACAGCTACTCCGTACGGTAGCACTGTAGAAACAAAGGCGGCTGGCGGGTGTCCACAAGACAGGGTGTTGTCACCCTTCCTGTGATGCTTTATCATCGACGGCCTACTACAAGATCTAGAAAAGGTATTCGTTTTAAATACCCCGACAATCCCGCCATTATTACAAATTGAAAATTTGGGGTAACTGTATACAATATAATGTAGAATGCACTAAACACTGTCTAAAAATAGTAAAAAAGAGGGACTATCAGTAAACCCAATCAAGACGGCAATCGTTTTATTTACAAAACGACGGAAAACTGATGACATAAAACTACTTACAAAGTACACAGTCACGCTTTTGATGACAAAAAAAGTCAAATTTCTGAGACACACTTTTGAAATCAGACTGATTTTCAACGTTTATCTAAAAAAAGTCACAACGAAGGCTTTCAGGGTTTTTAATGCATCCAAATGATTAAATGGTTATATATTGTGGTGACAAGACTCATCATCACATACGATGCAAGACATGCAGCATACAGACTGCAGATTAATGAACACATGTCAATTACTGGGACTGACTCTTTACAAAAGATAATCACATTTTAAGGGCATTTAAAGTGAGAACACTGTTACGAAATGAGTGGCAAAAAAACATTTACTTGGGTGCGGTTAAAAGAACTATTTGGTACACAGATGAGGTCAAAAATTTTTACGGCACCGATGCGAGAATGTATAGAAGCAAGCACTATGGCAAGTAAATTTAGCTGACCTTGAATTAATATGAGTCCGCTTTTCAAGTTAAAGTTGTTGATATCGACTGATGTGTCAGGAATCGAGATCACACAAACGATCCGCCAGAATTAAAATGTAATCTGCATAATATGCACAAACAGTCTAGAAACAATGGAAACTTACCAACAAGTACAATTACTCTAAATACCTAGAGACCAGTGACCATAATGCAAAAAAAAACCTAATGGCGAACGCACTAGCTAAGAGAACACAACAGGAATATATATCTGACCTGAACTCGTCTTTAAAATCGCTTAGGATACCGGAAAAGAAATAATTTGCAGCAAACTAGCAGCGTAACATAAGAAACTATGAAAAAACTTTTTAGCGATGAGGCACACAAAACTCTTCCTTACAAAGTCACAAACAATCAGTCAAAATGCAGTATTAAGCATGAGTCAACAAAAGTTAAAGATTAATGATTAATAACAGGGCACTGTGGCTTTAACAAACATATATGCATAAAATGCGACTACAAAGTAGCCCGTTTTGCCACGAATGCTTAAAGGAAGACATTTGCTCTGTAAACGCAAAAACCACTAAACGTAAGGCACAACGATTCTTGGCAAGCTAAGACTAACCGATGATGATTTGAAAAAAGCAACTTGGAATAAGATTCTAGAATTTATAGACGAAACAGAACTGTTGAAGGACGCTAGACGAACAACCTCTTAGACAAAAAAAAATCCTCATCAATTAAATTGCAGATTTCTGCTTGCTCTTCTTGAGTTAATTTATTGGGAGAGTACCTAACACTTATTTATTTGCATCGTTTGTTATTTTGTACGTTTTATAAAATTTTTTTACAGTGTTTGGCAAAACATTAAATTTATTGTCGTTCTATCCATACTGGCAAATTGCCATTCTTTATTCTTCTGATTATTAAAGCACGTACGTCATTCGTGGTTTTGTTTTTTTTTGTTTTATTTCAGTATTCATTTTTAATAACAATGTGAAATAGGTTTCACAAATAGATTTGACAAAAAGGAAAATAATTTGACATACAAACACTTAATAGAACTTAATAGAAATTTTGTTTGAGAAAAAGTAAAATACATTTGACAATCAAAGGAAAACAAAAGAAAAAAAATTGAAATTTGGTGTTACTAATTTGATTACTATTGATCATTTCTTCAAGTTTGTTACTTTTTGTTACTTTTACTTACTTGCGACTTATTAAAGGCTTCAGTTTGAGCAAGCAAGGTGACTTCTGGAGTATGCAATAACAGTTGTGGATTCAACTTTCCGTTTCCAGCAATCTTTAGTTTTTTTATTGAAAGTGGCTCTAATTAAACTAAGGTGTTTCTTGAATTCTACAACTAAATTATTTAAATAGTATAAAGTATACGTTTCATAAGAGATTTTGGCGCACTCGACCATTAGAAAAATATTGATGATGTACTGTTTACGCTGATTCATGAAATCTGGTACATCAAAATAATGAAATACATACATAAAATCAATGTAATTGTAAAATATGTACATTTTTCATTGATTCAATGTAGATTTACATTGATTCTACGTCACTTTTTCTTTCAGTGTAAGCAAACAAATGACATTTTGCTCGTCAGTTAGGTATGTCATCTTACCCGGCACAAAAATCTTTGCTATATTTTCCAATAAACAATTAAGAACTACATGTTTATAGCAATTTTTTCAAAAAATCGCAAATGCTTTTATTTATTATCGAAAAATGATCTACTAGAAATACTTACATTGGAACGCTTAATAACACAACCACGTGCAACCCATGTAATAAAAAATAAAAACATGCAATAAAAATAATGATAAACGTTCAAAATATAAAAATACATTTATCGAAAGCAAAATTACTTATTTTACCACGGCAGCAGTCGGAACACAGACCTCTGGGCGTGAGCCTGAATGAAAGTAAAATACAAGGCGTGAATTCCTTTAATTTATTTGCAACTATAACATAATACACTAACTATTTACATTAAAGAAAAAATGAACAATATTTTGATTAAAACAATATTTGGGTTAAAACAATATTTGGGCGCCAATCACCTTGAAATTGGTGATAAATAAAAGCAAAAAATCTTATAACTAACTATTAATCGATATCAACTCAAAAGTAATAAACGTTTAATTTGTTACGGAGTATGTATTCCGAAAAGTTTTTGATAACACAATTTAATTAACTTGAATTTAAAATGTAATAAGTAGTAGCATAAATTCCAGTTGACTCACCATATATGATATGACGTTATCTGATATCTTCTAGTTTTAGCACATTCTTTGTTGAAATGATAAGATTCTTCCGGCATATTATAACGAATCAAACGAATGTAGATTTGAAAGCACAACAGCAGGCATAAAACCAAAATATAAATCCAATGAATAAAAATCCAGTAAATAAAAGAAAAATCCAGTAAATAATAAAAAAGAAGACCCTAAATATAAATAATTAGAATGGTTTTTAATCGACATGAAATTACTTACGTTGCTTTAGATACAACGGTCTTGAAATCAATTCCTTTGTCTAAATATATTGCGTAATGTTGAATTCAATAGAAAAATTATATCGAAATAAAGATAAACTCACCAGCAATTAGTTGGAATGAATAAAAATTAATTTGTATGCGTTTTTACGCCATAATTAATGAAATTTGTCTTCCTTGCACCACTACGACGTGTAAGCCTCAAGATGTCTCAAACGGAAGTGCGAACAAAAATTGATTGCTCGGTCGATTCGAAAACGACGCGACGTTGCCAAATTGAATAAATTTAAATGCAAATTAGTACGTGAATGCAAAATAGAATTTTAAATGTAATGAACTCTAACGGGACGTTACACCCACTGGCCGACTCAAATACGCTACTAGCAAGGTCTTCATAAAATGCGGTGTTGCCGACAATTACACACAAACCAAAAATTTAGTGCTTTCTAAACATACTAGATTTCATACAGCAGCAAATAAATCATTTTCCCACCTTAGGTCATATTATAGGCTCTCCAAATAATTTACGTTTATTTATTGTGTAAATAAAAAAAATAAACTCGTAACAATGTCTTCGTTTGATAGGAAAACCTTTATTTGTATAAAATCAACACAAAAAACAATGACTGCAGAAAAAGCTCTTCCCAAATTAAACTACACTAAAGCTCATTTCTTCAAACTACTGGAAATCATCAAAATAGTAAAAATTAGTAGTACTGTAATGAAGGAAATTATTTTTTTTAATTATACTAATCTGATATTATGGTTTATCAGTACTCTATTCTTCATTGGTATGACACCAATATCAGCCCCTGTCGTTATTAATAAATTTTAAGAAAATTTAAATTAAAATAAAAACTATATTGCATCAGAACAATAACTGATTTAAAAAAAACAAATATTGCTCTAAATTATACATTTCTTGATTTTACGTTGTTATCAATGTCTGTGCAGCTACTAAAACTGTTTCAGTTTGGTACTGCAACATTAGAAATCTCTTTTTGTTTTGTAACGATAGAATCTTTGCCGTTTTTTAATGTTAAAAGGTAATTCAGTTAAAAAATTGTTTGGAAATATTAATTTTTTGCTAATGACGCTAGTGGACGGCTTCCAACCGGTAAGTTTCTTCAGTGTCAAAAAGGTCATCTCCATTTTCCACTAAAATGGTTGCAGCAGATATTCTGAAACTATGACTATTGTATTTTTAAGTTCTTCCTAAATTTCGAAACTAGCCAGTTTTTTTTGAATTCCTCAGATTCTATGAATCCTTACAAACTCTCGTGCAGTAGCCGTTTTTGTAGTCTCAGCCTGACGGTCGAAGACGGCCAAACGCAAGACCAAGACAAGACCACATAAGTCTTGGTCTTGGTCTTGCACCAGTTGGTCTTGTATTGATATACTTAATCTCGGTCTTGCTCTTCGTCTTGAATATAGAGTTTGGGTCTTATTCTTGGTTTTGCACGTAAGACTTTTGCAACCTTGCATTTTTACATCGTACTATGAATATAACTTCACAATGAAAGTAAATTTTCTTTAAAAAAATTGTTAATGGATATTTGATTAATAACGATAAATTAAGTTAGCTTAATAAAAAGTTAAAATTTCTGTCTACCCCACATAAATTATAATAGACCGAACATGTTTCGGCTTTATTAATACTTAAGCCATCTACAAGTACAACTGCATCTGTAAATGGAAACATGTATTGCTTATAATTTTTATTATTAAAAATGAATGTGGGTTAGACAGAATTTTTTACTTTTCATTAATCTACTAAACTTGCAATAAGAACGATAAAACAGAATATTAAGTTACTTTATTTCTAATTTTACGTCTCAAAATCTAACAAAGTTTAATTTTATTTTATACTCAATAAACTATCAAAATACAAATACATAAATATATAAGAAAATGTCAATTAATTTCAATTATGTATATTACATTACATTTTGTATTGAATGGCTAAATTTAAATTACAGACAATCAAAAATATTTGTGAAGGTACAGAATTGTTGAAACGTGCTCAAGGATCGACATTTTTTTTTCCCACATATATTAAATAATAAACACTATTGCATTTGGAATGCGTCCGTTGTATTTTATAATAGATGTACTTTTAAGTTTTGTAAATTCAATTATTTTGAAAAAAGAACAACGCCTCAGCATGTTTGAGGGATTTGCATGAGTATTATAGGCGCCGTGCCGGTTTAAAATCCTTTGTAGGTGTCTTTATTATAAACTAAGTAAAACGAAAAGAATTTAGGAGTTTCCCTCCAGTTGTTATTTTACGAGTTATTTTATTACTTGTATATACTTTTATTAGATCATAGAAAAATATGTTTTATTTAAAATAATATACATATAATAAATACAAATTTACTGTAAACTTTCTTCTTCTGAAAAATTAAATTTGTTTTATTGTACACCCTAATTATAAAATGCTTTCTTGACATAATTTATTTTAATTAAATTACATTTTAACCAAATTTAAAATAGTTTTATTTGGTTTAAGTAAATATTTCATTTAAGATGATTATAGTGGTTACTTATTAGTTATAATTTTATGTTTTAAACAAACTTAATTTTACTAAAGCCGAAACAACCCTTTTTTAAAAAACTTTTTACTTTTACGTATACATACAATAATTTTTTTGGGAAAACAAATGTTTTTTTTTGTATGTGGGATAAATAAAAAAAGATAAATCATCATTCGTAATAACAAAAAAACTGCAAGAGTCTTGCAAGATAGTCGATACCGATATCTTGCAGAGCTAGTCTTACATCCAGTCTTTGTCTTGCAATCTTGAATCTTGACTTTGATATTGCTAATGACGTTGTTGTCTTGCTCTTGGTCTTGTTCTTGCAAATGTTGCGGGACCAAGACAAGACTGCAAGACCAAGACCGATTTTGACCATCACTAGAAATGATGCAAAGTACAATATTGAAAAAGTTGTCGTCTTTGGTGATACTGAATTTTTTTAAAACTTATTTTTCATATTGTTAAAGAATGGGTTATGTAATTCCAAGTCAAAAAATGTTTATTGTTCTTAATTGTCATAAACTTAAATTGTTTGCTTTTGTAAACCGTCTTTGACAGTTCTTGCGCACTAACATAAACGACAAACTGTTTTTGAGAGATTTTGAGACTTTGAGGGTTTTGTAATCTATGTTCGACCAATAAAATGTTGTATTCAACTCATTTCTGTATGTATTGAGCGTTTTCTCTCTCGTAGACGTTGGATTTGTTAAATAAATAAATATTACAAAATTGTGTTCCATTAAAAATCATCAGATTCGAAATAATTCTATTGGAACCAACAAACTAACTTTAATTAGAAAATCACTGAAACCTTCAAATAATGTTTTTCAATACGCTGAAAAAAATTCAAAACAAAGTCCAGTTTAGATATAAATATTCTAAAATATTTATCAACTAAATAAGTTCAAAAATAAGCTTATAAATAAAATAAATTAATTGATTTTTGTTTCTACTGACCAATTTGTGTATCTGAAAGGTTAAAACATAAAATTTTACTCTTCAATGTACTAAAAACATTAGACACAGTAGTTAATTTATTATATTATTGACTCTCTGTAGACTCAAATACATTTAAAACTCATTTGCGCAATTTAGGTAAGACCTAGTTTTGAATTACACCGAAAAAAACTCGAGTTATTGCGTATAATACATTTTTTTGGTTTTGTTATAGTTTATTCTTTAACCTTTTTATTTATATAAAAGTGGCAGTAAAAACGATATAACAACTTTAATGTATTAATCAGTCACTTATACAAAAATGCACATTTACCAAAAAGTGCAGAAATCAATTAACGGCACCTAACCAGTTCTCACATACAGAAAAACAGCGCAAGTATTCGTAAGCATAAACCTATTATTTTATTAAAGCTTAAAGTGTTATCATTTTCTTTAAATTTAATTTTATTGACCATTTCATAGTAAGTAAATACGATTATTAATTAGCAGTAAAAGGATGTAAAATCCTTTAATAGATAAATTACTTTGTCGGCGCATTGCAGTTTTTTAATTATATGTAAATTTATCTGTTTTTAATTTAAGCAATTATTATTATAAACATTCAGGAAGCATAAAACTCTTTGACGTTAAACTTGGTGGTTTTATTATTTTTTTTAATCTAAATTTATATTCTATTTGGAGTATTAAAAAAAGGGAAACATTGTCTTAATTGATTAAAAATGCAAGGCGATGCCTATAATTCTTTTTTTCTGACATTTACTTATCAGAATGTTACCGATTAATTTGTCTTAGTAGTTTATTAGCGCGTATAAGTTTGACTGAATTAATTTATAGACTTTGAAAACTGAAACGAGATTCTCATGATTATTTTTTTTAATGTGTTGCATCGAAATTGCTCTTTTGTTTTAGTTTTAATTTAGGATTATTATCATAATTGCTACGTATCCAAAAATCTACCTAATTTTTGAATGTTTTTATGATTAATACACGAATTTTAAAATTCAATTATTGCGTGTAGTTTGTTAAGTTTAGACAAAGTTACTTTTAATTAAATTTTAAACACGAGGATGTGTGTTTAATATGTTACTGGGGTTCTTATATGTTTCAATATAACGCGTTTGCATTCTTTAGTAGTTTAGTCATACTTATGTCTTTTGCGAATTGGTAATATAATTTTGGTTCTGACAGGTGAACGGCTATTATATAGCTTTGCTGCAATTACCAAAGCAATGTTGTGTTTTAGTCAGACTATTGGTTGCGCGGTTATAAAAACTAAAATAGTGAGTAAGCAACGTTAGCGTACTGTCTTTTTATGCTAAATTCATTATGAAATGTAATCATTTAACAGCGGTACTTACCTCAAACATATGTTGTAAAATTAGCACCTACTTAAGCAAGTTTTCAGGCTTGTAATGTAACTACGACGATTTGAGTTACACATAAAGAATAAATTGATATTACAGGTAAATTTCATAACCAACGTAAAAACACATTTTTTTTATAATTGCGATAAAGCAAAGCAATTTTTTTACCGTTGTCAAAATAATTTATATATATATGATTGTGGCTGATAGCGACAACATCGCTTTCATTCTTTTGGTAGTGAGATGGCAACATCAACGGTTGGCGTACCTGGGGATGAAAAGGAAGTCGCTCTCCATTCTTCTTCGTCAGCTTTCAAAGAGTGCACGTCGTGATTAGAATTAGTACCTCATGTACAAGTCATAAATTAATTGTAAATATTATTTTTCTTAATTCTTGTAAGTTACTGTAAATAAAACCTTTAAAAGTAACATTGGTGACCCCGATGTGATCGTGAGGGAGTTTTAGAGGTTTTAGACAATTACAGAAAACACGTGGTTCCGTAAAGTGAAAAAACCGCGTCGCTTTCGTCGAACTTCGAACAAGGTCAGTGCATTAAACTTTCTAATAATAGTGATTATTCTGTGCGAACTAATAATGATGGCGGAAGAAAATATGGCGAGTGCAATAGGTCCAATAACGAGTCAAACAACCGAAATCGCAAGAGTTTCTGTAAAACTACCACAAATATGGCGTCGCAATGTTAAAATATAGAAGATGCAAGTCGAGGCTCAATTTGAAACTTCTTTCATAACATCCGAGAAAACAAAATTCAACCACGTTCTCGCCGTGTTAGATCCGGATGTAGCAGAATTAATATCCGACTTTTTAGCTCAACCATTAACCGCAACACCATATAAAGACCTCATGAACCGCCTTATAGCCGAATTTGAGGAATCTGAGGGTCGAAAAGTGACTAAATTATTAACAGAGTTGGAGCTGGGTGACAAAAAACCATCTCAATTACTTCGAGAGATGCGATCTTTAGCTGGCACACAAGTTAACGATGAGTTTTTAAGGACAATATTTATTCAGCGCTTACCAATTAATGTTCGTTCTATTTTAGCTTCTAGCAGCGATCACTTAGACAATTTATCAGGCATGGCAGATAAAATTATGGAATTTTCATCACCACAATTCTCAGCGGTGCATTCCATTAATCCTCCTGAACCATTACAAACAGATCGGTTTACTAAACTAGAGGCACAAATTTCTGAACTTACATCTATAATTAGTGAATTAAAGACTCGCTCACGTTCTCAATCGAGAAATCGTCAAGGTAATTTTAGGCGTAGGTCATCTTCCCATTCTAAGAATTGTTGGTACCACAATCGATTTGGTAGCAGAACTAATAAATGTATTGCACCCTGTTCATTTAAACCAACTGAGTCGTCCAAAAACTGCTAAGCCACTCACTCGATGCGGCAAGAGATGAGGGCTCTTGTAGTGGCCGCTTATTTATGTACGATCAATATTCAAACAAAAAGTTTCTAATTGATTCCAGAGCAGATATTTCTGTATTACCTCCAACTATGGTTCAGCGTAAATGTCCATCTAAGCGGATCTTATATGCCGGTAATGGATCTTCTATTTTAAACTTTAGAGAGCAGTTAATTAGTTTAGATTTAGGATTAAGTCGTAAATTATGTTGGCCTTTTACAATTGCAGATGTGCAATACCCAGTTATTGGAGCTGATTTCATTAGTCACTTTAGTTTACCGATTAAAAATAAATGTTTGATTGGCACGTTTATTAACATTTCGAGACCTGGTTTAACACCATCACCTGAACATGTATCAACAGTTCGTTTGATTGATCTTGCTCATAGATATTTTCATTTACTCCAAAAATTTTAAAGAAACTCCTGGCAAGTATCCTGATATTTGATATTTTCACATCATTTCAACTAAAGGTTCTCCCATTACTGTTAAAATTAGAAGATTACTACCTAAAAAACAAGCACAAGCCAAACTAGAATTTCAGCATATGTTAGATTTAGGCATTTGTAGACTTTCTAAAAGTAATTGGTCAAGTCCGATGCATCTTGTACCAAAAAAAGATGGATCATGGAGACCCTGTGGCGATTATAGAAGTTTAAATGCCATAACTATTCCCGACAGGTATCCAATTCCACATTTGCAGGATTTTAATACTCAATTAGATGGTAAAACTATTTTTTCTAAAGTAGATATTGTCAGGGCGTTTCATCACATACTTGTATCGGAGGAAGATATTCCCAAAACTGCAGTAATCACACCCTTTGGGTTGTTCGAGTTTCTCAAACTTCCTTTCGGCTTAAAGAATGCTGCACAAACATTCCAGAGATATTTGCATACAATCTTGAGATCGCTAGATTTTGCCTACTCTTATCTGGACGACATTTTAGTAGCTTCTTCATCGGAGAAAGAACATGAATTACATTTGACAAAACTTTTTACAACTCTCGAACAGCATGGGATTTGTATTAATTCATCGAAATGTGAATTTGGTGTCGCTGAAATTTCATTTTTAGGTTATAGAGTTAATAAATTCGGAATATATCCTCTTACGGAACGAGTGAAGGCTATACAGGAATTTCCACTTCCAGAAACGATCGAAAAGCTTAGAAGATTTTTAGGTCTTGCTAATTTCTATCGGCGTTCCCTTCCTCATTCTGCTGTGACCCAGCAACTGTTGTTCGATTTGTGCCAAAGTCCAAGGAAAAGAGATAAACGAAAAGTCAAATGGACTTCTCAATCTCGAGAAGCCTTTGATCGTTTAAAACAAGAACTGGTAAATGCTACTCTTTTAGTGCACCCATCGGCTGAATTGCCTTTAGTTTTAAGTGTAGATGCTTCTGATTTTGCCATTGGTGCTTCTCTTCAGCAACTTCGAAAGAATAATCTCGAGCCGTTAGGTTTCTTTTCTAGGAAACTTAGCAAATCACAGGTTTCTTACAGTACGTATGACCGTGAACTGTTAGCTGCTTACCAAGCAGTTAAACATTTTCGACATAATTTGGAAGGTCGTACATTTACCATTTATACAGACCATAAACCATTAATTTATGCGTTTGAGCAACGTCCTGAACGAGCAAGTCCTAGACAGCTACGACATCTTGATTATATTGGACAATTTACTACTGACATAAGGTATATACCAGGTTCGTCTAATGTCCCAGCTGACATCATGTCTCGTGTTGAAGTTATTCAGTTGTCATCCACCATTTCTCTTCAACAGATTGCTGAAGCTCAACTATCATGCGATGAACTCAAACATCTCATGGCGTCAGAATCCTCTTCTTATAAATTCCAAAACATACATCTGGATTGTAGATTAACGCTTATTTGCGATTCCTCTACTGAAAAACTTCGCCCTTTTGTTCCCTTCGCTTATCGTAGACAAATTTTCGATTCATTACATAATATGTCTCACCCTGGCATAGCAGCCTTAGTTAATCTTGTGGAGCAAAGGTTTTGTTGGCCCAGACTCAGACGTGATGTGTCACTATGGGCTAAAACTTGCATCGCTTGTCAACAGAGTAAGATATGGAAACACACTTCCAGTGCAATTGGTGTTTACCCACCAACCACAAGAAGATTCTCCCACATTAACGTTGACATCGTGGGACCACTACCACCATCACAGGGATATCGATACCTACTAACAATGATCGATAGATTTTCTCGTTGGCCTGAAGCTGTTCCAATAATAGACATCACCGCCGAAACTGTTGCTAATGCAATTTATTGCAACTGGATATTGCGTTTTGGTGCTCCAAAATTTATCACAACTGATAGAGGCAAGCAGTTCGACTGTCAGCTGTTTACGAGTTTAACTCGATTAACTGGAACAGAGCACAACAAAACTACTGCATACCACCCAGCAGCAAATGGGGTTATTGAACATTGGCATCGAATCCTCAAATCAGCGTTAAAAGCTAAGTTAAATCAAGATTGGGTCTTCACCTTACCATCGGTGATGCTAGGACTTCGATCTTATATCATCCCGGAACATCAAGCTACACCTGCAGAAATTGTTTATGGTGAAACCATTAGACTTCCGGTAGATATGTTTGAAGATTTACAGCCACACGATACACCACTGTTCTTAGACAAATTGAGAAATCATGTTCAAAGTCTTCGTCCAGTACCATTTCGACATCACTGCAAAAAAAGCATATTTGTTCACCCGGACCTCATGGAATCTTCACATGTTTTTATTCGGCATGATGCAGTAAAAAAACCATTACAGCCGGCATATGATGGACCTTTCAAAGTAGTTTCACGTAACCAAAAAACGTTTAAACTGCTGACTACTCATGGCGAGGAAACAATTTCTATCGACAGGCTAAAACCTGCATTTATCTTACGTGATGAAGATTCAATCCAAAATGGAAATCAAGAATTGCCTCAATCAACACCATCTACGACAGAAGCAGCAACGCCTCAGCCACCAATACATCTTCAACCCAACATTCAGAAAACCACAAGATGCGGACGTCAGGTACGGTTCCCTACCAGATTTCAAACCGACGTTATCACTGGGGAGGGAGTATGTGGCTGATAGCGACAACATCGCTTTCATTCTTTTGGTAGTGAGATGGCAACATCAACGGTTGGCGTACCTGGGGATGAAAAGGAAGTCGCTCTCCATTCTTCTTCGTCAGCTTTCAAAGAGTGCACGTCGTGATTAGAATTAGTACCTCATGTACAAGTCATAAATTAATTGTAAATATTATTTTTCTTAATTCTTGTAAGTTACTGTAAATAAAACCTTTAAAATGATAATTACCAGAAAAAACAATAATTAACATATAGCACTTCAATTATTTAAAATTTTAAAAATTGCTATGTCTAATATCGTTTAAACAACAACGTTTCTAAGGTTTTTAAATTAATTTCATCTTTAAAAAAACTTTTTTTTTGATAAGACATATTGCTTCCACTAAAAAGTGCAAACGCAAAAAGCACTATCGTAATTGAAGAAGAAATTGACACCTTTAAAAAAAATTAACTACTTTTGTTTTAAAGTTTACCTAATATGGAGACAGTACAAAGTAACTAAATACATTAAAACAAAATAACACTAGATAAATTAAAGAAAATATTGTGGTTTGTCTCTTCTCCAACATGTAGGTGAGATGAGCAATGAATATTTCTATTTTTTCCTGCAGAGTAGCTTTCCAATAATCTTTTTTGCATCTCATTAAGTGATAGCCTAATGCAAGACCAAGACAAGACGACATAGGTCTTGGTCTTGGTCATGCACTAGTTCGTCTTGCACTTGGTCTTGTATTGATATCCTTAATCTCGGTCTTGCTATTGGTTTTGAATATGGAGTTTTGGTCTCGGTCTTGGTCTTGGTCTTGCACGCAAGACTCTTGTATTGTTTCATTTTTACACCGTACTATAAATAAAACTTAACAATGAAAGTCAATGTTGTTAAAAAAATTTTTTTAATGGATGTTTGATTAATAGCAAAAAATTACTTTACTTTAATAAAAAGTAAAAAATTTTTTACTTTTCATTAATCTACTAAACCTGCAATAAGAACGATGATACAGAATATTAAGTTACTTTATTTTCAATTTCACATGTCAACAATTTAACAAGATTTAATTTAATTTTATACTCTTGTATTGTTTCATTTTTACACCGTACTATAAATAAAACTTAACAATGAAAGTCAATGTTGTTAAAAAAAAATTTTTAATGAATGTTTGATTAACAGCAAAAAATTAATTTACTTTAATAAAAAGTAAAATTTTTTTTACTTTTCATTAATCTACTAAACTTGCAATAAGAACGATGATACAGAATATTAAGTTACTTTATTTTTAATTTCACATGTCAACAATTTAACAAGATTTAATTTAATTTTATGCTCAATAAAATATCAAAATACAAATACATAAATCCATAAGCAAATGTTAATTAATTTCAATTCTTAATTTTGAAGGACCTTCAAATTGTATATAACTACATTTTTTTTTGAATGGCTAAATTTAAGTTACAGGCAAGTAAAAATATTTGTGAAAGTACAAACTTGTTGAAATGTGCTAAAAGATCGACAATATTTTTCCCACAAATATTAAATAATAAGCACTATTGCATTTGCAATGCGTCCGTTGTATTTTATAATACATGTACTTTTAAGTTTTGAAAATTCAGTTGTTTTGAAAAAAGAACAACGCCTCTGCATGTTTGAGGGATTTGCATGAGTATTACAAGCGCCGTGCCGGTTAAAAATTCTTTGTAGGTGCCTTTATTGTAAACTAAGTATAAGTGCTTTTTAGTACAAATTTAGAATTATGAATTTGGGACTTTTGTACAAGTTGTTATTTTACGAGTTATTTTATTATTTGTATATATTTTTATTAAATTATAGAAATGTGAAGGGTTTATATTCGATAAACTCAAAAAAATATTAAATTAACTCAAATAAACTAATGTTACTAAAATTCAAAACAGCGTCTTTCAACACTGTAGGAATCGATGAGAATTAATATTTTATTGGTACCTATCTAAATAATATGCTTTATTTAAAATTTAGAATATCGTTTTGTTTAAATACAAATTTACTGTAAACTTTTTTTTTCTGGAAAACTAAATTTGTTTTATTGTACACCCTAATTATAAAACGGTTTCTTGGCATAATTTATTTTAATTAAATTATATTTTAGCTAAATTTTAAATAGTTTTATTTGGTTTAAGTAAATATTTCATTTAAGATGATTATAGTGGTTACTTATTAGTTATAATTTTATTTTTCAAACAAACTTCATTTTACTAAAGTCGAAACAACCCGTTTAAAAAAAACAATAAAACAGAAACAAAACAAACCAAACAAAAAAACAAATGTTTTTTGTGTGTGGGGTAAATAATAAAAAATAAATAATCGTTCGTAATAAAAAAAACTGCAAGAGTTTTTCAAGATAGTCTTGCTTTTGCCGATATCTTGCCATCCTGTTCATTAATTGTAATCCCCGGTAAGTTTTGTGTGGCTACATAATTGTCTTATTTCTTCATTATTTACAGTAACCATTCTGTTATCTAATGGTTGTGGAAGTGCTGTCATTAGCTGCAAATTTATGAGCTACGTCTATTTTTACTTTCTTATAAGGAAAACATAGTGATCGCATTTTTTGCATAATTCTACGTTTTAAAGTTTTTGACAAAAAAATTTGGGTGTCTGTGTGTGTCTGTGCGTGTGTAACGATGTACCCACGATAACTCTCGAACTAAAAGTCCCAGTAACTTGAAATTTGGCATGGAACTGGGGTTTTTATATTTTCTCGGTTCTATGAAAAGATGGGTCTGATAAAAAACCGGAGGTTGGTGTATCTGCCATTTTTAACAGTTTTTCTTATATAATTTTGTACGTATGTAAATTATTCGAATTATTTTTTTTTCTTACAGAGATAATTCTACTAACAATTTATTCAAATAAAAAAAAATTTAGCATTAATAGTTTATTACATATTTGATTTATAATTTAAAATGAATTCACAAATATAATATAAGTTCGAATCCGGCCTGCGACGATTTTTTTAAGAAAAATCCCAGATATCCTTACTTGGGTTAGAATATTCCACGTACCCGGACGAGAGGCTGTCCAAATCCTTTCTTTACACGGCGGATTTCGTTGTCATTTAAAACGGATTAGCATTTTGGATAACGACAGCTGTCCGTCGTGTAGCGTTCCTGACACTCCAGCACATCGGATTCTGGCTTGTCGTGAATTCAATGACGTTCGTGGTAACCTGTTAGCCATGATCAACTCTTATCCCAAATTCCCTCAGGCCATCTTTAGACTAGTGCCGGATATAAATATATATATATAGGCTTTTTGCAAAGAAAGACCAGTTAGAAGTTTCTTTAGTTTTTACTAACGTATGCATGGTATTAAATGTTATTCTTTTGTAAACAGCAATGGCAACATAGAAGTTTAGTTTCTTTATATAACATTGCATATTTATTTAGAGTCACTTTAGTTTATTATATTTTTAGTTACATAACGCGTTTGATTTTCGTTTTAGCTGTCGCTGTTTCTTCAATGCTTTTTGTCGCTCATTCATATGCAGATCCTTTTCCTTATCGACTTGGTATTAACCTAGAAGCGAGATTACGTTGTAAAGCAAGTACCTCACAAAATCACGTGCTCACATAGCACGCACAAATATTGAACCCATCCTACCGGTCTTGTATGATAATCCTATCTACTCGCAACATTTCTTTACTTAACCTATCCCTCTTGTAGCGAACTTGTACTAAGCAAATTTGGGTGGTATGTTATAGGATTGAAAGAAGCAAAAATTCTGAAAAACAGTTAAAAATGAAGGGAAACTGAAATATAAAGCTTGAAAACCATGTATTATTTAACAACGGGGATGTAGATAGGATGTTGAATTCTATCACAAATTAATGCAATGCAAAAATTTCAGGTTCATAGCTATTTAGTATTGTACTAGCTACAACAAATAAGTTTAATTACAAAATGGAAAACACCAATGGGTAGAGAAGTAGTAGACCAAATCAAATTATGCATTGACTTTAAACAAGTCTACGAAAAGAAAGAAATTATACAGAGCTATGATAGAATTGGGAATTAGCAGTAAATTGATAAACACGGTTCAAGTAACTTCGAAAGACAAGGAAAGCAGTTGCTGATGAAAAAACTATCTTAATAAAATACCTGGTCCAAACAGAACAATGAACTAAAATATTCTTTTTTTTTCTGTCTTCTAATTAGGTTGAAAGTCTGTTTCTTTTCAATATTACCTTTTCTTATTCTTGGATTGGTTTAAAATTGTCGCTTCGTCGGTTTTTAGTCATGATCGGTTGTACCGTGCTTTTGTATATTCTTGATTTTGTTTTCATATTCAATTGCTTATTTTTCCAGGTATCTGTTGGGATACTTCATTCTTGACATCACCGTAACTCGATATTTATATTCTGAGCAACTTGAGGACATTACCGGTTTGGTAATGTTTTGCTTTAATTCAAATGAGATTGCATAGATTCTTTCTCTGTTGGTATGCAATTTTTTGAACAGATATTTTGCCGTTGTGTTAAAAAATTTTTAATTTTTTGCTGATCGTTTTCATTTTTAGCAAATAGTACCGCAGCATTAACGTAGCAGAAGATTCTTGACTTCCCATTTTGTAACCTTTATCAGACTAAAGCTTTATGATTTGTCTATAACAATATTAAATAACAATAGGTTAACAAAATTTTTGGTCGAATTCTATTATTTACAGATATTTTGGCGGTAAGCTTCCCATTTAGTTGTATTTGCATGCTGTTTTTTGAGTAGATGTTTTTGATGGTCTTGACTAAACTTGCTCATTATGCTTATCAAATTATTAGGTATATTTGGTTGTCGGAATAAAGTAATCGTTAAGGACTTTTTGAGCGTACGGTGTTGAATTTTAAAGGACTACAGCAATTTCTAGCATTGGAATTAGTAATATTTAAAGAAAAAGTTCTGTTGAGTATAACCTCCACACTACGATTTATGCTAAACAGTAAAATTTGTAACACTTTTAAAGTCTATTTAATATTTCTAATTGTTTTTGCAAAACCGTAACCTATTCATATTACTTGATTATCGCGAATTATATCGTTCGGGTTAAATTAATAACAACTGTACCGTTAATATAATTGTAATTAAGTAATTACACAATTTTTGAATATGTGCGGTTTGTTTTTTGTGTAAATATGCACTTTCAAGCCGAAAGTTTCAGACTCGAAATGACTGCAGCCGCAGGATCCATCGTATGGTAAGGTTAATGTTGCAAATGATCTTTTATTCTAATATTCCCATTCTATTTAAATAATAATAGATTGTAATTTAGCTGTAGTTAGACAAAGCGTTTAGGTTTTTAAAGTTGTATAATGCTGACGTGTTTGTTATCTTTTCTAGCCTAAGCCAACTTAACATTTCCGAATCATTTTCGCTTGGTTTACGTCACGTTTTTCTAAATAAATTTACAAAACCTCAGTAAAGTAGTGTATACATATATATTTTAGTGTTTTTTTAACCATCGAGCATCAAAAACTTTAACAAAATAATTTAGAAATTTTTAGGTGTTCCTGTGAACTTGAATTTAATGGAATTAATGCTTTTTACTTTGGCATTTTAACTATGTAACTATTTATTAATACATAGTTTAAGCATCAAACTGCTAAATTCGACACATGCGCAAGAATTTTTAAAATGCAAAAAAAAATTTAACAAATAAGTAAATTGACGTTTTCATGCATGACAAAGGTAGCAATAAATAAATATTTTGTAGGAGGAAGTAAGAGGAAATCTAAAGTTTGTAGATGCTTTTGTTACTTGTATTAGGGCTATCATTTTTGTTTCTACTATTTTTATTTAAGTTCCTTTTGATTAATAATTTTTCTAAGTAAAACTTGTTTGATATTTTAGTAAGTTGCACCGTAACGACAAAAGGGACAGCACGGTCGCAGCAAACTATATTTTTTAACCTACTTACAATGCTGATATTTATATTGAGATGAGCTATTCTAACCCTTAATTTCGTTGTGATTATCCACTTGTTTTGAAAATTTCTTTAATTTTCAATTAATTTTATTAATGAAACATTTACTTTTTCATCAAAAATAAAAATAAAACACACGTTTAATTTTTACTTTCCTATAAGAAAAGTATAGCAATCGCAGCTTTATTCAAAATTTTTTTTGCAGAATTTTACATTTCAAGGTCTCCTGAATCAGAAAAATGTATTTTTGACAAAAAAATTAGGTGTCTGGGTATGTGTGTCTTTGTGTAACAATGTACTCACGATAACTCTCAAACCAAAAAAACTGGAAATTTGGTGAGAAGCTGGTTTTATATATTCTCTCGATTCTATCAAAATTGGGTCTTATAAAAAAACAGGAAATGGGTGTATTCACCACTTTTAACAGTTTTTCTTATATAATTCTGTACGTATGTAAATTATTCGAATTATTTTTACAGTTTCTTATAGAGATAATTCCTAACAAATTATTCAAATAAAAAAATTCTAACAGTTTATTAGATATTTGATTGATAAAATCCATTCTATATATAATCTAGGTTTGAATCTTGCCTGCGACGATTTCTTTAGAAAAAAATCCTTATCTTGAAGGAAAACCAAGATACGTTAAAAATAACAATTTTTCTCTATATTCTTTTGACTTGGATATTGTTCTTTAATTTGAAAATAAAGAATAATTAGAAATTCCTTATAGGAAAGTTCTGTGGTGACCACACCAGTTTTTTTTTGGTTGCAGAAGCATCTATATAACCTTCAGCAATTTCCAACCATCATGCTTTTTAATAGTAATCAGGTCATTACCATTGTTTGCTAGGTGTAACACACTTGACCTTCGAAAGAAATGGTTAGTGAAAAGCTCAGGTTCCAGTCGTTTCAAAAAACTTGCAATTACTTTCTGTACTTTACTAATTGTATTAATTCCAAATGGACTGTTAATACAATAACCATTTTGGTATATTTGAAAGAATAGGGAGTTACCCAGTAAACACAAAATTGATAATGTTTAGTAACAGTTTCAAAACAAAAAAATTATGATTCACTCTTGTTTCAAACATAAAAGAAACCTAACTGCAATAAAATAGCTATAAGTTCATCGCTGTTTCATTTATTTGAATCAGTATAGTTTCGGTATTTTAAATTCAAATCTGTTGCAAACTAAATGTTGCATTCGGTTTACGTTTTAAAAGCTTCGTTCTTGAACTGATACTAAATGATCGATACATGTATGATTTTTTTGTTTCAATAATGAACTAAAACAATTCTTTCAATAATATAATAATACATTTTCGAATGCACGTTTCAAATTTTGTTGCACAATAAACATTTTTAAATACAATATCACATTGAGTTTTTTACATATTGCAACTTTCCTGGATGTGGTCTTTTCACGGAAGCTTCGAAAACTGCATCAGTTACTGTTGGGTAGCAACTTTTAACCGCATCTGTAACATAGAAATAAATATTTCATTTATATACATACATAATCATAGAGTTACACAAAATTAATTACATTTTTTAATCAAAAACAACACAAACTTAATATAAATATCACTTTAGCAATCATTAGAAAGTTATAAAAACACTGTGAATACCTTTAGCTGTACATAATCGTATAGAAAACTTGAAGAATTGAACTGTAATTATAAATCCTAAAGTATCATCAGATTTACGCAATAATCTACCTTAACGCAATCATGTGTGTTAATTTACATTTTTTTATACAATTTAAAACATGATACATAAAGAACAGAAATGATAATAATATTGGTTACATTTATGGATTATAATAAAATGCTTCGACTTACCGTTTATTGTTCCATTGCGTAATTGTACACACAGCATCACTTATCAAACTGCAACCAAACAAGTGAAAAGATATCAATTTGCAGCGCAAGCGTTGACGACAGTAATCAAAAATATAGCAACGACTAATGCTGACTAATCACAAAGTATTCGTTTTTACTAAAACGATTCTACTGTTTTGAAAATAATTCAGTTTTATTTAACCGATCTTCAAACAATTCTAATTATTCAAAAAATATTCGGCTTTAATAAACCAGTTTTTAGACGGTTGCTGATTATGGGAAAAAAATTGCAAGTACTGAAACGGTTTAAAACTGATTGTAAAAAATCGGAACTCTTTCAATTTATTCACTGTCAGTTACATGTAAATGATATAAAAATGGAACTAACACGAAACAACGTAATGAAACAATTGTTTTAATTTTGTGACTGTAACAGTTTCAATCCGTGTTTACTGGGTAGTTACTTGTTTAGGACGAAAACTCATCATAAATGTCTTTGCATGTAATTTTTTGTTTTCGGTATAGATACCACAATAATAGTTCGTTAATATACTATTAAAGATAAGCATTAAAAACACAGAACTTAGAATAAATTTAAACGTCTCTTATTCATTCAAATATAGCAAATTTTAACTATTATTTTCCTCATTACTGTATATATAACGTTAGAGATGGTTTACTTGTGCTTAATTGTTATAAATGTTATTACTATTAAAGCAATTAATTCTCTGTGGAGTGTTTTGTTTTAGACATCATAATTCCATTTTGTTAATTTAATTAATGAAGAAACAGTTTCCCTTATTGTTGATTTAAATAATTCATTTTTATCTTCTGAAAAATTTTGGTTCCAAGTAGTTTTTCAAAACTTGTGCTGTTGTTGTTTCTTGACTTATATGTTTTCTTTTTGCTTAAGGACTAATCTAGTTGGAGTAACAGTAGAGACAGATATATCTGATGAGGAGGAACACTCAGAAAGTGAGGACAAAGCCATACTTTGTGGGGGGCTGAGCTAGACAAAGTTTAAGTTGGATACTAATTTTCTTCATCAATCTCGTCTTGTTCTATTTTATTTTTAGAACAAATTGCTTATTTGACTTCTATTATGTAGAAATGATGTCAAAAATCTTATTCTCTTCTTATATTTTCACGATTTTTTTTACTGCAGCATTACCACTTTTACTTTTTCAAAGTTTTATTGCTTTTTTATAATTATCTCTCAACTTCTTCCACTTATCCTTACATGTAAAACGAAATAGTCAAAAAACATTTATACACATTAGTAAAAACAAAACAATAATATATTACATGTATGTTTAATAACTTAATATAACATAAATATGTTTTTTTTTAATTTTTGGCAATAAGTGATTCATTTCACACTATTGCAAACAATTATAGATTGAGACATACTGCTGTTTGAGAAATAGTTCACAGTACTTGTGAAGCAATATAGACACACTTCCACTACTCGTGATGGCAACGCCCGACTTAAATTTGTGGAATTCCATTGCACAAGATTTTCATTGGTGATGGAATTTTTCGGGCTGCTTGTAATTCTTGGATTTCAGTTTCAGATCTTATTAGCATTAGTTGATGAAGATTACCGGTTCATTGCTGTAGATGAAGGTTTGTTTGGAAAAAACAGCAATGCTGGCATTTTTGTTAATTCAGTGTTGGTTAAAACTGTACTAAATGACAAACCTAATTTTCTACCTGAGAAAGATCTGCCAAATTCAAACGTATCATTTCCCCATGTCATTGTCGGTAATTAAGCCTTTCCATTATCTTGGTAAACAATCAAAAGACGATTAAGAGAAACGCATTATTAATTACAAATTAAGTCGTACAAGATAAATGTTAAAAATGCTTTTGGAATTTCGACAAAAAAGGTTATATTATAAAGTTGTTGTTTACACAACTTTCTTAGAAATGATAATTTGGCAAACACATTTGAAGACAAACAAACAGAAGGATCGGATAATAATAGTATCAAATCAACCAATACTATTTTAAACATTCTTCAAAATTGTGGAAAGAAAATTACAACAAAATTAATCTACATTGTTACCAACGGTGATACGTTACACTTCCGATTTGCGCAAAAAATTTCGAATGTTCTTCTACGCGGCTCATCCCTACGCTGACGTACACTACGTTATAATACGCTCAGATGTATATAATTTAATAACAAAAAAAGGTAGCGGCGCTGCTCGTCGTTGCGCTGCGCTGACGGCAAATGTGCGTCTACCTTTAATCTTCAGAATCTGATAAAGAAACTAATCTTTGGCGCTTAATTTAAGATGTTGTTTTTACTAAAACTTTAAGGTTATCTCAGCTCTAGGTTTTTTATTTACTTCTAACAATGTTTGAAACTATTTTTTTTGCGATTTATGTGTTCTGATGTTTGTATCAAAAGAGAAATGATGACTAGAGTTTGTTAGGGTAATTTTGAAGCTTTTGATGCTTTTAGCTTTATTCTGCATGCCAGATATTTCTGGTTGTGGACTAGAGAATGTCGACGTTGAATACTTAATGGTTTTGCAGACGACGTGGTGTTTAGTGTTAGACTAGGTGTTGACTGTAAATTATTCTGATCTGGATCCAAACTAAAAACAGTGTTAGAATTTCTGTGGTTTCACAAACAGAAGTTGCAACCTTACCTCATGCATTTCGCAATAGTTTCCCAATTTATGTGACGTAATAGACTGTTTTTATGAATAGCAATGGAAAGGCTGTAAATAATGACTAATATAAAGCAACAAACAAAATTAAATTCCATTGTTTTGATTATCAAATTCAAGTCATTCAACATCAGACACATGAAAGATGAGTGCTTATTGAAAAGTAGAAAAACTTTTTCTGGTGTTTTTCTAAAGAATAAATGATTCTTTAAAGAATAAAAAAAATAAAAACCCATAAATTGGCATGGAAGGTAAAAAAGTTGACATGGATTTAATGACAACAAACGTCAATGATCTATTGACAAGTAACGCTTTCAAAATTCTAACTATAAAATAAGTTATAAACAGTGTTCGTATAATAATCAAACACATCAGTATTAGTAAACAGCTGTTTTGTTCTTTTCAAACTTGTCAGCACTAGGATGCACTAATGTGTTCCACAACTATACCAACAGACAACCGTAGTCTCTTATGTCATTTAGGCATTACCAATATATTTCAAATGTTTTTGAAACGCAATTTTGTGGTAAGAACACCACGCATAGTATATAGAAAACTAAAAATTTGTAATAAAAAATACAGTGACGGAATAACGAACGTATAATAAAAAGTAAAAATACATTTAATGAATGCAAAATAATAATTTGACCACGGCAAGCAATCGTAAGCACAGACCTTTGGGTGATATGTTGAATGCAAGTAAATACAAAGATGTGAACTCCTTAAATTTATTAATTATAACTTAATAACTATTTACATTAAAGAACAATATTTGAATTAAACATATTAGAAATAAAACAGGATTTAAAATAAAATATTTGGACGCCAACCACCTATTGGTGATGAATAAAAAGCGTAAAATCTTACATCTAATTATTAATTATTGATATTAAATGCAAATGTCGAAAACGTTTGATTTGTTATCGAGTGAAAAGTTTTAATAACACAATTTAATTATTTGAAGATAAAATGCAGTATCTTAATTTTAGTTGACTCACCATGTTTAATATAACGTTATCGGATATCTTCTATTTTTAGCACATACTTTGTTCTTGTGATAAAATTCTTCTAAAGGAATGTAGATTTCAAAACACACCAGCAAGCATGAATTATCAATGTATAATAAACTTCATTAACGAAAAAATCCAGTAATTAAACGACAAAACCAACATGAAAGATCCAGTTAGAAACGAAATACCAGAAAATAAGAAGGCGAAGGCCCTAAATATAAATAATTAGAATGGTTTTTTAAATGACATCACGTACTCACGCTGCATTTACAACGGCCTTCAAAATAAAGTCCTTTGTCTAACGATTGCGTAACATTGCGAAACCACTAAAAATGTTGTAGAAAAATTATATCAAAATAAAGGTAAACTCACCAATAATTAGATGGAATGAATAAAAATTAAATTACATAGGTTTTTACGCCATAATCAAGAAAATTTTGTCTTCCTCGCATCACACACGTGAACTGCGCGAGATTGTTCAAACGGAAGTGAAGTTTCAGCTACACTTAAGTCGGTTAAAACAACGCGACGTTGCCAAACTGAATAAATTTACGTGCAATATTAGTTGCAGAAAATAAATAAAGATAAAATTGAATTTTAATGTAATGAATTCAAACGGGACCTTACAAATTGACACGGAAGGTAGGTTTCTACGTTCCAAAAACATTTTAAAAAAAAATTATTGAATGGAGATATGCTGATTTCTCAAACATTTTTATTCGCAATCTAGGTCTTCTTATTATTTTTATCGTTAAAAATGCATTAAGGGTAACTTCCTTCTCCATTGATGCAGGAAAGTACACTAACTGTTTCTACTTTTTTGCCGAAACTAATACTGGCAACCGATTTAAAACATTTTGCATCTATTACCTCAGACGCTGCTGTGTTTAATTGAAAACCTGTTTTCTTTGTATTGCATACACTCTCTGGTTTATCAAATAATGAATGTGTTGTAAAAACATCTTCCAGTTCTTTAAAATTTTCTGCCACAATTTCTTTCGGCATTTCTTTAACAGAAGTGTTTTCGGATTTCCGAACGAAATATTCCGGCCTTTTTAAAACATATTATAGCCGTTTGTAGTCTGCTTTGCCTAAAAAAATAAAAACTAACACTTTAAAATACTTTTAACCTAATTATATAGTTATTATTCTAACATTTTTTCATGTAGATGCAAACCCATGCTGTTGCAGTTTCCTTCATAAGTGCGATCAATTGTCTGGTCTTAATTTATTTGTTTTTGTTAAATTTTGTAGCATGAAATATTTGGAAATTCCTAACTACCTCATTTACTTCTAAATTTACTGACTCAGACTAAGAGCAGTATTTTATACTCATTGAAGTAAAATGGGGAGGGGGTATGTAAATAAGAAATTCAAAAAATTAAAGAAAAATTTATAGTAAATTTTATTGAACTTAAAGCATGTGTTCAAAGAGCCGTTCATTTAGTTCATTACAGAAATGTACTCTTTGAACTGTAGATTTTATTGAGTTTTGCACCATCCTAGCTGTTAAGTCTTCTACATATTCAACAGATGTTTCATAAATGAGATCTTTCATGTGTCCCCAGAAAAAGAAATTGAGGGGAGTTAGGTAGGGAAACTGCGACAATTCCACCACGTTCAATCAATCTATCGGGGAATTGCATGTCCAACCACTCTCTGACGGCTAGAGTAAAATATGAGAAAGCTCCATCATGTTGGTAAAACATTCTGCCTCTTGCTTCTATAGAAACTTTTTCAATAACTTCTGGAATCACTTCGCGTAGAAATTCTGCAAAAGTGTGTGTGTTTTTTTAATTTGAATTAAAGTTGTAAATTTTTGTGGACATTTGCTATACTGTGTTAACGTAATACCCTGTATATTGAATTAAAATTAGATTCCAGTTTTGATGCCCTCTGCCGATCTTTCTGGTTACTGACATGTTGCGGAATTCATTTTCACGCTGTCAATTACCTAAGATGGTCTGTGTCGTTTGATTGGTCTAATCCAAAGATTTAATAGTACATCCACTGTGATGGACATGAAATTATAAATTAATTACGTGTTTAACATAATTTATTCGGCACAGGGTAAAATATTTACATCCGTATTGTTAGGATTCTTTTGTAATTCCTTTCTTAATTTGATAGCCGTTCCGCCACGCTTTGACCACATGTTCGATTCAATAAAAGAACAATGAAGAATTAATATTGATAAATACCTTCACTGAACGCTTAGGATTCTGGAAGGCATATTATCCACAACGAAAACGAAGTCTTGACCAGCATTTGCGTTTGAGATGTTATTTCTTATACGCCAGTCGATTGCGATACCCACCTTTTCGTAATTGCATATGACAGCATTCGATACAACGGGTTTTTATATCTAATTTCCTTTATTATTAACGATTTTGTAGCTTTCTATCTTCGTGAGTTATTGCGTTGACACGATTTGCTATTCATATCTATTCCAGGCTCACTCGCCGGGGAAAACGTTTTCTTCGATCAAGTAGGTACTGGATTGTGGGTAAGTTTATTTAATTATTTTGTCGCTGTCAGAAAAGTCACTCACGGAACTTTTGTTTATGTTAATTTCCGTAATTACAATCATTGCTGCAATACCATTAAGGTAGTTTCATTAATTATTTTGTGTGTATCGCATGCTGTGTACAAACGATATTTATTACAAAATTTTCTTCGCTATTCATTTCAATTCAACTTATATATTGTGTGTTGCCTATACTTCTGGCATTTATGGAATGAGAATTACGTTACTAAATTAAAGTTTTTATACCTGTTTAATCTTTCTTTTATGGTAACATACCTTTCTCTTTTAATGTGGTTACCCGAACATTAGAGTAACAAGGATTACAAACCTAAAAATTTGTTACAAGCTTGGACCGTCTGTCTTGATCGAGGCAGAAGTGTTAATTATAAAAGATCTGGCGCCCTTAATTATTATTCACTTGAACCTCACTTATCTCCGACTGTGTGAGTTGGCCGTGCAAGGTTCGTAAGACCTATAAGCTTGTAACAACTGTATGTCGGCTAACATTCAATTTTCTAGCTACAGCGCGCGTATTGGATAACGGATTTTCCTCAAACCGTTTAAAAACCGCTTTTTTCAATGCAGATTGTCAAACCCATGATTGTCGGCCGCGGACATGATGCGATCCCTCAAAAGACCTCTTATCCTACAGGCGTTGATCAACAGCTCCAAATTTGCGGGCGTTTGGAAGTTGTTTATTTAAACATTTTTCATGGTACCGTTGGCGTGCGGGGCGTAATGTATGGGCTTTCCCGAGCAGAAGGTGCATATCGGCAAGTTTAACTTAAGTGAATCTGTACAATTTGCACGTTAACGGAACAACAACAAAAACACAACAGTAACACAACAGCAAGATGGGTTTACAAGTAAATCACCAAAAAAATGTTTAAAGACGAACAAAATCACGATTTATCGACCAATGCTTACTTAATTTCGTCAACACATGCGCAGAAATTTAAGCGGCGCCTACTTCTTCTCTTCGATACCGACTCGGATTCCAATGTCACATACTAAATCTGAGGTTTGTGCTGTCTTAATCTTAAGTCTGTGGTTTCAAGTGTATTGGCACAAAATGATACTATTCACATGGCCTATCAGCACAGAAAAACTTTGCACCCTATATATTGTAATACGTGTTTTTCTAAGCCTAACATACATATATTTTTGTAATTCACACTTTCAAAAATTATACAAATTAAATATTTATTGAATTTCAATAACATTCGAAAATTTGTATTTTTAGCTAATGTCTTTTATTAGAATATTTAAAAATCTGTTTAATTTAAATTTTAATTTGAGTTTTCTGTTATTGGATGTTTGAAAATTAATTTTATCAGGTATACGTAAACCGTTTAATTAAAGCAAATTCTTAACCTCTTCCGCTCCAGTGTATCCACGTATAGATATTTCTGACTAGGCTGCTACGGACCAACATATCCACATTTGGATATTTAAGCATATGAATTATGCAAACGGTTTTTAACTTTTATTATTATCCTGTTACGATAAAACGGTAGCTTAGAGCCTTAGAGAGTAAGTCGTAGGTGTATAAATGATAAGATTCAATTTAGAACTTTGATGTGCCGATTATAATGTAATTAAAAAAGCTCCAAAAGAAGAGGAATGAATATACATTACAGATGCTCGTTTACATCTGACAAACAATGAAATAAACAAATCGAACAACACAAGCATAACAACGAAAATATTTATTTCAACGATAACATAAGAGAATAAAAACAAATAGAATAAGAAATATATATCAATTAAAGGTTAGTCAACAAATACAACAACAATACAGAACCCTTAAATTAGACAAAATCTTGTACACGTAAGCAAAAATTGATTGCAAAAATAGTAAAACAAAGCGCACCGTTAAATTTGTGACATAAAAAAAAGACTGTATATGTTAGTCGTGATAACAAGCGTAATATGTCAAATCGTACGTGTATACGACCGACCTCAAAGTGAATAATTACAAATAAAAAACAGTAAACTTACATCCTTTCGAATATGCGATTAGCTAATGGCACATGCAACACAAATTTCTTAACATTTTTGCAAACTAAACTGATACATTTATACACAGTTACTACAAATAGGTTGCTAAATTTTATACGATTGATTAAAAGTAAAATGCGCTAGTCAATTAAGATATGTTAACAAGTGTGCCTTTCAATTAGTGGTAGTACTTTTTACATTAACAGAACTGTAAACAATTGTGCCAATTTCCCCATCTAACGCAGTAACAGAACTTTAAACAATTGTGTGAATTTTTCCATATAACGCAGTAAAAGAACATGTGCGGGTGACCAATGTTGCTATAATAACAAAGGAAAATTATATCGCGCTGTAAAATGAAAATGTACTCTTACTCAGGCGAATTTCTCACAACCAACACATCCAAAACCGCAAATTACTTGCTCAACACAAGTGTGAAAGTTCTAAGATGCTTAATGTGTGAAAATTCCTAGGCATGGCGTTGCTTAACGTTTGAAGTAAAAATATGATTATCAGTGACCTCCAGTGCGTAAATAATATTATTACTTGGCAAAATTTATACAGTACGAAAACTATACCAAAATTTTTTTGACATAACAATATTTTCTTGAATTATTGGTCTGATAGTACACCTATATCTATTGGTGGATATGCTAGTAGAACAATATTATAGTAGTTTGTAAACAAACTGTGACTTTAGCCATTTTTAGTAATTGCTTGTGTTCCGTTGTAAAAGTGTGCAAACGTGTAAGACGAGATTTATTGATTGTGTTTACAAGCATATGCGTAGACAATAATTACGGATCCGTTTGATGACAAGGTACCTATACGTGTGCCCAAATACATATATCTGAATATGACTTTCACTCGGCCAATGTTATTCTGAAACCTGTAAGAAAAAAATGTTTGTGTTTATTGCTTTACCTCAAATTCCACTTACCAGATTAGATTTTTTCCGAGAAATTTGTTAAAATTTGGTAGATCCTGTTTCAACTTTTGTTATTGAAGAACAATTGGTGTTACACAAAAACTAAACGAAGCCGATTTAGATTTAAAATATGTATTTTCTTTGTGCCTTAGTGCACCTAACCTTTGTGGATATAGATGGCATTTTTGTATTTATATTGGTAAAAATATATAACATGTGTCATATACACCTGTAGACCACAAGCCACCAATATGAAACCCTCCCCCCCCCCCCGTGAGAATTTATGACTTTTCTTTTTTGTTGTTGGTATTACGTACCAGATTAGGAATTCAATTGTTAGCTCTTTTTAAATTACAACATATTCCAGAAAATAAAGAAAAATTTAATAATTAAAAAAAAATTGTTTTGTTTAATATTAAACTACAAAAGGGTACATTAATTACCATATTTTTTTATGAACGTATTCAGTATTTAAGGTCTAATAATGAAAATAATTTTTTTATAAAAAAAACTCAACTAACAGCATATGATTTTATAGTATCATTTGTAATCAACTGTCATTTTTTTCATCCTCGTTTATTATGTCGTCTAAGTTGAGTATTTCTGGTTCATCTTCATCTTCGAATGCATCTGGTTCAAAGCTTTCTGGAACGTCAAGCAGTTCGGGTGGCAATGGATCTCCTTTAATCCAATCAAACTTGAGTTCAGCATTTTCTAACTTCCACCCATGTCCCACTGGAGTTGGTGTGGAGGGTTTAGCTACATGTGCGTTATTCCATACGTAACATTGGTATTTGACACGTTTTATGTGGTTTTCTAATGACGTTTTGCATGGAGGAAGTAGACTTAAATCCACACCTTGATTGTTGGGCAGAGAAAATGCAGTTGTGGGAGCATACTTTAGTGAATACAAATCAAACCGTAGTTTGTTTATATTTGTGTATTCCTTATTACTGTACAAGCAACAGACGAATTCCTCCAGACCGGTCAGTAACGTGTCTGTAATTGTCGGTGATGCTCTTAATGATGTTAGGATAGGTACAAACTTTGAAAACTTTTCCAATTTAGATTTCACAAACAACTTTCCATAACGAACAAAGGAGCTGGTGGTGTCACATCCGGACAGGGCATGCTCATTCAACATAGCGTGGCTCATTTCTACACCTAAATTATGAGAAATGACGGTGACATTTATGACCCTTCGTTTGTTACCAGTTCCTGTATCAAAGAATAGTATGTTTTCAATGTTGCTGGCATATCTTATTAACAACATAAATACATCTGTGTTTGGGGACCTAATTCTGATAGGTGAATTGTCTTGATAATATTTTGAAGCATGGAAGCGGTGTAATATTATGTATATGTAATATTGTTTTAGTATCTGCTTCCTCTTGTCAAGAGCATAGGTCTTCTTGTGTTGACAAGTAAAGATTCCTCCCATGTAAGTAGTGGGCATATTTGTGCTGAGCCCATTCATTATGTAGCAGGTTCACCAGTTGTTCCTTATTTTTACCATTAGCAAGGAATTTTTTCCAATCCCGTGAAATCTTGGTTTTAGGTCCTCTTATTAAAAATGTATCTCTACAACCCCTTCTTTGTCTTTCAATGTTTTTAATAAATTCATCTAGACAGGTATCCGTCACAAAATCTATCCTGCTGCATTGTGGAAAGCGGCTCAAGACAACCTCTCTTAGTTCAACAAAGGTTTCTGAAATATTAGTAAGAGCCTGAAAGTAAGTCATACCATCAATCACATACATACATTCTTCAATCTTAGGAGGTTCGTGTACTATACCCTTGACCTCCAAAGCATGGAGTAGTTTGGACATTTTTGTTTTTGTTGGACATCCATCGGCAGTAGCTAATCCCCATGGTACTGGACCTAATGGGTATAACATCAGCTTCTCAATGCTAATTTCACGTTCCTGGGACAAAAGTAAAACTCGAGCAAAAATATTTCTTTCAGCTCTTATCTAAACTAATCTGTTTTGTGCAGTCGTAACAATGATCTTCTCTTGAATACTTTTGAAAGTTTGAAGATTTTGTCTCTTAAGTGGTTCATGGAATTTTTTAATCTTTACAATAAATTTGTCTTCTAGAAAAGTTTTGTAGGAAGCTTTTCCTAGATTATCTACATTGAGTAAATTGTAATGCACCATCGTGCATATGCCCAGAAATTTCTGCTAAACTCTACTATTCCGCCAGTACATTTGGCATGTCTATTAACTGTCTGTTCTATTGTGATATCTATATAATTTCTTGAACTTGGAACATTGTTACCTAATAAAGTTTTGTTAATTATTCGGATTCTAGAAGGAATCGAGGTAGCCACAATAAATTAAACAAACGCGTTGGAAGACACTACATAAAAATAAAATCAAATCAGACAAAAAATATGTTTAATCAGCATAGTAATAATTAAAGTAAAAATTAAATTGATTGGTAATATAAAGATTTATTTTGTTGAACTATATCCTGTACATAAGAAAGAGTAAGAAACGCAAGAAGAACAAAGATGGCTGCGAGTGACGAGTACAGGTGAACTTGTAAGCAGTGATTTCCCGTATTCACACCGCATTCACGCAACATTCAAATAAATCGCAACTTACCTAGTTAAATTCTTCCAATAAAGGTTAAAAGTAAAAAAACAAGGCTTGCGCTTCCCGTCTTTAATGCACAAAACTACAGATCTTCGGTAACCATTAATAATAACATCAATAAACGAATCCAATACTGCTATGGTTGATGACCCTAGACCCAATGTCAGATAATCATGAATACATGTACGTATATGGATAGGTGTAAATCCAAAGGTAATTAAGAACCCTACTATAAAGAAATTATATTTACAGGAAATTTTGGAAACGCTGAACTTACCGTGATAAACGGGTTCTTAGGTAAACAAAAACTTGCGATAATGCAAATTTAAATAATGAGAAGACGGGACAAGTAATCCGGCTAAGCCGTAGAGTGTTTCTATTCTTAATTTTACCGAAGAAACCCTCAAAACTATGTACAGTGGCACAAATCCGCAAACGATATAATTTTAATAAAGAATAATTGCCCCAATATTAAAATTTAAGGAACCAGCTGTACTCGCGTCACCGTTCTTCTCTCAAAAATGTGGATTTCCCAAAATTTCCTTTCGAACCAACTTATCGCCAAAAGCAACTCGCGCAATTTCCGAAATTTTACGAATAACGAACTTAAAAATGCGGTATAAATAAAACTAATTTTTATACGTAACAACTTTAGATCTGCTGACACTAAACCCGTTATTGCGAAGTAGTTCTTCCGTTCCAGGGTGTGTACTTTGCAAGTTCAAAAGTTTGATAAGGTGAACGACGAGATATCGGGCATAATTATGATGGTCACATGCAAAGTAAACCGGAATCAAGTCCAAGTTATTTTCTTTAGTTGCTCGCTGGAATCTCAAAACCAATGCCACTTTCTCCACGTAACCAACCCAGAATTGTGCTGTTGTACCTAACTTTCCATCTCTAACTTCTACCAAGAACGTTTGGTAGTTACTGTAGAACGTTTGACAAGACACATTTTTGTTAACAGATGTCAAATGACAATATGACGGATTTTCTGCCAATTTTTCAATCAGTTTCATCGCTTCTGCATCTGGATTTTTTTCAGGATTCAATGTTATAAATATCGTATGTAGCAGTCTTTGTAGAACCTCCATCATAATTTTATGAACTCTCAGAGCGCTGTTGTAATGTTTTCCTGACATAACTTTTGCAATTGAACCACTTGCACATATTCCAGCCATCAATTTACCTAAGCATCCAAAAAAAGAACAGATTGTGTAAAAACCGCCAATGTTTATTACAACATCTTGAAATTTGTTGCTGTGCCATTGCACAGCATATGCTTTGATGGTAGCCGCCAGATCAAAGGTTACAAGTGTGTGGGTTTGTCTAACTTTTTATGTCACCTTCTGAGATTGCGTCAGAATTTCTTCAATAGTGGAATATTCTGTGATTGGTGACGTGATTGGTGTTATATATCCCACTGTTGATGGTTTCTGTCCACTTACTATATTTGAAGTTTTTGAAAGCCACCCCGCCCAGTCGGGTATTTGTTTTTTTTTGGTTAAAATGTAATCTACAAAAGGACCAGAAGAAATCTGACTGTGTAGCATTGTTAACAGCAACTCTTTTTACAAAAGATGTTATTGTTGCATCAATGTTGAGCTCAGGATGCTTTAGAATGAAACAAAGTCGTAAGGATCCCTCAATAAATTTTACAGAACGCTGTTTAGTTTTAGGTACATCAGGACCACTAGTAAATGTCTGCAACTCAGTACCTCTCTCTTGAATAATAATCCCATGTGTTGAATGGGTCGTCCCACTACCTGATGGTGTTTCTTCATTCAAGTCAAAGTTATCCCAACACAGGTGTGACACAATGTTACCTGTTGTAGATATATTTGAAAGGAGAACTTGGTCATTGCACTTAATTTTGTTGCACATAGCTGTGTCTAACTCTAGTAAGTGCGAGTATGACACACAATGACCAAATCTATTTATCAACGTTACATGAGCTGAACTTCCAGTAAGGTGCTTTATGGTTATTTCTAAACTATAATGCTTGGACATTTTCCATTTACAATCAGTAATGCTATAGCACAAATTTTGGGCGAAGGAATTCACTGTGCGTTAAATTTTGTCATTTTCAGTTTTCGGTGGTTTCCCGCTAGTCACATTCAAAAAAAATTCACATAGTATATCAGGAGCTTTAGTTGCAACTAACGCCAAGAATTTTGCTGAAAGAGGCCAAGGCATTGTAGGTGAACTGTCATATGTCTGCTGGACATATCGTTTCAAAATCATTGCAGTCTCTTGTATTCTTCGCATATCAGATGAAGCGGCTTCGAATACAGCTTCTACAGCTTCTCCGGGTGTATAAATGTTGAGTAAACAAGCTCGCTCCTGTAGTTTGGCTGCCAAAATGATAACTTATTGGCAAAATGGTTTTTTAATTTGTCTTTCAATTTGTCAGTTTTATAACTCTCATTATAAAATTGTGGTGAATGTTCAATCATAAATGACAAATACTGCTTATGAAGCATCGACATGCGTTCAACATTACCATCAACAATTATATTTTCTTGAACATAATTTTTTAAATATTCAAATGCTTCTTTGTGGGCATTTTGCTGTGCAAGTGATTCACTGTCTATATCAGCATGAGGACGCCTATCAGGATTTCTTGTATATTCCTTACGACACTGATTATGATAGTGCACCTCCCGAGGTATGAAATCAACATCTCTCAGTTTACAAAACAAGTGTTCGTCTGTCATTGCTTCAGCAGCTTTTAAAATGGATGTCCCCGCAATTTCAGTTACACATTTTGTAGGTAGCTCATAATTCTTTTGTGACGAAATCCATTTTTGATTTTTATTGCAAAAAATACAGCTATCACTTGGAAATGTATTTCTTTTTGAACCAGTTCTGTGTGGACGCTTGGACGTGGACGGCTCACTGTCATTGCCCCGCACTCGTTTTGTAATTCTTGAGACGTTTGTAAATTTTTGATAACACCAGCGATGATAAAAGTTATAATCTGTATTGAGAACCAATGGAACTTGTTTACATACTGTTTCAAATCTATTACTGTCAGTGCTTTCCTTGAGTCTTACTTCAACACTGTCACGAACTTTTCGAAATGATTGGACCGACAATGGCCTTAGTAAAGTGTCTGATTTGTTTTCATTAAAATGAATAATACATCTTTTTCCTTCTAATGATGATGCCCTACCTCTCTTTAAACTTAACGGCTTCTCATCAGACATTTTTAAAGTTCATCTGAAACAAAAAAAATATTATTAGGAGCAAATCATTCAAATATATTTAATATTTGGTAGTTTTCATGATTTTTTCGTGTTTTTCCGGGATATGCTGTAATTCGCAAGTGACAAACACCTAAAATCTTAAAGTACATGTCAATACAAACAAAAAAATGTATGTGTCGAAAATTCCCACGGGGGGGAGGGGAGGGAGCCTCCGCTCTACTATCAAAAATAGCGGTGCATTTGTGTCAAAAACTTCTAAATAGTCATAGAGAAGTTATTGTTAATATTTATTACAAATTTGTGCGTCTAGTTGAATGGAAAATACATACATTATTGGAACGATCGCAATAAAGAGAGATGTCTTAAAACGGTTGTCAAAAGTACCTTCAGAACTAAATCAAACTGGTTTTTTCGTACAGAAGCGCTTTTTGTACTACAGTACAAAATAAAGTTGGAGGAAAAACATTGTTTTACAATAAACAAAAGCACATACAATTTTACAACAAAAATATGGGATCGGTTGATGCTGTTGATCAAGATACTATCCAGCTCCCTACAAAAGTCACTTGGTTTGCAAACGTAGGGCTTTATCTACTACAGCAGATATTACCAAATTCAGAAGTACCCTGAAGCGCACAATAAAAAGATTTCAATGCAAATGTTGAGGTATTCTTATGAAAATTCTTATGAAATATAGTGACCATTACAAAAATATGGCGAAGAAAAATCAATTTAACATCTACAGCAGCGAATGTATTTTACGGAATGGTAGGTTTTCTAAAAGAAGTTTATATAAGAAAAAAGAAGAATTTGTAAGAAGTGAGGTGTAAGAAAACTAACAAGATAAGGCTACGGGCGTTGTATTGATAATCCCTGACTCAGTTCGATAAAACATTTCCACGATTTTCATAATTAGGCGTTCTTGTTTTTGTACTTTTTTTTTAATTAGGAAAATCTGTATTTCTTGAGTTTTAGCAGAACATCCTCACATGGATTTAATGGTAGTGTATCATGTATCCATATGTGGATACTCGGGTAAATTTTTTTATCTAAAAAAGACATTCTGATCGCATTAACAAACAAAAATATATGCTTTTACATTTTCTATAATTAACGTTGAATTAATGTATGTACCTGTACTTAAAATAACAGTTGGAGCAAAAGAGGTTAAAGTTCAATTAATCAGTTTGTTTCTAGTTTGAAAGGCGTCTACTACAATGCGTGACAAAACCTTACCTTATAGACAATTTTGTACACGACAGATATTCAGATGAGAAGATTATGACAATAACGTATGCCACCGTACCACAAATTTTGTTAAAACAATGAAGTTATACAAAAAAGAAATAAATTCAGAATTTAAATTCAATTATAAAATAGAAGGTTTAACAAAGAATTTTACGTAAACGTTGCAAAAAAACTTAAACTTAACTTAAATTACGTTAACATTATACAATTTTGTTGTCTACAAATACTTAAATGAAATTGTGTAATTATAAAACTATTATTAATTTTGTAAAAGAAAATAAGTAAATTCAATAAATAATATAATTTATAGTAAAAGTCCAGATGGTGTACCTAAACTAATTATTACATATTCAGCATTAATTAAATCAGAAAGTTGTAATTATAGCTTTGGTTACTGTTTGGCAAATAATGCATTTTATAGAAATGAAAAAAAAATTATTTTAGTTTCTACATACATTAAAAACTTTTACTTTACCAAACAGATTTTTAAAATACTGCAATGTGTAGAAATACATTTATCGTTTTTTTTGTTTGTTAGATTAAAAATTGTTACAAAAAAAAATTACTGCCAGCAGTAAATTAAACATTAATTTATAAATAACAAATATTGATGACACTTCAAGTCAACTGCGTAGGAATTTATAAATAATTTTTGTTTGCTTGTATTTACGTTTCGATTCTTTTCAGCAGACGATGTTGGTGATTTCAAACCATGGCAAAATGTTTTGTTCTTTAAAATCAAAACAAAAAAAACAAATGATAACGAAACAAGCCTTTCATAAGACTTTTTCAAAAACTGTCAAAACTATAATTTCTGTAGTTAAATTTAAAAAAAATCAAATACTATTTCTTATTATGTAAAAACTAAAGTTTCTAAATAACATCGATTATCAAATATTGTCCCATTTGAAAAAAAAGACGAAGCTAAATCTGTTCATGTCAATAAAGTTCCTTAAAATAGTAAATTTACTAAATTTTTTAACAAATCAATTACACACACCACAGTTAATTAAATCCACAAATTTTATTTTTAAAATCTTAAAAATGCAAATGCTTAATTTAAATAAAAGTATCTTAGTTTAATCAACTTCTTAAATTTAACGTTATTAAATAATTTAAAACAAAACATTGTTATTTATAACGTATTAATTTTTTAACGTAAAATGTTTGTATTGTCTATTTAAACCCAGTTCTAGTATAGATTATAAACATAATATTATTAAGAATGCTATGTTTTTAACTAGATAATTATTAATCAATTTGGTAAATACCAAACTCAAAATTAAGTTGTCTAACCAAAAACATGTTTTGAAATCACAAACTACAAATTCTAAAACACATATGTGACAAAGAAACTAAAATGTATCTTAATATAATGATAAACAATAAATCAGCTCGTTTATAACAAATTGGTAACAGAAGGATAAAGCACAACATGTTTTTTTTGAATTATTGTATCGTTACCGCACGATAAAAATTTTCTTTTGTCATTATATCTGATAATAAATTTTAGCGTTTGAAATGTAATCAAATACGTTAATTATTACGTATGGAGTCGTTATTTTTAGCACCTTAAAAAGAATGACACTGCTCGCAAACTAATGTCATAACTACAAAATATTAAACGAGAACAGGAAATATAAATTTTAAAAATCTATGAAATGAAGATTTTATATTTAATAACATAATTATTTATACTGAATATTACTCAATACACATACGTTAAAACACATAAAACGAAATACTTCATCATTGAAACTCAGATTTTGTTTTTCGTTGCAAAAGTGACATAAAAAAATAAATTTAATGTTTTTAATTAATATGAAAATATTGAATCATTTTTGTTAATTAAATTTAAATAAACAGTTATTATTTAAAAAATGTTAATTAATTAAAAAGTGTTTTACATTGCTGTACTCCCGTTTACATTATACGTATGAAAATATTAGTTATTTTAGAATGACATTCAAAAAAAAAAAGTAAAAACTATCATATTCACGAACTATTTGACTAAAGCTACAATAAAAAATAGTAAGCAAAATAAAATTGTTTTTTTTTTTCGCATTATACAAAGCCTACTTTGTGAAACTATTTTTTTTTTTTTTGAAAAATAAAGTTACAAAGTGCAATTTTGAGTTATTAAAACTGGAGATGTTTATGTGTTTGTAATATATACGGTCGGTAGTACCAATTGCCAAATTAATGTACTAAGTTTAGTAAACGTTAAAATCATCGTAATAATAATTTAAGTGTCAACAAATAACGTAAGTTAAAATGAAATTGAACTAGCACAAAAAGCGTGTTACAATTCGTTTTTGTAACGCTCGTATATTGCAAACTCACTCGCGTTACAATTTTCGTCATTTCAACACTCGTTTTATACTATCCCATTACAGACACGATTAGTGTAGGTTATGGAAACTATTTTTGCTTTATTTTTTCTATGTAAATTTGGCGTGTCTATAGTCAATCCTTTGTATTTTATGCGCAAAATTTAATTTGCTTTTTATAATAAAAAAAAAAACATATAACAGAGTCCTATTCTTCCAGAACGCACCTTTGATTTTTCACTGATTTTAAAAACTTCTTCTTCTTCTTCTTTATGTACGATGTCCTTCGAGAACGTTGGTGACCATTTGCATGATTTTAATTTTATCTGCTACGGTTCTGAATATTGTTCTTGTGCTGAGTCTGAACCACTGTCGTAGGTTTTTCAACCACGTTGTCCTTCTCCTACCTCTAGATCTTTCTTCTTTAATTTTACCTTGTATGATCAGTTGTGGTAGGTCGTATTTTTTATTACGCAGGATGTGACCCAAATATTTTAATTTCCGCTGTTTGATGGTATTGGTAACTTTTGTTTGTTTGTTCATTGCACATATTTGTTTGATTTTTTGACGGTCCATGGAATTTTTATTTTTTTGTACATCTACATTTCAAAAGTTTCTAATTTTTTACACATTGTTTCGGTCAGTGTCCATACTTCCATGCCATATCGTAAAATGCTAAACACATAACAGCTTAATAAAATTGTCATGTCTCGCTTGGTAAGTACTCTTCTCAGTTTTAAGAATGCTTGCCTAGTAGTTCAATTCTGCATTTAATTTCTTGGCCGTTGTCCCAATTTTTGTTTAAGCAACAACCAAAGTATTTGTATGTTGATGATGTCGTTACCTTCCTTTATAGTACCATACGGATGATTGGGTTTATTGTCTTTGCTAATAACAATCAATTTCGTCTTCTTTATGTTCAGTTTCAGTTCAATTTCAGAAATTTTAACAGCTATCCTGTCAAGTAAAACCTGTAAATCTTCTTGTCCAGCAGCTATTTGTCTTCCATAATTTTACAGAAGATACTTTCTGAGTACAAATTGAAGAGGAGCCGTGATAGCATGCAGCCCGGTTTGACGCCTTTTAAGATTTTTGCATCTCAGTGATATCGCTATCTACACGAACTGCAGAAGTCTGATTCCAATACACGTTTGCTATTATACAAATGTCTCGTCCATCTAATCCCACATCCTTAAGAATTTTAATAAGCTTATCGTGTTGTACAGTATCAAAAGGTTTTTTGTAATCAATGAAGCAAGTGAAAATATCGATGTTCACATCACGACAACGCTGCATTAAAACTTCCATACGAAGCATAGCTTCACATGTACCGAACCCGTTTCTGAAACCGAATTGGGTTTTGCTGATTTCTTCTTTACATTTCCAATAAATTCGCGCGTGTATGATTTTGAGAAATAGCTTGAGAACATGATTCATCAAACTAATTAACCTGTAATGATTACAATGTTTTGCACTAGGTTTTTTGGCAATGTTACAAAGGTCGATTTAAGCCAAACAGCTGGAGTCTGTCCTGTCTTGTATATGTCATTATAAAGATCTAGCAATACAGAGAATACACTATGCTCCTTAAGAACTGTGAATACTTCGACGTATATTTTATCTAGACTGGGAGCTTTTCCAGTTTTAGCTAATTCCAATGCCTTTACTATTTCATCTCTTGTGATATCTAAACCCTCATTGCTGTTGATATTACGATTAACACTTCTTTGATCGTGGAAAAGTGTTTGTATATAACTATGCCATTCTTTTAAATTTGTTCAGTTGACGTTAGTAGTTGCCCTGTACTAATTATTAGAATGCTCTTTCTTTTAAACCTGTGTACACCTGCTGCCTGCTTCACTTTCTTGTGTAAGTTGAAGGAATCATGTTTTTGTTCTAACTCCGATATTTCTCTGCACTCCGTTGCCAACCATTGCTTGCCCTATTTAGTTACGAATTATTTTTTGCAGTGTGTGATATTTGTCTGAATCGATATTTTTTACCATTCTTTTTTAAATTCATTAAATCTAAAATTGTATCTGTCATCTACGGCTTTACCTCTAGTCTTCCGCTTGATTGTAGTTGCTCTGATGTTACATTTTTAGTTATTGTCATGATGTTGTTCCGCTTGTCTTCGACATTTGTGTCAACATTACAGTTTGAATTCTGTAACTTCGAAATAAGCGCTGACTGTACTTCATTGTAAGTTGTAGGGTCTCGCAGTTTGCTAATGTCAATGTTAGTTTTGATGTTGTTTTTTATTACATTGTTTGAGCTTGAGGTTAATAGATGTCAATACTAAGTTGTGGTCGGAGTAAGCATCCGCACCAGGATATGTTTTTGCGCTCATTATACAATTACGATATTTTATGTTTATAAGAATGTAAACAATTTGGTTCCTTACATTACAGTTTGCAATGGATGTCTATGTATATAGAGGTCGAAGTGGCAATTTGAAGTACGTATTCATAATCACAAAATCCTCCTCTTGACAATATTGCACTAGGCGGGCTTCTCGTTCATTAGCATTTTCCAAACCAAACTCCCCCACTATATTTGATCTTCTACCGCATCCTACTTTTGCATTAAAATTACCTATAATAATAATGATTTCTGATGATTGTACGTATTCCTTGACTTTGTTGATGTCTGAGCAGAATAACTCAATGTCGTCGTCTGTGGCGTCGCAGGTTGGCGCATAGACTTGGATTATGTTTAGTGAAAACTGTTTTGCATTGAGCTGGATTAGAATAACTCTGTCTGATATTAGTAACCAGCTTTTCATACATTTATTGAATTCTTCGGTGATCATCGTTACCAGAATAATAAACATGATGATGATTCATCACACAATATCCAGTATTGGGCCATCGCATTTCACTGATAGTAACTATGTCTACTTTTAATCTTTTTATTTCTCTAATAGTATTCTGCGTTTTACCGCTTGAAAATAAACTCCTTACATTCCACGTAGTTATCTTCCTTATGATTGAGCCGGAGATTCTTAGCACCCTCTGGTCATTTAAGAGCTGCCGGTTACTGAGGGTCAATTTTTTGGTGTTCTCAATCATGAAAAGATTTTCCTGGGGATTAAAAATACTGACGTGGTTTTCCGTTGCTTTCCTCATTAAATAACTGCCGCTTCAACTTGAAAAACAGACGACGACCAAGAAGCCGTTCAACATGGAATGACCAATTTAGGATACTCCACCACTACCCGTTTGTCTTATTCACGAAGGTGTGGAGCACTCTTAGATTCTGCATCGGATGGTGGTGTGATTGTGTGTTTAGATACCTGTCCATGTGTGTTAGTTTCCTGTACACCCGGTGACTCAATAAGCCGTCGGTTTTCTTGGTTGCGAGGACATTTAGTTTAGTTAGTTGTTTTACAACTCCGTGGTGAATTGCATGTTTGGATGTTGGTTGTTGAAGAGCATCATGAACTCGCCTAGAATTTTTTTGTAAGTCACAAAGATTGGTCTATAGAAATTTTACTTTGTTTCTTGTTAATAAAACGGGTTGAGTTTTTAATGTAATTTTTTGATTTTTTGGCAAACATCTGTAGACTGTTTCATAAGTACCTTGCTAGTTTGTGACCGTAGAGATGAGGGATTTTGCTGTTTGACGGCAGTAGTTTTCTATGCTCTGCTGTTAGCATCAAAAATATTTTAAAGGCATTTGAAACCTCCTTCTCCAAACTTTTGTTTGTGATATTTTTGTAGGTTGGGTTTTTCAAGAGAACGCTTATTTGGCAATGTAGTCCGCTGTATCAATGGTCACTATGGTATTCCTTTTGTTAGACTTCAATTTTTTTATTACTGTTTAGTAATTGTAAAGCTTTTCGCTTTTCTCCTCTTATGTTAAATGTTGATGGTTTGGTTTTCTTATGTCCTCTGTTTTGATTCTTATTTTTTTCTTAAAGTGCGCTGGAAACGTTATAACATTGGTTTGAATGGCGTTGGCGACGTCCTCTTTTGGAATAGTCTTCGGGGTTAAAGCGAAATTCATTTTTTAGAGAGTGCTGCCGTATACTCTGTGTTCTGAAAACACGAGCCAGAGTTAGACACTTTTGGCCAAGGATATACAGGCAAGCGATTGAGATCCAGAAGGATGACAACAACTTTAATGAAAGCGACAAAATAGAGCTTCTTTTCATCTGGAAACAATCTTAGTATAAGTACTCAAACTTAAGAATAAAAAAAAAGGTTTCAGAAATCTTCTGAAGAAAGTCACGAGATGATGACAAAACCGCCAAAAAATGTCATTTTTTTGAAATATTATTCTGAAGATGAGCTTAATAATATGATAAGCTTTAATTATGTTAATACATTTAAAAAATTAATACATTTATGTATATTATTGGTAGACATTAATAATTTAAATAATTTGTATGAGCCAATATAATGAATTCTCCTAACAATTTAACAATTGCAAGTTGTTTACATACGTGTTCTCGGCAGTTGTATCACTGACTTTGCATTTGGCTATTTAGGGCGTAGTCATCATGTAATTTAATTACATAATGCAATAATAATAAATCTTAAAAATATGTAAATTATTGGTTTTCTACATTAATTTGATTGAACGTGAAAAATAAACGTTGATGTAAAAAGTCAGCAAATAACGTTGAAAATATAACGTGCAACGTGAATTTAACCAAGAAAACGTATATCTGTTTGTTGGGTTTTTACAAAAATGAAATTATTTACTGTAGTTATTATGTACAACTGTTGGAAAAACCTAGAACTTGCATTAATACTAAATGTTTTGTGTGGGAACATTTCTGTAAATATTTTAAAATGTAATGTGGGAACATCCTATTTGTAAATGTTGTTTATTTTATACAAACGAGCTTCGTCTTGCACTTATTTTACCTGTCAACTATTTTGCATGCTGCCTGCCAGGACCGGCGCAAGGCAGGTTCAGCGCGTTTGCCTAAACCCGGTCCTGTGTTTTAAGAAACTCCGCGGCCTACAAAAATTACCCAATTAAAACATACCAATGCGATGTAGGATTTTAAGGTGTAATTTTGGCTCCGCAACATTTTTGAACCCAGGTCACTTAATTTACAAAGAATCATGATCAGTTAGTTGTTTTACGATTGCTATGGAAAACAAAACAAGAATTTTCTTATTATACAGACAATTTATTATTGCCGAAAGGTTAAGGCACATGCTGGAGTGGAAAAAAAATGTATAACATTTCCTGTTTATGAGCGTGCAGACAGATTGGTTTCTGTGTGCAGACAGATTAGTACCAACTCGGTTTTTTATTATATTAAAACGCTATAACTCATTTCGAAGAAACTAGATGGAATTGTAGACTTAAAACGAATTGGTATACAAAAGATACCAAACAACTCAACCAGAATATGGGCTCTCAAGTTCGAAAATCTTATAGTAGTAAGAAACAAGTTAGTTAAATTGGGTAAAACAGATACTCAATCATAAAGAATGTCCTAAGAATAGAAAAAGTCGCTAAACTGTTTGTTAGAACATTAGTATGGTAAAACCTGGATAGAAGATGAAATGCTAGAGTGGTACAAGTTCTTAATATTAGATAAAAACTCGGTATGCGCCAAAGAAGCTGACGACAGCACTTGTGACTGTTTGGTACGCATATTTAAGTACTACTCAAGGAATACTAACGTACAGTTTGTTTGTATGTATCTTCTTTATAAATAGTACATTATTACCAATTTCGTTCGGAATCTATACAAAGATTAGAATGTCTTCCGGGTTTGGCCCGTGTTGATGTTATAACCGAAATTGCTAGCGTTTTGCTTACTTTTGTAAGAGGTTTTATTAAAGCGTATAATTTAAGAAAGAAACACTACAGAGTTAGGTAATTAACTTGTAAACCAAGCCAGATTCTAAACTCTATAGAAGTGACTCAAGAAAAAGTTGTCTGCGTATATATAGATGTTTCATCGCGATTACATGAGCTCGACTCTGATTAGGTTACCTTTCAAAAGGAACATGTTATTGATAAATTAGTAACAACGGGGAAACAAAGAAAGGCAGTTTAAAACCGTTGTCGCAATTATGTGTTTTATAATTTCTATGCTTTCTCGGACTTTTCTATTGAAGACGAAAGCAAATTTCGCAATAACTGAGGCGTTATCAAACTTAGAAATATGAATGAATAATAATGAAAATTGATGACAAAACAACCGTTTTTACCAATGTAGATTAAATGACATGAACAAAGAATTTGGTATATACCATTTGGTATACAAGTATAGGAAATTGGTTTTTGAAGAAAAGAAGAATTTGAGAGATTTCACTTTTTGAGTTGAATATAAGTTTATTAATATTTTTACAAAGAAATTTTTTATTTGATCTGTGATATAAATCGAAGGTAAATATGTCAATTTCGGATTGGAATCGGAAGTAGAAATGTTCTTAGGTACTCGTAGGTACGGGAAGATTTATAACTACTTGAATATCCTGCTACATATAACCATTGTTTAATAAAGTTCTAGTAAGGTGGCAGATTTTTGAGTCTAGATTTGCATATTAGTAAATAGAAAAACGGCGTTGAACCAAAGATACAATAACAGAACGTTTCTGCGCCAGATAATGATGAGATAAAAGATGAAGATATTTGTCGGTATGTGTGGGTTTGCGGTGAACAAACTGGTCTAAAAATTCTTCTAGTTTACTTCTAGAACGTCGAAAAATAGAAGAGAACCACTCTTTTCGATTTCCATAGTAAATTTGACATCAGGGTGTTATTTGTTTAGATAATCAAGAAATTTAGACAATTTGAGACAACTTCAAAACCAAAGAATAAACGTGTCGTCAACATACGTAAACCAGATTTTAAGTTTTAATATTGATGATTTCAAAACAGGAGGTAAAGGAGAACCCACAGTGGCACCTGAAACTGAAAATAATTGGATGACAAACACTTACCAATAAGAGAAACCAAACTCAAATCTTTGTCACAGTGAGACGAATTTGCTTGATGATAATAACCAGAAAATTACAACTGACAAAAAGATCCTGAGATTCAAGCATTATAGATTTCAAACGTAGAATGAAATAATAAAAGTTGAGGATGTGAAAAGAGGTTTTACCTGTAAATTCGAACAAAAATTGGCCAAAAACTTGACTAGTTTGGTATCAAAAGATAGTAAAAAAAAGTATACTTTATTTGTGGAAGTCCGCATAGACGGGGTGGTTAAGAATCTTAAGGGTAAGTCTACGTTTAGTTTCAGAAAAAAAATTAAAAGGTCTGATAATTTCGATGACTTTACGGTCAATATTTGAAGTAGAATTTTGAATTAAAAGAGCGTAAGTATCATCCGAAAGAATAGAATGTATTTCTTAAACAATTTGCCCACTTTTCAAAAAAGACGAGGGGGGATTGAAAACATTGACAACTTCGGTTACAACCTCAACACCGTCCAAACCTGGTAGACGCTTTAATCTTAATTTTATGCTAGCATTTTCCAAATCAGCGAGTTCAGTTTCTAATTTTATTAAATAACAATTTTTACGCATTTTTAGTCTATTTTAGTAATTACAAATGCAGAAACAATTTGAAAACTACTACAATTCTACTCAACAAACACTGCGTCTTATTAACAACGTGTTAGTTTGTAATCTTAGATATTTAATGCACAATTAATTTTTATTTGTACAACATCGTAATATATTCTATTTTTATGCAAAAACTGAGCGCTTCTAGCAATTTTTTCTGTTCTATTTTTTGTGTAAGATAATGTAAAAAGTTATATAAAAAATAGTAGAAAGTAAAACACAGTATAAACAAACTTCATTTGGTAGCAACTATAAATTACCTGTGGCGGCATAAGTAATTAATAATCTACTAGTACGATCCTGTGCAGTACACGCTTGGTTTTGCATGTACTTCTTGCTTACACATATTTTTTTATATAATTAAGCAAATTCAAATGCGCATTAACTGAACTGTACGAAACACTTTTTTTTAATACAAAATTAGTTTTTAATGATTATATATCAGTTTTATGTATTTGCGAACACACATGCAAAGCATTCACACGAAATGTAAAATAAAATAAAAGCGCATAATTGTTTCTGTGACAGTATCTGAATGAAAAAAATACAACGTACATTGCGACGCTTTTTCCTTCACATTCTGATGGTAATTTGGCTAATTTTCGTATGTAAAATACTCCATACGAATAAAACAACTGCGAAAGAATCATTAAGAACGACTTAGCGCTTTCAAAAATTGAATTTGGAGAAATTATTTTTAAAAATAAAAAATATAATGCATGCATTTTTATTGTATTTATTTTCTTTATTTTTTTTTCGTAACTGCACTAACGTGTTCATTACTTATTTTATAAAATGCAAAAATAAATTCAAGCAATTTTTGCACAGGATAAAAGTTGTCTACGCCTTAAGAATGTATGTCTATATAATTAGAGGCAATTAGTGATTATGTTTAAGTTCTAGTTTAGCAACATATTTTTTTTTAATAACTTGTGGTTGCTAATAGCGTGATAAACATTTAATTTAAATAACTGTATTTATATTAAACTTCAACACGTTATATTAAAGAATATCAGAAGAAATCATTTTCTTAAACAAGTAAGAGCATCAAATAAATGTTTATAATTACATTTTAATTTTTTTAAATTTAAATATTTCTCGTCTTATTGCTCGCGGTACGTTAAATTTTCTTTCTTCTAAAAGAATGGCCTAAAACACTTTAATGTGATGATTGTGATGTGTAATGATTAAATGTGTGAATTTAAGAAAATAAATCTTGAATTAAGAATCTTTTAACCAGGATCCTTCTAGTTTGCATATTTTGATTTTAAGCATTATTGCAAGGAACTAAAAACTAGAGAATTTGTAGTCTGCAAGTTTCAGATTTTGATGGCCATAATCCATCTTGGTCTTGCAGTCTTGTCTTGGTCTCGCAAGACTTGCAAAACCAAGAGTAAGATAATAACGCCATTAGCAAGACTCAAGGTTGCAAGACCAAGACTGGATGCAAGACCAGCTCTGCAAGATATCAGCAAAAACAAGACTCTTACAGTTTTTTTCTTATTACGAACGATTATTTAATTTTTTTATTTATCCTACATACAAATAATCATTTGTTTTCCCTAAAAAATTATTGTATGTATATAGGTGAAAGTAAAAAGTTTTTTGAAAAAGAATTGTTTTGACTTTAGTAAAATGACGTTTTTTTGAAAAATAAAATTATAACTAATACGTAACCACTATAATCATCTTAAATGAAATATTTACTTAAACCAAATAAAACTATTAGAAATTTGGCTAAATGTAATTTAATTGAAATAAATTATGTCATGAAAGCATTTTATAATTAGGGTGTACAATAAAACAAATTTAGAACGATATTCTAAATTTTAAATAAAACATATTTTTCTGTCACGTATGAATAGAAACCATATAGGTAGATACGTACCAATAAAATAATAATTTTTACCGATTCCAAAAGTGTTGAAAAACGCTGTTACAAATTTTAGCAACAGTAGCTTAATTGAATTAATTAAAAATTTTCTGAGTTTATTTCTATGATCTAATAAAAGTATAATACAAGTAATAAAATAACTCGTAAAATAACAACTTGTGTGGAAAGTCCCAAATTCTTAATTCTAAATTTGTACCAAAAAGCACGTTTTACTTAGTTTACAATAAAGGCACCTACAAAAGATTTTAAATCTGCCGAGACGTTGTTCCTTCTTTAAAAGAACTGAATTCTCAAAACTTGAAAGTACATCTATTATAAAACACAACGGACGCATTGCAAATGCAATAGTGCTTATTATTTAATATTTGTGAAAGAAAATTGTCGATTCTTTTTATCACACAAGTCTACAAAAAAACTTTTTTGTTTGGTGCCGCTAATTCTTTTATAATTTGGTTAATTAGCTCACAAGACGTTGAAGCTACGTTCAGGTTTGTATCGATCGATCATAACCTAAAAAATGTATTTTATCATACTTAATGCCATTGTAATCAATTAATTTTTTTTTAAATTAATAATATCGATTAGTCGACATCAAGAAGGGGTTGTGTAAATAATCCAAATACATTTTGTTATATTTGTGGTGAATATGTAGTCAAAAAGTTTAGAAAACCTATAACAGATTTAGTGAAGAAGACATACGGTCATTACTTTAATATAGAGATGAAGCCTCTGAACGAACCGTTGGTTCTAAACATTGTGTGCAAGTTGTGTAGTGAACATTTAAGACAGTGGGCAAACGGCAAACGTAATCATTTAAAGTATAGTGTGCCGATGATTTGGACAGAACCGAAAAATCATATTGATGACTGTTATTTTTGTGTTGTAGAATTACATAGTATAAACAAAAAAAATGACATATCCTGATTTACCGTCTGCTAAAAGACTTCGACTGTGTTCAGATGACGTACCATCTCCTATGAGTCAAAATCTTTCAGATCTATCAGATTTGTCGGACACAGAGATAAAATTTTTTTCTGATGAACGTGAGAGTGATTTTGAAGTGTCAACAGCGTTTTCACTTTTTTCTCAAGATGCTTTAAGTAATTTGATTAGAGACCTTGACCTTTCAAAACAGCGATCTGAGCTACTAGCATCTAGACTCAAAGAAAAAAAATTGTTATCTCAAGGTGCAAAGATAACATTTTATCGTGATCGCAAAAAAGAATTTCTTCCATTTTTTAGTTCTGAAAATGATTTAGTTTATTGTAATAACATTTGTGGCTTTCTAATGAAACTTGGACTTTCAAAGTACAAAGCTGAGGAATGGAGATTGTTTATGGACAGCTGTAAGCAAAGTTTGAAATGTGTTTTACTAGATATTGGTAATAAACATGCAACTGTGTCTATTGCTCATTCAACGAAATTAAAAGAGGAATATCAAAACGTGGATCTTGTTTTAAAAATACTTAAGTACTCGGAGCAACAATGGGTTGTGTGTGTCGATTTAAAAATCATCAACTTTTTATTAAGTCAACGAAGTGGGTACACTAAATTTCTATGCTTCATATGTTTATGGGACAGCAGAGCAAAAAAAGACTATTGGATCAAGAAAGATTGGCCTTTGAGAAATAACATGACGGTTGGCAAACAAAATATTATAAATCCGCCTTTAGTTTCCAGCGATAAGATTATTTTGCCTCTATTGCACATGAAGTTGGGACTTATGAAGCAATATGTTAAGGCATTAGATAAAACTAGTCCGTGTTTTGAATATCTTTCAAGAAAGTTTTAAGATTTAAGTAAAGAAAAAATTAAAGCTGGTATTTTTAACGGTCCACAAATAAGACTTTTAATGAAAGACAACAATTGCATTTATTCAATGAATGATTTAGAAACAGCGACTTGGAAATCTTTTGTTGCTGTGGTAAAAAATCAGAAGGCGAAAATTTCAAAGGGTAAGTTCAAAACTTCTTAATTAACTTTAAAAATCTAGGATGTAATATGAGCATAAAAGTACACTATCTGGACAATCATTTAAACAAGTTTCTTGAAAATCTTGGAGCGTATAGCGAAGAACAAGGAGAACGTTTTCATCAAGATTTAAAGGTAATGGAAGATAGTTATCAAAGTCGCTAAGATGAGCATATGATGGCACATTACTGTTGGAGTATTACACGGGAATGTTCTGAAGACATCCATCGGAAAAAATCTAGAAAGAGAAGTTTCTAACCTGTAAAATAATGTGCAGTTACATGTAATTAAAGGTTTTGAATCAAATGTTCTTTTGTTCTTGAATTAAATTATTAAATGTTTATTAATTTATTTACCCTTGCGAAATCTAGAAAACTACACATAGCATTAACGAAGTATCAAGTTTTTATCAAGGTACCCAATGTAGGTACTTAAAATCAGTTTTCCTTTTAGCGGCACCAAAATCATTGTAGACCTGTGTTATATGTGTTTTTTTATGTTTAAAGCTTTAAAAAATTATTGGTGTATATATTATCAGTTTATGACAATTTAAATTTAGCCATTCAATAATAAATGTAGGTATATACAACTTTAAAATCCTTCAACATTGACTTTCATTGTAAAGTTTCAAGACTAAGAGCAAGACCGAGATTAAGGATATTAGTACAAGACCAAGAGCAAGACCAAATGGTGCAAGACCAAGACCAAGATCTATGTGGTCTTGTCTTGGTCTTGCGTTTGGTCATTACTAGAACAAAGAAAAAAACTATTAATTTCATCTGATGATAGAAATGACAAAAAATAGTAGAAGTCGCTTAAGTTATAAAAAAAACTTTTGTAAAAAATTATCACTTAAATTATTTATGTGTTTTTTACATTGTTTGTTTGCTATTTGTCTATACGATCAAAAATTTGTGGTTATCGGTGTTGTTTCAAAAACATTATTTAACAATTTACTATTTTTACATAGAAAATTTACACTATGACGTGCCATCATATTTTGTTTATGTTACTGAACATCATTCATTGATATAAAGCTATAAGTCTGTCAATGCATTTGTGGAAGCACATTAGTGCTTTCCTACTGCTGAAAAGCCTCAAAAAGACAAAACGGCCGCTTAGTGGTTCACTCTGGTGGCATTTTCAGATTTGCATTGACGTTGTTTATCATGCTACACGGTGTGGTTTTGACCTGACGGCGACGTATTCAAAACTTATTTGAATTACGAGAGTTTAAAATGGTTGTCAACTTTTCTACCTTCATACCAATTTTTAAATTATCATTTTTACATAATAAATTTACACTACGAGATGGCTCTCATGATATTTTATTTATGTTACTATTCAACATTTGATCATTTTTTCATATGGAAAACGCAATTCAAGAGATTTTATTTAATCGACATTTTTTGTTGGAATCTTCTCTAGCCGTTCTCTATCCTCTGGATATAGTCATCTCTCAAATCTTTCCAGACATCCCTATTCAGTGCAACCTGATACCAGTTTAGTCCTGCTGTACGTTTGATGTCATCGTACCATCGTTGTTGGAGTCTTCCTATGCTTCTTTTTTCTCCCCAAGGTTTCCATCTAGTCACTTTTCACTCCAGTTATTACTGCTGCTTCTTGCTACGTGACCAGCCCAGTTCCATTCGAGGGTACATATTCTTTGTGTTATATTTTGGAACTTTGTGATGTTCCTTATCCATTCGTTGGTTTTATGGTTCGCTAGCAAAGCACCTAGCATGTTTCTTTTAATTGCTCTCTGATGAACTTGCAATTTATTTAATATCCTCTTGGTTAGACTCCAAGTTACACATCCGTAGGTTGCCACCGGAAGAATACATTCATTATAAATTTTGGTTTTTAACTTCAGAGGTAGTTTGGTTTTAAAAATGTGTCGCATTTTCCCATAAGCTGCCCATCCCAATCGTATTCTTCGGTTTATCTCGAGCTCCTGATTTATTTTACCCATCGTTATTTCTTGTCCTAGATATATATAGGAGTTAACTTTTTCAATGTTTTGAGTTTCTATGCTTATTGTGTCTCTATCAGTAGGCTCGTTTGTCATGACCTTCGTTTTTGATATGTTTATTTCTAATCCAACCGTTTTTGCTTCTTTGTGTAATTCTGTAAGCATTATTTGTAAATTTATGTCATATCACACTATCGTCGGCGAATCTTAAGTTGTTGAGGTTTTATCATGATATATTTATACCTCTATTTTCCCAATACGTTTTCAAGAACCAGAGTAAATAATTTCGGTTATATTATAATACCTTGTCTTACGCCTCTATTAATGGTCAATTCGTTAGTATCTTCATGCATTCTCAATTTAATTTTTTATACACTTTGAATTTTCTTAATGACATTGATATACCTTTGGTCTATTCTTGCATTTCTCATAGCTCTTTCAATTTCTCAAAATTCGACAGTGTCAAACGCTTTTCAAAAGTCAATAAATGCTAGCCACACTTTGATGTTATATTCAGTTACCTTCTCATTCAATATTCTGATCGTATGAATATGTTCGACAGTGCTGTAGCTCTTTCTAAAGCCTGCTTGTTCTTTAGGCTGATAGTTGTCAATTTTTTTCTCTAGACGGTTTGTTATTATTCTCATAAACAGCTTATATACCTGGGATAGGAGGCTTATGGGTCTATAGTTTACCAGATTCGTTGGGTGTCCTTTTTTATATATCAGAACCACAACGGCTGTCTCCCAGTCATGTAGTATCTCTCTTTCTGCAAGACATTTATTAAAAAGTATTGCTAGTTGTTCAGCAAAATATTCTTCTGATTCTTTCAGCATTTCATGTCATTTTTGTTGGAATAGACTTTGGTAAATATTGCAGTGATTTACCAATCAATTTTAAAAAAACTTTTTTTACCTAATTCCGCATAAAAAACTATCAAATAAGTTAACCAAAATTTTTAAAGATATATAAAAAGTTTTAAAAAAGGGAGAGCTAAAAATTAAATATCTAAATCATAATTTTAAAATAATAATCAACCTGTCTTTTAAAGTTTTTTTTATTAAATGTATTTGTTACTTTCAAAAAACTATGTTTTCTAAAAGCTTTTTACGTGCTATATCAAACAAAAACCTTTTTTCTAATGGCGCCTCGGGCGGTTACCATGTGTGTTCGGCCCTGAGGTCGGGCGTGGTTGTTACAATAACTACATATGCTACATAAACTAGTTTTTTATTAAATACGTTAGTTGATTTTAACATAGTAGAGAGACGAAAGTGCATGTTTTTTACTGATTGTATTTGTTTAAATTTTTTTTGGCGGTATTTTTTTATCAATTTTCCAAATTTTTTATAAATCGTCGTTTTAATTCATTCGTTTTTTCGATATGTGCCAGCAATGCCTCTAACGACAACAACTATTATAAACAAATAGAAAAATCTACGTACGCCCAGGCAAGATCTTGCAAACCGATTTTTCTTCATCTTAAAACTATTTGAAAAAGTAATCGACGAGTACATACTGGACAGGGCACTAAAGGCTTTGCCTCAGCATCAAAGCCAGTGTGCATACCAATCCTGAAAATCTTCCGAATTAGCATTTTATTAACTAGTAAGCAGATGCAGAAATGCAATCCAATACAATAAAATTGCATTAGATGCTTTTTCTAGATATTAAAGAAACATTTGGCAATACTACTTTTGCCTTTATTACAAAGGCAACGGAGAGAAAAAGCATCACATTTTTAGTGCAAAACTCAACTCAATGCTGAGGAATCATACAGTAACAGTTACTTTGTACGGTAGCACTGTATAAGCCAAACTGCCTAGCAGGTGTTCACAAGGCGAGGTGTTATCATTTCTGCTGTGATGTTTTGTCATAGACCGTCTAATACAAGAATTAGAAGACGAAGAAGGGGTACTTGCTTTAAGGTACTCCGACGGTTTTATCATTATTACAAACGGAAAATTTGGGGCAACTGTATCCAACATAAGGCAGAGTGCACTAAACATCGTCGAAAAGTGGTTTAAAAAAAAAGAAACTATCAGTGAATCCAACCAAGACGGCAATCGTTCCGTTTACCAAACGACGGCAAACGTATGATAAACGACTACCTACACTCTCGATGACAAAGCAAATCAACTATCTGGTACTCACTGTTGATACCAGTTTGTCTTTCGACACTCATTTCAAAAACGTCACAACGAAATCCATTAGGGTTCTTAATACAACCAAACAGATGATCGGTCACACGCGAGGTTAAAAACACATTGTAACGACTTAGTACATTTCTAACAGTCAAGTTTTCAATCGTCGTCGCGTGGGAATAGATATTGCAATGGTTAAAAAGGTTTTTAACTGTAAAGCGGCGTAGCATCTGATTGGAATCTGGATCCATAACTGAACGCCATTTTTACTTGTAGTGTTGTGCTAGAAAAAAGTTAAAAACAATACTCGGTATGGCAATCTTTTTTGAAACGAAATTTTTTTCGATGCTGAACACATCAACTTTTAAGAAGCCGCTCGAGGTTAATCTTTGTGCTGCATTTTCAACAGAGTTCTAATTAAGGTTATTTATAAATTTTACCCACACGAGATTGCTAGATATCAATTTTCGGGCTTTTTTTAGCTTTTTAGCCTCGTGATTCTTACTTACTGACGTTTTACAAATGAGGATACTAATTGCTAAACCCATGTTAACGTCTCGGACTAAGACTTCAGTTAGTTTCGTCGAAGTTTGCTACAAGTAAATTCGGATTATTCGATATATCAAAATTACAAGTGTTAATTTTTTGGTCAACGTTATTGGAAAATATCTTACTTTTTTATTTCCTTTAAATTACTATTACTTTACGGTATGATTTAAATTAATGTTACTTTGCGATATAATTTAAATCAATGTTACTTTTCGATGTCATTTAAATTACTATTACGATTCTATCATTCTTTTGTAAGAATATTCGGAAATATGTTGCGCACGTTACGTAATTAGAAAGAGTAGTTAAACCAGATTTTTTTATCTTGATTGCACGTTTGACGCCATTCGGTCTGGTGAGATTACTGTAAGGACAATGTTATAGCGCGATTTTCTCACGTATTTTAAACTAAAGTTTTAATTACTTCCCAATCTACAACTAAACCATCAAATTCTTATTTAAAACTAAGTGTAATTTTTAATTAATTTAAATATTATTTTATATCGATATAAAACTGATTGAAATTTTTAATCAAATTTATATGATATTTGTGTTATCAACTGCGTAGCGTAAATAATTGTTACAAGTTTTAGCTGTTTACGAACCTGCACGGCCAACTTTCAATAGTCGGAGAGAAGGGTAGGTTTTCTAGAAGTATATAAAAGATAATTAAGGGCGCCAGAGCCTATCCAAAGTCAGTTCTGCTTGCTCACCACAGAATGGTATCACTTGTAACAAGATGTTAAGGTTCGTAACTGCTGAAAGAAACGAATAAAAGGAAAAGAAACTCAATCGTCAATAACAATGGTGCTTTAATTACTCTATCACGATAAATATAATAAGAATTAAATAGTCAAATCTGAGTAGGTACTAGCGAGAATATACAAAATCGAATCACAGTAAGATAGGCAACTTACAGGACATAAGTGAAGAACATGGCTACGAATAGTTCGCAATAAATATCGTTTACATAATTAGTAATATGGCATTAACGACAATAAGGCAAAATAATTATTATAGCATTAACATTAAATTATCACAATAAATAAGCATAAACAGCATACGTAGTATAAGCAAATTTACTAACTAATGATATTACCATTACGATAATCAGTACGAAGTTATGATTATTGTAAGTTTCGTGAGTAACCTCGTTGACGACGAAAGAAAATTTATAAAAACACTTACCACCAAATACAGGTGTTCCTTTTATGCAGAGGAAGCGCTTCCTTCGACACGTACCCTGTAATTAATTTTAATTGCAAATCGTGTCAACCTAATAGCTCACGAAATCCAAATCTACAAAGTCATTACTTAAATTTTAAAATGTACACATAACACAAACCGAACGTCGGATGCTGTTATACCCTTTTCTATGATTTAATTAATTCCAACAGTAGGCCTTATAAATATTTAGAATCGTTTCCAACACAATATTCGTCGAGGGTTATCTCTCGTCTTTCGGTATCGGATAGAATTCATGGGCCGGATGGTGGTAAGAATAGCCGGTGACGATACAAATATCCCACGATCGTAACGAAATTACAAACTTTCCCTGATGGGCTTTAAATTATAGCCAGGATGCCCTTATTTATTAGGTGACACATGGCGGGCTAACCAAAAAGACATAAAAATTACTTTTAATTACAGAAAGAAATAAAATCACTTACGCTGCGGGAGTAAATTAGTTAATTAAGGAAACTACATAACTTCCATCGTGTTCCTAACACGTGGATGAATTTAGAGAACGAACTTTCACTCACGCAACCTTAGATATTACCAGTTACAATGTTAGAGTCAAAATGTCGGAAGTCTCATCGGAATGACGTCTGCTCAATCTAACGTAACCCGATAGATGGCGTCAAGAAATATAAAAGTAATTTTACGTCGAAAACCCATAGGCGTACCTAATGAAAATTTTTACCGTAACATAATTTATATACTAATAATTAGGAGTGTACCGACGACTAAATATTTAGTTTTCTTACCTTCTGTTGTTTTATTCTCAACGCATTATTAAATTTTGGTTTTAAGCATCTTTTCCGTAGCTCAGACTGTTTTTTCTACTCGCAAGAAAAAATGGCGCAGGGCACCGATTCACCAGACGAAGTTGGGTACTAACAATTCGACCAACGACTATCTCCAACTTAAGCCAGCCCAAACATGTGAGTCGACAATCCACTTTACTCTTTTTAACAATTTTAAAATTGGTGTGTTACAACACAACGACCAAATGGTTATATATTGTGGTTACAAGACGCATTGTTATATACGGTGCGCTAGTATGGAGTGAAAGAACCAACTTAAAAGGTCGGTTTTAAAACTGGACAAAATACAGCAAATGGCATGTCTGCTGATAATAGGAGTGATGAAAACTATGCTCACAGCAAGAAGCATACAGGCTACAGATAAATGAACACGCGTCAACTATCGGAACGTACAAACCGGGTATAAAGCTGTGTAAAGAAACAGTTTTAACTACAAGGTCCAGCTTCGCAAAAGATTATTACATCCTAAAATATTTAAAGTGATAATACTGTCACAAAAAGAGTGAACAAGAAACATTTGCTCTGGCGCAGTTAAAAATACTATCTGGTACACAGATGGGACCACAAATCTTAACGGTACCAAAACCGGAATATATGGAGGCAGACACCATAGATAGCAAATTTTGCTGACTTTTTGTAAATATGCATCTATTTTTTGAACTGAAGTTGCTGTTATCGACTAGTGTGTCAAGAACATTATATTGACTATGTCTGACAGTCAAATAGCACTGTTGGTTAAGTTCACCTGTAATAAAATCCAAACTGTTTATGGCATACATAAACTGACTAGAAACATTGACAACTCACCAACAAGGGAAGCTAGTCTGAATACCAAGAGACCAGGGTGTAAAAGAAAACCTAATGGCGGACGCATTAATTAAAAAGGGGACATAAATAGAACCTGAACCCGTTTTTGGAATTTCTTACGATACCGGAAATAAATAATCCGCAACAAACTAGTAGCCAAACATAACATACTATAGAAAAACTTTGCAGAAATGAGACACACAATACTCTTGCTTACAGAGCTACAATTGAACACTCAAACTGCAGTGTCAAGCATGAGTCGACAAAGGTTAAGGACACCTACAAGAAAAATAACAAGGCACCGTGGCCTTAACAAACGTATGCATAAAATGAAACTACAAAAAAGCTTTTTATGCCGCAGATTCATAGATCCAACAAAACTACTCAGAAGTAGACAAAAAGAGCAAAAAAGCCGCAGTGCAGGGACGCTATAGAAACTATATTTTTATGATTATAAGCGACTTTCGGCTTAGACCGCGTTGTAGTTAAACACCCAGCCTTAGGCTTGGCCCTAGTCTCTTCTTGAGAGCCAAAACAAAAAGTAGAACTTGGCCTTTTCCGTATTGTCATTCGTGAACCCAAACAATCTGACGTTTCGCAAGACTAAGGCTGCGTTGTACAAAAATTCTTGATCGGTAGATCTATCGATCTGTAGATAAACTACAGATCTTGATCTAAGATGCAAAACGTTGCTAGAAGGTTAGATCAGTTGAACCTTACATGATCTTCAAATTGACGCTGTTGGCAACACTGAATGTTGACAATTGACAGCATTTGAAAAACATAATCAGTATTCTCTGTCAACTTCATTCCATTTAAAATAAATATACAAAGTAGTATCATATTTTATAAATATTACAATTACCTAGATAAATACGGTAAGACAACTAATTCTAATATAAATGAATACGTAATTAAAACTTTTTTAGTATATCTTAGTGAACCAAAAATGAGCAAATCTAGAGCTCCCAGCTTTACAAATGAGGAGGAAAAACTATTAATTAACCTTATACGCAAATAACAATAAAAAAAAAGAAGAAGCATGGAACAGAATTTACGATGAATTTAATTGTAACGCTTCAGAAGGCCATCGAAATTTATCTGTTCTTAAAAATAAATATAAAAATATTAAATCAAGAACAATTAAAAAAATGTCTGAACAGAAGAGGCATATGTATGGTACTGGAGGGGGGTCTCCAAAATATGTGGATGAAACTGAAGTAGATAGGGATATGCATGGAATTTTGGGTAACCAGGTTACAGGCAACGTATCCGTTTATGATAACGACCTTCAATTGCCAGATAATGTTATAATTGAATTTGAAGGTAATTATGGTTTATTTATATATGCTTACTCAACAATCTTCTTTAAAGTCAATATCTAAGAATTAAATTTTTATGTAGAATCTTCTACCATTGAAGTTGACTCTCTCGGGCGCTCTGTTGCGGGAGAATCTTCTGCTGTTCCAATTGAAAAGAATTTACATGTGAACGAGGTGAGTGACACTCCTGAAGATATTACTGATTGGAGTCACTATACACCTAATATGATGAAGAAGCCGGTTTCTAAACCTTTGAAAATTGATAAAGTAAAGAATTGTGAGTAATTATATTAATCATATATTCAAACTCAAAATAAATTTAATTACTTTACAATAAAGACAATATTTAGCGATTATTTACATCTGGTTGCTTTTAGTTCAACATGTTCCTGTAAAACACAACAAAACCAGAGACAAATTGTCTCTATGGACCCAAAGCAAGGTGGAATTGGCTGAATTACAAAAACAGGCTTTTCTTGAAGAGCATAATTTAAAAATGAAATTAATGGCTGAAAAGGCACAGAAGGAAATTGAATTAATGGAGTGTGAGTCAAGTTGTAGAATAAAACTACTACAAAATGAAATGAAAATAAAAAAATAATTTGTTTATTAAACCAATTTAGTTATAATAAACTAATTCACATTATAAATGTTTAACAAGTTTTGTTTACCAAATTAATTTTGCACTAAATTTTGAAAGTAATTATTGACTAAATTATATCTACTTCTGTTGTTTTCATTATTTACATTATTTTCACGAATATTTCTGTTTCTGTTTACATTTTCAGTTAAGTTTATGGCTACCTCCATTTCATGATTAATGGGAGGCACAGCATCTCTCATTTGACAGGCAATGTTGTGTAAAACTGATGTGGCTACAATTAAAGGCTCTACTGTTCTAAGATGTAATCGTATACCGAAGGCAAGAACTGGAAAACGTTTCTTCCATATTCCAAACGTTCTCTCGACAGGATTTCTGGTTCGAATTTGAGATTCATTAAACAATTGTTCTGCTTGACCATGTGGTTTCGAAGCTTTCGAAGTGGAGTTATTAAATTATTTCTTATTCCATACCCACTGTCTCCAACAAGTACACTTTCTTCTCCAAATTCTCTGTTTTCCATTCTTGCTCTGATTCTGCTATTTGCAAAAATAGTTGCATCATGAGCTGCTCCGTGCCACCGGCATACAATGTCACGAATTAAACATTTAGCATCACTAACCACTTGAACGTTGAAAGAAAAAAAACCTTTGCGATTTCTATAACGTTCATCAATTCCTCCAGAGGATGGACGAATTTTAACGTGAGTGCAATCAATTGCACCTACACATCTAGGAAATCGGGAAATATTAAAAAATTCTTGGCGCACTTGTTCTATTTCTTCTTGATTTTCTGGCATAGCAACATACTCAGGACGTAAGTTGGCAAGGTGGTGCAATACTTCTGCAATTGATCTGCTTATCGTAGATTTGTCCTGCCCACCTGTGTCACCAACTACACGAAGAAATGTTCCAGTAGCCAAAAAATACAAAGTATTAAATACTTTTTCTTCTGCAGATAGGGCGCAACTTCTGAAATATTGAAAGTATATAAATATATTTATTTATTTATATGTTAATATGAACTAACCTATTTGTATTTGGTGTAATTTGTAAAGCAATCTTGTCAATTACGTACCGAACGACTAATTTAGACAGACGAAATCTTAGTAAAAATTCTTCGTTCCTCCATTTAGTAAAGTGGTTAGGTCTTTCCTTAAATTGTCGCGGAACTCTTGGAAAAGCATCTTGAAGAACCAATTCTCTAAATTCTTCATCGTCAGTTAGGTTCTCATATTCCATTTTTATTATTTATAAAAACAATTGCATAGAAACCAAATTTCACAATTTCGTTTTACAACGACAGTTCTTGATTTTTTTTAACTTTGTACTTATTCTTTCATCCCCCCTACTGTTGATCTACAATTAAACCGTCTAAAAGTGACGATCAATTGAGTAACCAAAGATCCGTGGATCAACTCCCGTTCAAACTTCGTACAACGCAAATTTTAAGTTAATCCTAGTTTAAAGTCTGATCCCCAGATGATCTACGTTCGTACAACGCAGTCTAAGCCGAAAGTCGCTTATAATCATAAACATAACAACCGCGAAAGCTTAAGATTTTAAACTACTTTTTTAATAATAAAAATTTTATGTCACAAATAAACAGTAACAATATTTTCTGTGTACTTGATAGAAAAGTGACACATTGTTTAACCAAAGATTGTGTAAAAAAGTGTAACTTTTCTCGTTAGCACACTTTTCTTTGATATTTCAGCTGTCAACACTTTTTTTCATTTTCAATTATTGAATATTACACTAGAAGATAAAGAAACTGACCGCAATGCAAACACTGACAAAGTAGAGTTTATTACTTTGTTTGCACCTACTGTTGATCTTGACGTTTCAGAGGTCGAAGATTGCTCTTTAGTCAAACTACTAATTTTCTTTTACATGTTTGTGTAAATTTGATCCACACGTCAGCTACACTCACTAGTAAATTCAAACATTTACACTCACTCTTCTAAACTTGTAGATCAATATACAATACTATGTTAAATTAAAATTGCAACACTTAGAGAGTATCGAAAATTTGTGGCAAAAAAGTTTAGGTACTTTTATTCAAATGGATCAAGTGCTAATGGCATATCTGACTATTTTTTTTGTTTCTGCTACTTCATTATTGTGTGTTATTCGTGCGAGTTAAATTTAATACTGTTATTTCTTGTGATTCTTCTGTTTAACGTGTTTTGAAAGTATGATTAATCAAATTACCGCCATAATTGGCGGACAGAGGTCGAATTGTCCGCTTACGTTAAGCTGTTTTTTTGTACAAGGAAATTGTATAAGCCGAAACTAACTCACTTTCATGCGCTATTGTTAATCATGAACTAAAGAAGGTCGGAATTGTCGTAGACAAGAAACTTGGGGACTGAGGCAAACGAATGAAATGCAGGAGCGCCATTTTCGATTGATGGCAATAAGAGACCGTTTTTCCAGATCAATCGCCGATCAAAGGTTAAGTAATGAAGGTCCTTCTGTAATCAACATTTTCGGATTACAATCCTATCAGTCATATCTTGTGCTTTCACTGACGACTCAACACTGACATCAAAGTTTGGAATAGTGTAAGTTGCAACTCAACTGGAATCTAAGATGGCATAGACTAGTCTTCAGTGATAAATTTCGATTCTGTTTGGGAAAGCATGATAACCGTATGAGAATCAGACGAAGACGTGAAGAACAGCGCAATATTCAATTTTCTGTGGTCAACACACTGTAGGAATTATAGTATTATAGCCTATGGGAGTAAATCTTGTTTGCTATTCTTCCTAGGCAATATAAACGCCCGCCGATATGTTAACAACACGGTAGAACCCCATATTCTTCCATTTCTTTAGCATTAGGAAGACCCATTTGTTTGTAATTGGCATTAAATTAATTCGCCTTGGTGTGCAAATGCATATTATCGTCTTTAAATAAAACAATAAATTGCTTATTTAACATTTAATATTCTCTAACAACTGCTTCTACGTTTACATCGGTACTTGTATCTTAAAACTAACTAAAAACTTTCCAACACCCTACAGGTACACAGGTGTTCAACCCTCCTACCCCGTATATACCATAAAATGCATGAGTAATGCTTAAATAATAACTAAAAATACACCTTCAAAGAAATGATGAACAAAGAGACTAATCCTACTTTACTTAAGCTTATAGTTTAAACAGCGTCACAAATACCATTTTTTCACCAGAATAATGCCTTTCCACGCATAGCGAAACACTCTAAAACACCCACAAAACATTCTATTGACCAATTTAAAGAGGCCAATGTTAACCTCTTACCATAACCACCCAGATCTCTCGACCTTTTGCCTATTAAATACGTGTGGAACATTATGGGTAAAAGGCTAAAAAACGTATCACTTCCTTTACAGACACAGGAAGCTCCTTAGCATGAATTGCAAATTGCTTGGGATCAACACGTTATTGAACAAAAATTGTGTTCCTCTGTTTCTTTTTTTGGAATTTTAACAATTTACTATCTCTGAGTAGCTAAACCTCCTTCCTGCCAGTCTGGTCACAAAATTCACATTTCTTCTTGGTGTTGTAGCAGTTATTTAATTAATGTCAGTGGCGTAGTTACTATCAGAACTCAGCTATTCTTTACTATACTATCGATTTTTGCAATTTCTGATATAATTAAATTAGTAGATTTATTACATACTTAAACCAAGTTTGGGTAAAATGCTAATAGTATTAATTATATTAAAAATGTTATCGTAGTACTAATAAAAATTTAAAAAAAATGTAAACAAAACTTTTTCTGATATTCAACTAAAACAAAAAACTTTTTATAAAAATTTTAGCAATAAAAGCATCGAGCTAATTTTAACTATTATGCATTTTAATATTATGTTTGAAATAGAGATGCATGAAATTTACATACAAATTAAATATAGAAGTTTAAGGTGTTGCAAAAAAATGTAGGTAATCTACGACGTGTGATACATTAATTACCAGAACGATGGAGTAACTTAACGTTACGTACACGTGCTTGGATATGTCTAAACTAATATATGTATGAGTAAACCTTAAACTAGTAGCTATTTATGAGTAAGAGCTGTACACATAAATATGCCTGTTTTTGCATCATCATAAAACAGCATGTAAAGTTAAAACATAAAATATTTCAACAAATCAAAATCAAGTAACTGAAACTATTCGCATACCTAAGTTTATTTGATTACAAAAAAAATATAATTGATTTTATTAAATTCAGAGAAAAATTCTATTCAGTTACACTATATCTATGAATAACACCCGTACATAAAATTGTCTATAAGCTGAGCTTTTATCTGTGTCTAAAACGAACAAATCAATTACATTTTAAAGATTTGTTTTATCTCTGATTTAAAAAATTTTTTTTAGTTTTTTATGCAAAAGATGATTTATTTCTAGCTTGTGTTTCGTGGTTGTTGATTGTTTTAGTGCACAGAGCTCTCAAATCTTAAAAAAAACTAATTTATCTAACCAACGCTTTAATCGCAAATAACTAACCCCAAAAGTTTCACAATATGATACAAAGTTTACTTCTATCACACTAAAGATGTCATTATAATCTAAGTCTTAACCGCTGCGAATCACTTTTCTCTAGTCTGTTTGGAGATGACATTAAAATCTAAAACATTTAAAATAATAGATTTGTTTTTGTTTATTGTTAGTAATTAATGCTTAATTAGTTAGCAATTATAAAATAATACTGACAGAACTTCATGATAGTTATGCACTAAAAGCAATGCAAAAAGCACAGTTTATAGTACACTCGTTTTGAAATAAATCGACACAAACTTTTTGTGACGAACAGAATTTTTAATGGTGTAAGCGGGATTTGATCGTAGGAACCGCCAGTTTCTCTGTAGATGGTTTCACCCAACGCAGCAGGTGTCAATAACGAAAACGTTGAATTGAAAGCACAAAAAAAGAAAAACTAATTTTATTAAAAATATTGTTTGACAATAATGGATACCTTGTAATGTTCTATTAATAGTTAATTTTTGTATTGTTTATGATGTGAGCGGTTCACACATGCATATTTATGTAAATAAACGCTTTAAAAAATTATTTATTAGAAATGTATAATAAATTTCAAAGAAATAGTGGTAATATTACCTTTTCATAAGTGAAGGGAAAGTTTTTGTTTTAATTTTTTGAGAATATTTTTACACAAAAAATACTGTAATTATGTTGACACCTCATTATAATTCCAATCTGCAAAGAAAATTATATTACCCTAAACAATATAAAGACGTCCGGCTTGCCCGTTTTCATTTAAATTAATTAAAATAAACCGATAGAATTAATATGTATTAAAAAAATTAATTTTATAATTTCTTGATAAGTAATGAGTAAATACCATTGTAGAAGTGTTCAAACATGAACAATCATTTTCGATCATAACATTTAAATTTAAACTGAACTTCCAAATCGTGCTTAATAAGAAGAATTCTGGAAACGATTAGGTTAAATCATACTTGTTAATGAAAATATTAAATTTTTATTTATTTATTGGTTCCACTAGGCTCTCGTGGTGCAAATAAAAATTAAAAACTTTGTCAATAAAAAAATACCCAAACTACTTACAGAATTGACGGCATATTTAGATAATTTAGAACAAACAAAAGGAATTTGAATTGCTTTCATTTACATGTTAAACACCCAGTCAAGAAGAACTTTACATTAATATAATTTTAAAATTATTTTGAGAAACTCACTTATTTATTATAGTATATAGCATAGTATACAACGGTGACTCACTAAGAAAAATATTGTTTCTTAAACCTTCTTGTATCCTAAAAATTTTTTTAATCATACCTTAATCTTTTTGTCTTTTTCCTCTTTTTAATACCTTCACGTAGTAGTACGAGTAAATATTATTTATTAGCATTGTAGATTATACTAGTTCAATTGCTATTTTTCACGCTACTTCAGACTTAAGAGCGCGTATTAATACAGAATTATCGCAAAATCGTACCGTCCGTAAAGTCGCTGCAATGTTAGACGTTTCAAAAGCGTCTGTTGGTCGTGTGGGGGTAAAATGGAAACACGACTATACAATTAAGCAAACCGTCGGTAGTGGTTGAACAAAAATTTTCACCGAAGCTCAAAATGTGGCTTTGTTTGTACACGCTAAGAAAAATCGATTTTCCACTCTCAAAAGCGCTATACAAAAAACAAACTTTCCTGACTGTATCTTTAAGACTTTGTTAAGAATTTCTAATAGCGGAGAAAAACAAAAAGAGTCCTATGGAGTTTTCCCAACGGTATATTAATGATCCCTTTGAGTTTTAAAAAAACCTCATTTTACCATCCAAATTACATCAGTTTCTGTAAACACAGCAGTCGTTTTTCAGTGAATACTTGAGATTGGGTAAGCTTCCGCGTTCTAGGAGTTTGTTCTGTTGTTGAAAAACGCTTCGATTTCAACGCATACGTAAATATTCTACGCGACGTAATGCTACCGTAAGTGCAAATTCAATATCCAGAGGGTGACAAGGTTTTTTAACAAGTACGTGTTCTTTATTGTTACATCATCTTAATATCTTTACTACAGCATACTACATAACGGCTTCTTTTAAATTATTACTTCAATATTAATCTATTCTTTTGCTTTTCTAAGGATAATGCCCCGATACATTGATCAAAGATAGTGTAGATTTGAGAAAGCTATCTGCGCGTCTTGTCATAGCCGCCAAAAAGTCCCAAATTTTAACAACATTAAAAATGTTTGGATAAAGTCATGCAGTTAATTCAAAACTAACGCTTGGCTTGTTAATAAAATTTAAGATACGTGAGATGCTATAAATGAAGATTTCATTCAGCCATTGGTAGCATCCATACCGGCAAGGTCACAAGAATATACTAATCACCAAGAGAGTCATGCGCATTATTAGTTATATATTATATATTTTTGATAGTAATTTTGTTTTTATTATAGCTATCTTAAGTATTTGCTCTATTTTATCTAAAAAAGTCATACATTTTCTAAGCAGTTTGGGTATTTTTATCGGTAATCATTTTCTTACGAAGAATTAGATTCAATTTTATTCAAAAAAATTACGCCAAGGAAGCCAAGTAGGACTGACAAATAAATAAAAATTTAATATTTCAACTAACAAATTAAATTTGTTCTAATGGTTTTCAGAATTTTTTTACAACGGCATTTGCTTATTACTTATCAAAAAGTTATGGAATTTATTTTGCTAATATTAATTTTATCGGCCCGTTTCAATTAAATTAAATTAATACAGGCAAGCCGGATGCGTTTATATTTGTAATAGAAATATAATTGTTTTTATTAATTAAAATTATATCATAAGGTATCAACATAACAAAAGTACCTATTCTTTGTGTAAAGGTATTTAGAGAAAATTATTGACTTTACGATAAAAACTATAAAATTATTTACTCGAAATTTATTATCAACTACTAATAAATGATTTTTAACGGCGTTTATTTACTACGCATGTGCAAATGCTCACTGGCAAGGTTTTTATCCTCCTGTTAATTTTACAGTTGATAATTTCTTATATTTTTATTTTTGTTTATTATTAAGAATGAATGCTTAATTAGTTTGTAATTATAAAATAATACTGACAGAACTTCATGATTTCTAATAATTCGGATAGCTATGCACTAAAAACAATGCAAAAAACACAGTTTATAGTACACTCGTTTTGAAATAAATCGAGGCATACTTTTTGTGACGAACAGAATTTTCAATGTTGTAAGCAAGATTTGACCGTAGAAACTGCACGTTTCTTTGTAGGTGGTTCCAAAAATTATTTACTCGAAATTTATTATCAATTACTGATAAATTTTGTTGAAGCAGCTTAAAAAATCAGTTATTACAGGAAGTTAAACCGGAAGTAAAATATCTAGAACCGGCATCACTATACTACTAGCAGAGTCAATAAAAAAACACATTTGATCCATTTTCTTGTCTGGGGGAAGATGCAGAAATGAAATTATCAAAATACATAAGAAAATTGTAAACATATAGATTTTCCACAAATCGAGACTCGATTGGAATTCGGGTCTTCAACTAACTAAAGAAATAAGGTAAAACACAAATTTATTAAAGTAACGGAAAAGGCTAAATACAACTGGTCCAATTTATTTTTGCGACGTCATCCAGAATTACAAGTAAAAGAGCTAAAGGAAATTTCATTACTCGTTCTACTGCTATGAATCAAGAAACTGTAAAACATTGTTTTGCTTTGCTAGATAAAGTTTTGACTGAGGATAAACTCTACGATAAACCATCACAGGTTTTTAATATAGACGAAACAGGTCTACAATTAAACAATAGACTTACTGCAGTATTAGCAGAGAAAGGGTTTAAAATTGTTACATCGCTTACATTTGGTGAACAGAGGGAAACCATGTCATAGTGTGTTGTAATGCTGAAAAAAAGTTTTTCCACCTTATGCAATTTTTAAGGGTAAGAATATGAAACTAAAGTTTCTGGATGGTATGCCACCTGGCTCAAAAATATCAATGTCTGAGAAATCAGTGTACATCAGTGCTAACATTTTTAAGCAATAGCTAGAGCTACATTTCTAGCTTAACTGGTGTTGCTAAAATTTTGTAAAAAACGACATTATTTTTCTTTGTTTACCTAGTTATACAAGTCATTTCTTCAAACTTCTAGATCGGTTATTTCTCAAGTTGTTGAAAAGTTATTCCTAAGCAAGTTGCAACGGTTTTCTGTAAGCTAACCCGACTAAAAAAAAATAACACGATTACACTTTGGAAAATTTCTAAAGTCAATCGTGAGGGAAATCTGCAACTGTTGAAAATAAGATGTCAGGTTTCAGAGCCACTGGGATCGTATCTTTTAAACCAGATGCAATTCCCGATTGCGCATGCGTTGCTATTGATTTGTAATTTACTGTCAAATTACAAGCATTATCCTTAAATAACAAATTATAAATGTTACTAGTTGTAACCTTCTTCTTGAACCATAGTTTTTACATTTTCCCAAGCAGACAAATCAAGGCGGCGAACTGTGTAAATTACTTGACAATATTTTACCAATATTCACAACTAGTAGATAGTTAATGACTAATAAACACGGTAGGCAAGTGGCTAGTATTTTAATCAGTAAAAGAAAATTAAAATGGAAGCGGACAAGGCAATTAAAAAAAAACCAAAATTAATGATGAAAAAATAGAAAATAAAAAATGTTTGCCAAAGTCTTTATATTCGGAAAATGAAACCGTAGTTTTAGACGAGAGTGATGAGTCGTTGGAAAAATAGGATGAAATGCGTAGATTAACACTGCCGTCTTCGCATTACGGAAATAACTGACCTCGGATTTGTTTGCACAGTATTTATACATTTTGGCAAAACGTTCCCGTATGTTCTACATCCTTTGGTGAACGTTCTAAAAAACCTCGCAAAGGCTCTCAAAGTTGCTAATCACTTCTCGAACGTTTCAATATGTAAAAAGTGATCAGACTTAACCGGACTAATCCTATAAAAGATTCATAAATTTACTATTGTAGTTTGTCCGTTTATAAAAAAATATGCGACAAATAATATTATAAAATCAAACCGAATTCCTAGACAATGCAGAGACGTTTCAATTGGTAACTACGTTAATACCTATCAGAAAAATTACTTTCATTTGAAATTTTTGTGAATAAGAATAATTCTGTCGTGTTATTATATAAGAAACTCAATAAATTACAATTTACAATATATTTAATCAATTACATATTTAACAAATGTATAACATTTTGTTATTTCTTTTTTGCTATGTATCTGCCAAAAAAATATAGTATTTAATTATTATATATAATAATTAATTAAACAAATAAAACTGATTATTAAAATTTGGATAAATCTAACGGAATGATAGTCTGTAAGTGATTTTAATGTTACGATTTACGTCTAAATACTTTTAAAAAAAAAAAATCTTAAGTGTAAAGAAAATTTTACACAAAAACTTTGTCTCGTTTTTTCATGAGTTGAGTGTACTTTGTTCAATTATATTCAAATATGATCAGTGCTAGTAAATCAACTATATATCGCTTGTTAAAAGAACAAAAAGGTGGAAGTTTTAAATGCTAACATTTTGCCTGCAATAAAAATGACAGTTTGCCGGGTATAAGCAAAGAACAATTTTTCTTAGAAACACCGTTGAAGAATATAATAAATGTTTAATTGAAATTGAAAAAATTGTTTGTTAGCGAAAAAGTTACCTTAGTTTAACAGAAATTTGGTTAAGAAGAAACGTGTTTAAACAAAATCCATTCCGTTTTCAAAATTTGGCAGGTTTGCCAGGTTTGTCTGCTGGCTTAAAACACATAGACTGTGTTAATAAAAGACTGTTAATTTTTGAATCGAAATTTAAGCGTAACTGGGACACAAATTCTGAAATTCTATACTATATTCTGATTTTCAAATAAAAGGAGCGGAAATGTATATCCCGTTTGCACGATGTAAAATGTATTAAGCGGTAAATTTAAAATGTTTGCTTAATTAAAAATACTAAAGTTGCGTTTTAAATCTTTAGGAACAAGCTAAAGACTTACACTTTTAGTTTTTATAAAAAATAATTTTATAATAAAGTTTAAGAAAAAACAAGTAGAAAAATAAAGTTATTTACAAACCCGATTACTGTAGGTTACGTTAATTACTTTCCTTACGTAAATTTGCCTTAGCAAAAAAACATATATGCAAAATTGGCCTGATTTTCGTAATTAAAAACAGAGTATAGTTTACCTATTTAAACTTTACATAGAACACAGTTTAGTAATCAGAAACTGATATTGAATCCAGTGGCGGCTTCTCCATTAGGTCACTTGATCAATGATTTTCCAAAAAAATACTAAAAATTGTTTTATTATTAATCTACAATTGTAAATATGTAACGTTTCATTATGCTTATTCCAAATATGAATAAATTTAGTTTAAATATAAATTTTTAATTGGTAAGAATGCGTTATCAAAATTTTAATATTGGCATGACTCTGTTGCAGCATTGACCATTAGCCGCCACTGGTCAAATTTTTAATATTATCATTTAACTTTAAATAGCTGCAAAAGAATCTTTATTGGTTTGTACTGAAATCATTTATTTCAGACAATTTTAATGAATAACTTTAGTTTACTGATTAGTATGACGCTTCAAATTTTAAATAATTAATTCATTTATTCTAAACTTAACTGAAAGTTAAAATTTATTCTATGAAAAAATACAGCAAAAAACTTACCTTTTAAACGACGTCCACTTCCGCTTGTTTTAAAATACCGTTGAATCGAGTAACGCCACTAAAGAAAAGCTCTGGAATTTCCATTGTGATAAGAACACAATTTTGTGTGTCACTGCATTTTCACAAACTATTTATAAAAATAAAATCTAATGTTCTTGTCAAAAATTTGACTCGCATTCACTTAGTCCTGCATTCGACATGCTAAATCGGCGTAACGGACATCAGCATAAGAATTGCTTTTTCTTTTTGTACGTTTCTAAGCAACCCCAAAATGTCAAAATATTTCTTTTAAATATCCTATAGTTAAAATTTATTATACGTAATGTTCGAAATCAAGTGTGACAAACCTCACAATGACATCAGTTTCGAAAGCTTTTTCTTTTACTAAGAATTGTTGAAGGTGTTAAAGTTGTAAAAAAAATTCGTATTTTTGAATTTTTTTATTATAGTCCACTTATTATATTTATATTTACATAACAACAATGCTAATAGTTTTTTTAAACAAAATTTCCCAGTAGACAATCTATAATATATAATAAAATATACACTTCACTGGATATTCACAAGAAACTAATCTTAAGTACAAGTTAAAATAAGGAACACAAGTATAAGCTCTTAACAAGAGCATTCTATTAAATACAATTTTGTAGAATACACACCGGTAAACGTAATACTGCCATATTTTTCATACATTTATACAAAATATACCACGTACATTTGTACATAATAATAAATCTACAGGAATTCGCTTATACACAATCAATAAATAGATTAAAATGAATATGTACAGGTATTTACAATGTTATTAGTCTTATCAGTAGACATCTTTGGTAGAGTGTTTTTGGCTAAGCCAGGAATATGCTTGATCAATGAGTTAATCGCGATGTGGGACTCATCGATGAACTGGAAGTTTGTCGTGAAATTGGAGATGTGTAAGGACTAAAACGATGTAACGAAGTTGGGAATAAAGCTTTGGGGAGACGTAATTCGGAAGAAGTATTTATGGATGTTGGACTTGGCGATCCGGATGAGGAACTTGGTGTCGATGATGGAGGAGGTGGTGGCGTCATTTGTGGTCTGTGAGGAGGTGGTGGTCCTAATAAACCAGGTGGTAAGCCACCGTGAATGGGATTAGGCCATGATACACCGCCTTGAGTCCACAATTGTGTGTGTATACCTAAAGGAACTGCGGCGCGTGCTAAATATTGTCCAGGTGTACCACTAAGTAACATCGCATGCAAATCACTCGGGTTATATGGATTACCCCCCGCCCTACCCCACATTTGTATTTGAGCGCGAGCTTTTTCCATCATTGCTGCCGAAAAAAGGGACCCCGAATTGTTATTTTCTGCATCGAGGGGATCGCCGTAAAGGCGTAGGGAGTTTCTAAGGAAATGTTGCTCCATGAAAAGACTATCCATAGGTTCCCTGAAACAATACAAAAGTAACGTTAGTGATGTAGATTTTTTTGTTGAAGCGCGCTAATTAATTAAATAGAATTTAACGGACACAATAACGTTGAAGGTGATAAACTTAATAACCTGGCACGACTTTAGCAGAAGGTATATCAGCTTATTGCTGTTGTGATAGAATTTAATTTACGTGTTTCAATCTCAGCGCGGTGTTGTAGAGGCGGAGAAGTAGAAGCCGCCTTGTAATTTTAGACAATCGTTGTCTTCATGACGATGGCTTGATGATATAATGAACCCGACGTATTTTCTCACACCTCAGGTAGGCTATCGTGTTTTCCCAGTTATTTTCTTATTTTGAGTTTTTGTCTGTCTGTAATTAGGGCGGTGAGTACTAAGCAACCCCTGGTAGTAGCCTGCGGCATGAGGCGGAGTTGAAGCCCTCTTATTATCGGTTCACCGCAAGATCGTTCTATCTCAATATTATTGATTGTTTTTACCGTTTTTTCGACACAATACTGTTTTTGATTTGTTTAAAACGGAGGCGACAAATACTAATTTTGCTTCGGGTCAGAGATAAATGCTTCTCGCCGTGGCTACCACCAATAATTAGAGGTATTAGCCTTAGGGAAGCGGGGTCTTTGTTATGGAAATTTCTACTATAGTTGCATATAATGGTGTCATATAGAAGCATTTTTACTGACGCGTTATCACAACTCAAAATTTTATTTTATAAATGTACCTGTTCGAATTTTTCGCTTAATCGAACATTGTCGAATTCCCATCACTTCCACTTGGCAGCCGATAAAATTTCAATAGCTTACCAGAGTCAATGACGAATTAAGATCATAAAGATATGTTAAGAATTATAAAACGTTATCTCATGGTACATTTTGTAACGGATTACTTAAAAGATTTTTGACCACCCAAGTGCCCATACATCTGTCGAGATGTGATTTTTATCTAACATTAACGTTCTCGATGCAATATTGCGTGTTATAAACCACCCAGAATCTTTGGTATATTTACAATCAACGTAATAGTTATCTGTAAGTTCAACTATTTCGTATTTGACAAATCGGTTTTTCTAAACACAATGGTAGTGCATAAATTAGAGAAATTTATTGTTGTCAAATCGAATTTAACTCATACGTCTTCTTCAAAATGATTGCATTATCACTTACCTATCGAAATCAGTAAGTCGCGAAGAATCGCGAAACCCTTTGGCGAACGGATTCGAATCGATTTTCAATTTGGTGATTAACTGATTTTGGTAGGCTGTGACGGCGGTAAAAACAGTTTCCGGAAATATAAATGACCTATGTTGTTCCTGTTCTAAGTCTGTTACTGGTCCTGCGTGTTCTCTCCATTTGACTAAATGTATTCTAGGTTGGTATCGATGCATGGAATTCAGAACAATCTGCAAATAAAATAAGCATCATTAATAAACGTCTTAATCTAGTTTTAATTGCAAAACAATCTTCAACTTTGTATTAATTATTCTTTCTAATGTATTTATTCACGCTGGTATTTTTTATGCACTTGAAACTGAATTAATTGTTTGATAGAATTTCCTTGTTGTAAGATAGGTAATATAGAAAGGACTTAGCCTACTTTACTAAACATGTTTATTGACTGATTTAATAAAAACCGTTCTAGCACTATTAACGACTTACATAAATCTTTTCTTTTGCGGTCATAATTAAAATAGGAAATGGAATTGTTCCTAAAGAACTATCAAAGCGCTAATTGCGTAGATTTAAAAAAATTGGTTAATTATCCTGCGAAAATAAGTGAAAGCCAGTATGCAGTGAAAGCTGTTTTTTCATTGTATTAGCTAAATTTACGATTGCGTTAATTAGAAAACGTTTATTTACAAATTTTAAATAGTGTAGGTCCCGTATGGGTACCTTGGGGAGCGTCTTGTCTAATATAATATAATCGTCGCATCGAATTGCAAACTTATTACGTGGATCATTGTAAAAAGACCGGGAAGTGTCGTTTTAGTGTACAATGGAAGAAAAGGACCTTAATGCAAATTAAGAAGTGGAGGTTAATAAGAATTTTTAATCGTAGGTGGCTACAGGTATGCACAATCATATTCAAGTTAATAGTATTGTTATCGCGTGCGGCTTGGCGGCCATTGTAAGTACCTATGCCGCCAATCATTATCGCTAGTAGGAATTACGAGTACGTTGCTTGGCAACGGTAGAATTCCGGGGGCGAAGAATCCGGGGAATGTACGTTCCGGGGAGCGCGTGTTCCGGACGAGTGGACGCAAGCGCATTCAAGATAATCTGTCTATTACTAACTACTCTTAGAAGCTCTTTAACCCTTGTCAGTTACGATTTACTCTTTAGAAGTGGTGTTTTATTTAACTGTCATTCGCTTAAATGACATTCTTTTAATTAAGTGCTCAATGTGATTTAAGGTTGTTACTATACTAAAGCAATTGAATTATTCCTTTAAGGACAATTTAATTTCGGTTTTTAATTTCAAAAGTGACGACGATTAAACGAACAAAGATAAATTAATTTATAATGCTTTAAATACACATAAACCTTTACATTTAACCACAATAAACCATCTGAGCAGGAAACGGAAATAAGGGTTAATCAATAACGCCAACCCTCCCATTATAATTTTCTTATGTCAAATAGTAAAATTTACCACCGCTGTTAATACTTTTCACGTTAATTATTAAGTTCGGTTTCTTCCTTCTAATAGGCATTATAATATATTTTTTGTTTTTTAATTTCAAGAATCGATTTTTTTTAAATAAAGTTGGTAAGTAGAGCTTTAAAATCGAAGACACGAGGTTCAGCGCATTCTTAAAAATCTACACTTCAGCTTTGAAAAACAAGAGTTTTGAGTGTTTATTTTTAATGACTAAGAAAATGTTGAGGCCGGCGGCTCTGTAAAACCATTATAACAAATTAACAGTAAGCAGTCAGAGTATTAATATTTTAAGCAAAAAAAAATGTAAAAATTACTATGGAATAAGTAATTTACTGCGTTGGCGCATTATTTGCTCGTCTGCGTTTAGTTTTTACAGCTGCCTTATTCGTAAAAATCAAAAGCATGTATTCATTCTGATGACAACTATCCTCGCTGAAACGTTTTCGTTCAAAAAACCATTACGACAAATCCTAAGTGATCAAAATTATTTATTTTTGAACCATTCTGTCAAGTAAATAATATAAAGCTCTTGGTTTCTAACGACTAAACAAAATTAATTTTTACACATAAGCTTGAGAACAAACTGAAATAATTATAAAAGCTTCACAAACTATATTAAACAATACCAAACTGGATATAATAAAAAGTATTAAGTTCATCAAAATAATCGAAACTCAATTTATTGCATTCTTTGAGTCGACTAATTACGTTGCAATAAATCGCATTTCGATTAATTGCAATTTTGATTAATCGTTATTTCGATGAGTTTTTTTTTCACACCATAACTTGATAATTCAATTCGAGCTTTTTTTAAGCAGCAGTAACCCTAACAAGTGTAAAAGCAACACAACAACAAAAATTAACAAAACAACTCCACCTTGAAAGCAGAAGAAGAAACAATAAAAAGTGCCACAAATTCAACAAGGAAAACAATAAAAAACACCAGTTTTAGGTTTACTTGCTTAGAATTACATATATCAGCGCTGTCGAATTTCAAGGGCCGCTGTAGATAAAATTGTAGTTGCAAGGCGTGCATTATAAAATTCTTTGTATTAAATTTTCTCAGTTATTGGTAAAAGGTGCAGAAAAACATGTTTGTATAATTATTCAAAAAAATAACAAATATGTAAAATGTATATTATAATAATAATATTTGTTGTCGACAAAGGAACTGAGTAAGTGACTTATCAGACAGGGAACGCATGCAGAAGTATCTTGCACAATTTTCAAAAATTTAATGATTTTTCTATAGAATGTACTTTTGTACCAACTTTTGTGCTGACAAGTGACAAAAATTAAAATTAATTTACACCTTTTGGGCATAGAATTTACTAACTACCAGGTACTTAATTTCATTTTCGATTATGGTTTATATTTTGAAACAATAGTTAAAATATATTCCCAAAAGTTTTCAATTAAGTCATAATCAGAGGATGATGCAGGTCAGTTCAATCTTTTAATAATGTTATCGGCAAACCACAATTGCACAATCTTGGGTCTATGACAAGAAGCGTTATCATCTTAACATCGTTAACATCTTTGTTTTTAAAACGTTAATGTATTTATAGGCATTCATAAGTTTTAAAACAATTTGTAGCCTACCAGTGCCCTCAGCGGACACGTAACCCTACACCATAACTTATATCGAATGCTTAATAGTTGACAACACACGTCTTAGTGAAAATTCTTCTGTGGCGCATAGCTTTCGCAGAAGAGAACAGTTTTCTAATAATTGTCGAGTTTCTATGCTCTCTGGCTCAACGTAAACAATACAGTCTCTGGTTCTAGATCGACATCCTCGTCTAAGTCTAAAATTCTAAAGTTATTTCTTAGTGTAGACGTAAGAACATCTACACACGTTGCTTCAGACATAATTTGGGCAAATTTGTTGAATTTAGATTACTATTCACTAAACTGATTATTTGCAGTACTAAAGTAAAAGTCAGGTCTGTTAAAAACCAGAGTCTGGTAAAAATTTTGCATCTACAATTTGATATTCCAGTTTTATAGTGTCAGACTTCACATCACTTATAAACGAAATGGGAATATTGTTTTGTTTCTGCAAATTCAATTTCAGTTCTTATAATAATGCTGACTCTATCAGTGATAATACAATAATATTTATTAAATTCTGATAAGCCTGATACTACTTTATTTACAGCTTCAAAAAATCCGCACCTTTTGTTGCACCATAAAGAAAAATAAAGTCATTCATCCCTCTCTGCTACACTGAAGTCTTCTTGAACAAAAAGGTTTGTTGATGTCAGATAAGTCAGTGTTTTCGACCAGGCAGAGTAAAAAATATTTATAATTCTTAATTGGTTACACATCTTGCAATTTTTGATACTGTTTACATTTTTTTGGAGATTTTTGATTCATATAATTGTTTTAGTATTTTGATTGCACAATTCTTAATGAGCACTCCATTGAGAGAGTAAGTAAGTGACTACCTTCTTGTTTGTCTCCCACATAAGGAATGAGTTACAGTTATAACACATGAAAATAAAAGTCATCTCTTTCGAAAGAATCACTACGCTTGTCATTCATACAACACACTAGGAACACTCTTAACATGACATCTGATGGTCCTTCTCAGAAGCAATTGACAATGGGCCCTTTTATCAAGGTTTCACTCAGGCAGACGAAATAGGAGCTATAATCCCGACCTTACAATAATCACCCAAACCGACAATTCACCATGTGGAATTCAACGCAAAGTATTAGACAACTTCTCGCATTTACAACATTGTCGGATCCTTGATATTACTGAAAGAACAATCTTTATAATCAGTTCCTTGACCAAACCTCGTTCGAACTTCGGTAAAGTAAACTGTCATAAATTTATTACACAATTTGACTGGAATGTTAGGTGAGTTAATAACTACGACTGTTTTACTAAAGTTGTATTAAAAACTGCAAAAAAATGCATTTTAAGATGTGTCCGAAAAACGTAAACATCTTGCTAAAACGAAGCGTGTATAAAGATTACAATACAATTCATGACTCAGAAATAGCAGACTCCTATATGAGTTGGACAAAGGAAGACTGGAACAATAAAGAAATTGTTGGAAATTTTGACTTACAGTAGGAAACTTTATAAAGCAACTTATGAAAATATAATTACAGGAAAATTACCGTTTCCAAATGCAATAACACACTGAATCAAACAGACTACTAAAATCAACATTGACAAAACCTATCGTAAAACCAAAAAAAACACAGTGAAAAACCATTAAAAAAAACTAAAAACCCCATGAATCTGTTTTCGATAGACGAATTCTATCTAGATTTTATAAAATATGACGGGCTTTGCGCTAAAGAATGGCTACTGGTTTTTTACAATAACATTCTAAAAACAACAAAATTGCCCTCTGGTGGTAATGGCCAAACGCAAGACCAAGACAAGACCACATAGGTTTTGGTCTTGGTCTTGCTCTTGGTTTTGTATTGATATCCAGTTGGTCTTGCTCTTAGTATTGAATATAGAGTTTTGGTTTTGCTCTTGGTCTTGCACGCAAGACTCTTGCAGTCTTGCGTTTTTACACCGTACCATGATTGAAACTTCACAATGAAAATCAATGTTGTTTAAAAAATTTTTTTTAATAGATATTTAATTAATAACGATAAAAGATCAACATTTTTTTTCCCACAAAAATTAAATAATAAACACTATTGCGTTTGCAATGGGTTCGTTGTCTTTTATAATAGATGTACTTTCAAGTTTTGAGAATTCAGTTGTTTTGAAAAAGAAACAACGCCTCAGCATGTTTGATGGATTGGCATGAATATTACAGGCGCCGTGCCGGTTTAAAATCTTTTGTAGGTGTCTTTATTGTAAACTAAGTAAAACGTGCCTTTTGGTACAAATTTTGAATTAAGAATTTAGGACTTTCCCACAAGTGTTGCTAAAATTTTTCTTTCAATCCTTGAAAAATCGATAAAAATTAATATTTTATTGATATCTATCTACCTATATGGTTTCTATTCATATGTAACAGAAAAATATTTAATTATCATTTTACTAAAGTCGAAACTTCCCTTTTTCAAAAAACTTTTTATTTTCACGTATATTGTATCGTTGTAGAATTTGTCGATACAAAAGTTCAAGAAAAATAAACACAACGTCTTCAAGAAGGCAAACGCTGCCGTAAATGCTGGATTTCGAAATAAATGTTAACACCTCGAATCAAAAAAAAAAGACTAAACATTTAATGCACAAAACTACACTGGTAATACAAAAACACAGTATAAACATATTGTAATAAACTATTATTGTACCGATACTTGGGCATACAAGGAGGTATCAAGTATGTACCTTAGCACCTTTAAAAATATACTGCCGAATTTAGCAACGCCACACGCTAAACGTAAGCAACTCACAGGCGCTAACAACATAAAACTTAACAAGCGGTGAGCATTCAAATAATCTAAATATTTATAAATTATACGAAACTGTACATACATATATATATACAATATTTTTTTTTGAGAAAACAAATATTTTTATGTGGGATAAATAAAATAAGATAAATAATCGTTCGTAATAAGAATAAGAAAAAAACTGCACGAGTCTTGGAATATAGTCTTGTTTTTGCCGATATCTTGCAGGGCTAGTCTTGCATCCAGTCTTGGTTTTGCAATCTTTAGTCTTGGTCTTGGTCTTGCTAATAGCGCTGTTATTGCAAGACCAAGACAAGACTGCAAGACCAAGACCAATTTTGGCCATCACTACCCTCTGGCTTCAAACAAAGCAAAATAATGACCATACTAAACTAGGCAAATCATCTGTAAATTCTTGTAACTACAAACCAGTTGCAGTTCTGAGTGTGTGTTATAAACTATTGGAAAGGCTAATGTGCAACTGAATACCAAACCAAAAGCTGCTAAACCTTATAGACTGCTTCCTTTTGAATACACTATATCAAGTCCATGTAGATGGCAAAAAAAAACAAATTCAAAGCTTTGCATAATGGGTTTCTTTACGGTTATGTACTGGCACTTCATCCGTTTAATGTCTACGTATTCGACATACCGACAACAAGTTCGCATTCTTTCATGCACGCTGACGATAACTTTAACCAAGGATCTATATAACCTAAGACAGTATTTTACCAAATAGAGACTACGCTCACACCCTAATAAAACCGAGGTATCCACTTTCCATCAAAACCATAAAATAGCAAACCATACTCTGAATGTGTAGACAAACTTAACTCGCGAGTAAAAATACTACAAAAGCTTGCAAATTCTTCATAGTAAGTGAACATCTGTATTCTGCTTCAGTCTGGTTAAATAACAAGCACCTACACTTGATAGCTATCTAGATAAACTAGACAATGAGGCTTATAACAGGTACACACTAACACCTACAGACTGACTATCTGTTTTAAGTAATATTTCTCCAACAAATCGAAGACGCCAGACCTCCCTTAAGTCCCAAACAGAAAACTACGTATAATAAAAATCCAAACCTACGAATTCATACATACTCTGTCCCAATTACTGAGTCCGTTACTGAAATCACACACAAAAATTGACTGATTTTAAGGTAAATACTATAAAAACAGACAAACAAAACGATTGGTAAAATTATTGAACATCCATCACAAACAGTCGTGTTTACTAAACCGGCTTTGTACCAATCATGGAAGAATCTGTACTTGGGGTCTCATTTAACTTTACCTCACTGCACATATTGTGACGCCTCAGAGCAGAATATCAAGCACATAGTGCAGGAATGCCCAATAACTGCGTTTAGGAATTAACAAAAGCAAGACCGTCTTGAACCTCTGATGTCATAAACACTATTGTTATTTGAAATATAACATTTATTTACTACTGTGTTGTAATATTATGTGTTTAAGAAATCATATGTACCTAATATGTAAATTTAAACGAAATGTAGCACTTCATCACTAAAAGGTTTTTTTGCTTTGAAAACTTCTAGGATTTGGTATCACATTGGTGTTAAGTTTTTAGACTTTCTCATATACTGCTGTAATTTTTCTCGTGTAACATAGTGTTTAAATTGAGCACGTGATTCTGAGAAGATTTGAAATAAGAAATTACAGAAATAAATGGTTTGAATGAGATGTTAAGATAAGATACATTAGGAAAACTGTCAAAAAACAAGTAATCCTATTTATTTTTTGCTTAATACAGTGAGACATCAAAACATAACAAAGAACAAAGAAAAAAGAATGTATTGCACAATTACAACACTAAAAAAAACAAATTTTTGCGTTGATTAGTGCGACCAAATCACATTAATTTCCTTTGGCAAGTTTGCAAATAGCTACTTAATTATTTTCTACATATACAATGATACATTATAATTTTTGATTTATGCATTCTGAAACTGCGTGTAATTGATTACTATTGGCAAGGCTGTCAAAACGCAAATTTATTTAAAAGAAATAGTTTTATAATTAAATATTATTTAGTTTAGCAACAACCTTTGCTGATTCAGGAATGATTTATAATTCAAACGTAAAAGATTAACCCTTCGCAGTTAAGAATATCAACAAAGCAATGTTGAAATATTACTTAGGCGTCTCCATATGAGCAGAAATCAATTTGAGTAAAATGCAATAAATCACTTAATACGGTAGTTTGATCAGGTGGCTACGTGTAAAGGTGAACGCGTCAAAATCGATTCTTACTTATAATTGTGCTGATAACGTGCATGCAGTTCAATTGGAAAGAACCACACGCAAGCGAACGTATCAATTTTCTGAAAACTTTAAGCTCGACAGTAATATTTTTTCCGACTTTATTGTCGAAAGCATTCAAAATTATAACATATACGAAAATATAATAATTTTCTTTTATTAGTTTCGTGTTTCTGAAATCGATGCTAATTTGTGTGCGGTTTTACAATGTAATTTGTAAGTATTAGGAAACGAGCTGTCAGTGTAATGTAAAAATATTTACGTATAAATTGATAGACCTCATCGATAATATATTTAGAGTGTGGGTTTAATTTTGTTTTTGAGGTTTCAGTGAAGAATGTTAATAAATTTGCACGTTGGTAAAGGTTTCATATATCCTATTTAAAGAAACTGTTAACGCATTGGAGTTAAGTTCATTATTTATAGAGGATTATGAATGTGATATAATTTTTCACAGGTAATGAATGGACCGAGTCAAAATATACTTAAATTCCAGGAGGCTTGAGTCGCCCAAGTTACACATATAAAAAACTAAAACCTGCCATTTAGCATTAATCAACGGCATTGCTTAAAAAAATGTCATGCATATTAAAATCACGAGTTATGATATGTGACAATGTAAAACCGAAGAAAAGTGTCTTGTCGCAGCTGCATTAATCCCTTGCTGTGATACCTGTAGGCTTTTTTAGAAACTACCTACGTTCTAAATGTCTCCTTGTCCCACCAATACGATACAAATAACGCCCAAGAAGTAAGATTTTATAATTCTAAACACGCTACCTGGTGAGTCCACACGCTTCAGGGAGTCTTGAGGACAACAAATTTCTCACCTAGAGTCTAACAAGCAACTCGTTTAAAATCCATTTCATGGAGATTGAAATATGAGCATTTGTGTACAGGCATGGCCTCAAGGGGGTCCATTCATAAATGACGAAGCTATCATTCCAAGGAATGTTTTTAATACGTGTCATAAAATTTGTTTAAATTTCAAATATTTTCTTTCTTAGTAAACTTTAATGTTCTTGCGTCGATAAAGTACCATTTTAACTAATATTTACTTATCAAACAATATTAATTAAGCTCTAACGTCATAATTAAAATATTACGAACGTGGTTATAAGCGTAACTAAATAAATTTATGTTTTAATGTTTATAATTACAGAATCATTTTTTTAACGACCAAAAGCTGAATGAGTTTATTATAAACATAATTAAACACAACTACGTTGTTTTTTATTTTTTGTTTAATGTTATCTTTGTTCAAACGCGTTTTTTACGTTTGAGCGACTTTAATTTAGTACACCTTGAGGTTTGAGACGACACTAAAAGCTTTCTAACATTGACATTTTTGTAAAATTCTTGTACAAAACCTAAGAAAAAACGTCACTTTGCAAATAATTGTTTTTTTTTAATTTTTCTATGCACATCAATGCTCATAGCTAAAAAAAATTCTTTTACAATAGCAAATGTTGACATAGAACACTAATCGATTAAAACATTAAGCTTTATATACATATATATGTACATAAAATACCTATATGAAAATAAAGATGTATGTATACAATTTCATATAATTTCAATCCAGCTATAAACAGTATCTTATCTTGTCATAGTAAACGTTTTTTATTTACCCCAAAAAAAGAATAGCTTGATGACACGTGAATATAAAAACCACACTATACTGAAATAATCAACGTTTCTAAAACCAAACGTCACATTTATCAATTTTGTCACAACACTAAAATGTTTTTCATTCAATTCTAAAATAAGTTAGATTTTGTAATTATATAAATATCTTTCGTTAATTCGGTAATTATTGTTGAATTGTGGTATTTGCTTCGGAACTCGTAATTTTACTCATCGCTGCAATAATGTCGGTAAAACAACTTCTAGGAACATCGATATATCATTCATTAAGACAACTATCTTTGAATTTTTGAACTGCTTTGTTAGAAACGTTAGCATTTCTAAAACTTTTATTGCTGAACCGATATACGAATAACAAACAAATGAAAATGTTTTATTTTATATTAAAATGTAAACATTTCACTACACAAGTAATTCTTTAAAACGCAAAGTTAACTATGTTGCTATCTGACGTTGTTAACTGACAACATTGTCAAATATTTAAAATTGTAGCTATTGATTGGACGACGTCGTCAGCAAAACAATTGATTATGTACTTGACGACCAATGACGACACTGAACAACGGGATCACGTAGTTAACTACATCGTCAAAGTTAACAATGCTTAATGCAACCAAACCTATGTAGTTTTTATAATTAATTAGTTGTGGAAATTTGTTTAATTCTAGTTTTCTACAAAAAATTTTTAAAAAATGAAATTTTCTTGTTTTACAAAGTATCTGTCTAATATTTAAAATTTACATTTTAATAATGCTATAGCATTTTTTTTAATGAAACAATTTTTAACTAATTTTAAAAAATTTAATTTAATTTAGATATTCTTTGATTCTTCTTCTTTAGATGAAGAATGAACCAATCGGTGTTTATTTAATTCTCTAGTTTTCAAAATGGTTTCTTGGACATGAATTTAATGATTGGATAAATTTTTAAAGGCTGCATCACCTCCTTAATTCTAAATTTACAAAGATTTTACTGAATCCATAGCTTCCATGTTGGTTTTAACACTGCGAATACCTGTACTGTACTGTACCTGTACTCTTTGAAAGAGATTTATCCGAAATAGGTTCTTCTATAAACAAATTACAATCGACGTTAAAAAGTATCCAAGACTCCGCGGACTAATTGCCAATGGCACCTTCTTCTTAAATCTTGGAACCACTTTCTCCTTATTTTATCTGTTCTCCACGAATTCAAATTAGACTTTCACATTACAAACAATTTATTTGAATAAATATTATTTACCTATGGCTAGAAATTTTTTTTTCCATTCATATTGGCACAGAGTAAAATCGTTACCCTTTGTTGAGAAACTTTTTCACTAATGCAACTCCGTTTTTTAAAAGTCATAAAGTAAAGCTCTAAAAAAAGACATGTCTCGTTTGTGTTATAGATGCCTTTTACTGAATAATTTTGTTATCAAAAACGTTAACTTTTTAAAACTAATTTTTTTAAGTTATATCGGTTTATAATTATTGAACTATTAATAAATAAACATGTAGAATTGTTGATTTTGATAACTTACTGTCGTGATACTTAATTCTCAAAGCAAAAAACGTTTGTTTATAGAAGTGTAACAACAAAACGAAAAGAAAATCATACTCCAATTGTGCTTCACAATTAAGTCAATTAAATTGATTGCACTATTAACATTTTTTTTAGAACTGTATGATTTTAGAGACATCAACAATTTAAATTTTCATGTTGTCGGTGTCGAAGTAGTGTTGCCTATCTACTACTTGACAAGTATTTCGTGTCCGGGCGGAGCAACTGTGCTGTGACAAACTTGAAAATTTTAAGCAGAGATCATCTCGGTTTAGTTTTCTAAAGATACGCATCACTTGCTTTTCTTAACGTTATCTGTGTTTTGGGCTTTATGTTAGAAAATTTTCACTAACTAAATTGCATTTTTCAATTAACTATATTGCGATAACAATGTAATTACTAACGATTAATTATATTTCAACCTGATCTTTATTGGGAATTATTTACCTGTTTATTGTAGTCCGAGCGTAATGTTTATTATTTTCTTGTCAAATACGTTATGTGTCTATACGATTAAACTCCACCCAGACATAAGATACTTGTCAAGTAGTACAAAATTTGCAAATTGTAATTGCAAAAGAAAGAAGTTGGCCAATTTTTTGTTAAACATTTTTTGGCTTGCAGTATTTCTTCCTGGTCTTGCAGTAACAAAAACAAGAAAATGTAGAGTAACTCGAGGAGAGATATTAATACCGAAAGAGATGGTAAACAATATTAGTTTAGTAATTGACAAATAGATGTTCATGCCAGCACCGTAGTTACTTTCTTTGAAATACGTTTTATTACATATGCTCAAAAACGCTATGAAGTTACATTCCGTAGTTACGTATTACATATAAATTAGAAAAATTTTTTTTTTGTTTTCATGGTGTAGACCATTAAAATCCTATTTATTTAAAAATTTCAAAAAAAATTCAGGACATTCAAAGCAGACAAGAACATTAAAAAGAAATTGAATGCAACTAAAAATCATCGTTTCACACCTACACAACTTAAAACGCAATTAATAAAGCAAAAAACTTATAACCAAGCAAAATTTGAACAGAGCAACAAAAATGGTAGAGATGGATTGGCTATACCCAATTCTGAAGTTTCAATAAAAAAATCTAAAGAAATTCGCAAAGCTTTTATGTTAAAAGAATTTTGTCCCAGAACGTAACTGTTATTTTAACATATACAAATCCGTTTTTGACGTTGAGGGGGACAGCACGTGAAATTAACGTTGTGCTCAGTGAAATCTCCATTGTTAAATATTGTATACCATTTTCGCTGTAAATAAGTAAATTAACTTCGATTCGTATGTGATACTTGTAAAAGTTTTACTGCAGTACAAATCAATTTTTATTTTTTTACGCGATTTAATTTCTTCGTATTATCATAGCAAGTTGGGTCACCACCACATGTCAACCCGAATTGTTAAATGTTTCTCTCTCTTATGTACTTTTTTTTCAACTCGATAACTTGGAGCATTTATGAATGCAAGCATTAAATACAAACACCAATTTTTGAGAACTAATATGGGGTCAAGCTGATGGGATATTTGTAAAATGAACGTTTAATTTCAAAAACTTGTGATTGTATCAGTGAAAAAATCAGTTGGCTTTCTGTTTAGAATAATGATTGGATGAACTATATGCAACATTACTTGTGATATCATTATATATCTGTTTATTAAACTTTCAGCAATTTTAGAAGATTGTTTTGATATGCCATTAGCTAATTGTCGGAAAAAAACCGTAAGTAATTTTTTTTTATTATCTCAACTTAGATATATGTGTTGTCACGTTTGTGTGATCACTTGTTAAAGCTAATACCGGTTCGCTGAGATTCTGATTGCGTAATCACTAGATTTGCATCGGTTTAATTTTCATTCTTCGTTGGCTTCTTAAGTCGTATTCTCATACTTTGATACTATTAATTTATTTACCTACGTGTATGAGGTATTGCCTACGCTAAAGATCTGATGATACCGGATTTATTTTTCTTATACTTTGTAGTTAGTAATTCTTAATTTTACTCTATTTTATGTTGCCATTGCAATAAAGATATATTGGTTGCTATATTTGTATTGTTCGATTTCTTTACCTTTAGTGTTAGAGAGATGTAAACAGAATCTGTAGTGTATATTTTTCCCGTTTTAGTGCTCTTTTAATTATTTTATAATCAGCACACCAAAGATCGCCTACGACTCACTCTCCAAAGCGCTGAGCTATTGCATACATTAAACACAACGTAAAGCCCGTATTAACAATATAAATAAAAATTATAAGAAACTAACTTGGAACAACTGTTTAATTTTATCGTACTACTGACATCTATGCGTAAAGCACACAAATTTTATTTAAGTATTACTAATTTTTTATATCTAAGCTACATTCTTCATGTGGTATTAGTTGTGATTATAAGCGACTTTCGGCTTAGACCGCGTCGTAGTTAAACACCCAGACTTAGACTTGGTTTTCAGAAGCCTAAGTCTGGGTGTTTAACTACGACGCGGTCTAAGCCGAAAGTCGCTTATAATCATAAACATAACAACCGCGAAAGCTTAACATTTTATGTGGTATTAGTTGTCAAATTTCTACGTAACCTAAAGTAATTGTCAGAGTATACCATTATTTCAAGCTTGAGTACTAGTTGTAGTTGTTTCATTAGTAGCGCCTAACAACTGCAGTATTTTGTTAAACATATATTCTAAAAAACTTCTAGGTGAAAACTATTTTTTTTATGCAAGATTATTACAAAAATAGTGCTTTTTCAGGATAACTTGAGACATGCCGTGTAAAAACAAAAGACAGCTTGAGGTACGTAGGTATTTAGATTATCCAGACGAAAACCTTCAGCAAGCTTTAGAGGAGGTTGTCAATGGCACTGTGTACTCAAAGAAAAGTATAAAGTAAAAATAATAGAAAAACCTGCTCACACAAACATGGATATTCAAATTATGGTAAAGGGTTATCTTAATTGCAAAAGTGTCGTAGCAAATATATTCCATGACAATTTACCTGGTGAGGATTGGGCGAGACAATTTTTAAAAAGGCATAACGAATTGACTATTATGTTAATTTGTTAAATGCGTATTTCTGATGTAGATCCTGCTAACCTCCTAAATTACAACAAGACCAATTTAACGGATAATTCAGGACAAATAAAGGTCCGTCGTGATGTAACAAAGGATGTTAAGGATTATGGATCATTTCAAGAGCTCTACCTTCCTTATGTTTGCCATGAGCGTCTCTCACTCCTATCATTCTTTAAACCATTAAAAACAACTTCGAGAAAAGTGAGTAGGAATCCAAAAATTATTCCAAAAACACAATTTCCTGATTTATTGAGAAAAACGTTGGGTAGCTTAGAGAACCAGAATGCGGTTAACATAAGAGCGGGTGGACTTTTTCCTGTGAATAGACAAGAAATTTTGTAGAAATTACTTGGATTTGTCCTAGAAGAACCTGCTTACAGTAATAAAGATAATATAAAAAATGCATTTGAAGAAATCATAAAAAGATACCTACAACTCAGTCACTTAGAAGGAAGAAGTAAAAACTGAATGTTGGGGCGAGACAAACTGTGTTCTTCGAGATGATCAAAGATCTGCTAATGAAAAAGTTCTGTCGAGTTGCAGGATGAGCACAAACTGTCAAATGATACTAATGCTTCCTCCTCACACAAAAAACATAGTGCAATAAAACACCCATCCACTAGGATAAATTTTAAAGAAAATATCTTCATCAAGTTTGGATATAATGAAGCAACGAAGAAAAATGTGTGATAAAAATTTTGTAGGGGAAATTTTGAAATTGAATAAAAGTTTATATCAAATAAAGTGTCAATACGGCGCTACAAAGAATGCTTATAAAGGTCTGTGTATTCTGATGTGGACGATGTGAGCAATGTCAGATTCAATCAGATTGTTAGAATCTTGGATACTCCATCTATTAGTATAGAGTGTCATTTCTTTGTGGCAATATCTATTTGTAGTTACCTACATCATTCATCAGTCAGAAACTTATTTTGTGTTATTTTATTTGCAAAATATTTTGTTCTGGTTGCACTCTTAATTGCATTTTAAGTTGATAAATTTTTTCAAATACTTTTTTGAGGTTTTTTTTGAGGCGAGAATGGTTTTTAAGCCGCTAGTCATTGTTTCCAGGTGTTTCAAGCTGGGCTAAAAGTTTGATTTTTTGTAGTTCATTATATATTCTGTATTTTTGTAATTTGCGGGGTGGTTTTCTCCACAGTTGGTGCATTTTACGTCGTAGTTGCGCTCTTTTCTGGAACACTGGGATGTTGCATGATTTCCGGTGCATTTAACACAAATGGGTTTCTGTAACAGAATTTCTTCGTATGGCCATAGCGCTGGCCGTTTTGGGCGGAGTGGTTCAACTTTGACAATTGTGTGTAAAAGTGAATTGACGTTATATATTTCTTTATTATTTGGCTGTGTTTTAAGTTTGACGTCAAAAAGTGATAAAGCAATTTTTGTTTCACGTTGGCGGATATTGGATACATTATTTACCTCATGCCCTAGTGCATTTATTTCGGTTTTCAATTGTTCTATGTCAGTGGATGGATGCATGTTCTGCAGAACAACTCGAAACGATCTATCTTCCTTAAGGTGGTAGGTGTAAAATTAAGTTTTTTTTTATTGAGAGCTTTTGATAGGCTTCTTTTGTATTTGCTTGTTTCTTTACTTCATCATTATTTAAATATTTTTGAGTGTACTGGTTTGGTGCAACTTGTTTAAGCAAATCTACCAATGGTTGTATGAATTTTACACCTACTATAGAGAGGGGTGGAGGTTTAATAACTTTAGTTGTAGTTTCCTGTTCATTGTCTGTTTGTTCCTGGTCTTCTAATTCCTTGTATCTGTTGGAAGTTTTGGGGGGTTGATTTAGATAGTAATTTTTCAGGGTTGGCTGTTTAATATTCGTATGGGAGTTTCTGGACTATCCTTTCTGGAACATTTTTTGTATTCTACCGTTTGGCAATCGTACTTGGGCAATTGGAATTTGTGGAAAGGCAGCAGTATAACGCTCTGTTAACGATGTAGAAGCTTGAGGGAGTTGCACTACGCGATTATAATTATTCTGTATTCGTAGGATTAATTGTTGCATTTGGGGCAAGTACGGCCGTGGAATATGTTGCGGGGTTTGAATTTGAATATTCTGATCATAATAAATTGGCGGTACATATTGTACTGAAAAGTTTTGCGGGTTTGACATTATTTCTCACATACCCAATTTTTTAAACTTTTATTTAATGTTGTTTGTCTGTATTCTAATTTTACGTTAAAAATCATCAGCCAGAAATATCACAACGGCTACTCTCAAAAAAAGGGACGAAATTTAGTTTCCTCTAAACCACAAATTTTAAAACAAAGAAAAAAAAAGGCAACAGATAAAAAAATCAAACGTATATGTGTGTCGCACCAAATGAAACAAATTTATCTTAGCGAAACTTGCATCACGAAGTGACTTATCAACGTTTGAAACAAAAAAACATTTTTTCACAGTACATAAACACAAAAATATTTAAAGTTTACTATAAAAATTACGTTCCAATGTCACAATTTTAGAAGTGAAAGTAAAAATATTACTGTTTTAAGTGTCAAAAAAGCTTTTTTGAAGTTGAAAAGTTGCAAATACCATAAAATTTTGAGTAATTTCGCGTTTGACTAATTTGAAAAAACATGACAAAGTGTTTACATTATCTGGAAAAAGTGGATTATTAACCTGAACATAAAAAAATGAAACTTTAAATCTAATAAGAACGAATTAGATTTTTAAATCTTATAAATGCCAAAAAATCAGAAAAAAATGTCTTGTAGAGATGAATTTTTAAATAACTTAGTAAAAATTCCAAAAAAACGTAAAAACAGTGTTGAATTTTAGTCTTCTATTACTCTAACAAGGAAAACTTTTATATTGTAGACATTATTTTACAAAGAATTTATGTAGAATTTTTTTTTGTACAAAAATCTTTTAATCAGAAACCAAATACGCAAACCGAATAAAATCCGAAAATTCTTTTCAGATACTGCATACGAATAACGTCGTTAACAATACAACCTATACTTATATTATTATTAAAATATAATTTTTTAAATTTCCTTTTCCGTTTCACTTATAAAGCAATTTCCTTGTATTACATCAAAGAAAGAAAAGTTTGTGACAACGTAATTTGTCAAAATTCGTAATAAATTAGATTCAAGCATCTGTGACGTGTTTACAAAGCGTTTAATCTCACAAAAAGAAATTTTTTCGTTAAAAATCGTACGATTTAAAAAATTTGTTAAACCGCACGTTTGTTGATAATACTTACATTGACTAATTTTGAATGTCAACGTTGAATTATTAATACGGGAAGAGTTGCACGCTGTGAGTCCACAATCGCATTCTTGATCTGACGCATTAAACACACTCACAAATTAGGACTAAACATGTGACACTATTGTATTTCACGAGCTTTTGAATTTATACTTTATTTTTTCATAGTATGGAAAAAAGATTAAAGATAAATTTTATAAAAGTCGTAAATTAAAAATTTTATAACACGTTTTTCAATACGCGCACGTATTCCTTGCGTACTCTTTATATTTTCACTCACTAAATCGATCGATTTGCCGAAAAAAGCAGCAAAAAAAAAGCACGCAAAAACAATTTCAAAGCCACGCTTAAATATTCGTTCGGTCTTTATCCTTTTCCTCGAATTTCCAATTTCTGTTAGCAAAGGATTTAAATATAAAATTTATTTAGCATTACCATAACAAAATCTCTTCGTTCTGTAATGCGAAATAAATCCTTGTTTTGCCATGAAAACGGTAGGTAATCACAAGTGTCAAGTGAATAATATCAGTTTTCAAGAAATTAACGCGCTCATAAATTCTGCGGACTTTACGTTAATCGTATAAACGTGATCTCGTAATGTCCTAACACTTAAATCAATTTTGTCCAAATTTATTGGTACGCCGCACTTTTATTTCTATTGATTAATGATTAATTTTTTTTCGGTAACACCTACGTAAGATGTGGTTTAAACGTTATTTATTAGCAATTCAAAAGAACCACAGAAGGATGTAGTCCACTTATGGGTAGACCACCCGTTTCTAACATTCACAATGAACAATGGCTTATTTACTGTGTCATCTTAATGTAACTGCAGTTTCTTTTGTATTTTACTTTAATTCAAATTCGAATTACTGTGGGTTTACAAAAAAAATTACTAAAGTATCTTTAATACTGGTTTGTTGTATAAAAAAATGTAAAGCATTGACATTCCAATGCTTTTTTTATGTACATGATTTTTATCGTTAATCTCGATTTCTTTATTAACTGTGGTAATTTTAGGCTTTAGATTTTATTCATCAGAAAAGCTTCTGCGACTAATGAAAAGTAGCTGCATAAACAAAGTAGATTTTGAAATATTGAATATTTGTATTAAAATATACTTAAAAAAGCTTAAAATTATTTTAAAAAAGAACACTAATAAATACTGTTAACGGTAAAACAATGTAAAATTAAAAAATAAATACTGAAAAAAACTGTGTTAGTGGAGGTTTTTATTTAATATTGTATTTCGTTGCTATTGATTGTGTAATCAACATTGATTAAAAGGTTGCGTCAAGAAATTAGCTAATGTAGAATACTAAAACAAAATGTTTAACGTACAGTGTAAGTGTCTTCAAGTGCTAAACTAAAAGAAACGTCAAATTGATTCAATTACATTTGCCAAAACAAATTTATTAGAAACGAACACAAGTGGAATTTTTATACCACCCATACTTTTTTTGCAGAAAGAATGCCAAAACAAAATTATTTTTCATTTTTTCACAACGTGATCAAAACGTACATTACAAGTATACCCAGTTCTTATAATTATTGACACCACATTTATACTAAAAACAATTTCCTTCGTTTTGTCTTACAAAATTTCTGACAACCAATTACAATTTCTATTGACAACTAAAAAATTAAAAAAAAACGACATAGAAATGTCTACAAAATGTACAATATGACGTATTAAATTTTTAAGGCTTAAAAGTAAGAAACATTTATATAAAGATGAATAATGACAAATGCCATAGAAACACGTGCCGACACCGCAAAAAATAAGATAAACCAAAATAAAAACGTTAAGAACAATTCCTGATAAGTCACAAAGAAACCGGGTAAGAAACGAATCCATTAGTTAACGCAAATGATAGTCAACAACTTTAATTTAAACAAAATACAATTGCCATAGTTAACATTCTTGTAATTAATTGTTATCATTTAAAATATCAAACCAAAACTTTCAGATTTCAGGTTTAAACGACTTTTGCTTACACACCAAATAATAAGTCAACATTTTCTGATAAAAACCAAGCAGGGAATGACAAATTGTTCTTCACGTACAAAAACGTCAAGATTTTAAATGCTAAAAGTAATTCTATTCCACTGAAGCAAGATTTTGTGGACAATGAAAACGCTGAAAATATAACCGCTAAAGATCAAATAAAAGAATCAAATCAGAAAGATGACGAATGAACATACTATCGAAGACAACGTCTAAATTTTACCAACGTAAAAAAATTTAGAATCAAAATGAAATGTAAAACTGTTCTTCCAGATTCTGAACGTTGAGACTTTTATCTAACATTTGTTGAAAAAGAAACGAATTCAACTGCTACTCAATTACTTATACTTGCTGACCAAGTTTCCGACTTTTAAATTGGTGTTTAACTACAATAAATGAAATGATTTTTTTAGAAAGTTTAAAAATCTTTCATATCTTACGGTTGAAAAATTCACATGGAACATAAACTTACGTTCAAGCAAAAAAAATCCGACCATATCAGTTACTACAAAAACGCTTATGCTATTGACAAAAAATTTCAAGTAGAAATCAGAACCGTATTAGCAACTATTATACAAACTAAGAGCTTATTCATTTCTTCTTATATAAAAACACACATCTTGTTAGAATTCTAAGAAGTAGTAACTCAAAAGAAGTAATCAGCTGAAAGTTAAAAATTAAAAAGATTATTGTGAAGAAAAACTGCAAAAACTTCTCAGCGGTTGCTATGAAAAGAAATGTTACTAAAGCTTGGTAAGAACCCAGTAAAAAAATCGCTGCTTACTGCATTCAATGTAATAACCAATCATATACAGTTTACATTGTTTTTAATAACGTCTTCGGAGTCTTACTTTCCAACTCCCTTTATCTATCTTGCCAACATCTTCTTATCGATACCTTCTCGCTAGCTTAGTCTTAGACGTCCCCATTTTTTTCTACTCAAGGGTTGCCGTTGTAACATTTGCTTTGGCAGTCTTTTTCTCCCATGCGTTAAACATAGCAGTACTATATTAATTTTTGTACGGATGTCGTCTATTTCCTTTATTCTATCATTATGAACCTTTTGGATTCTGGATATCCCTGCTGAACGTCTACACAAATTGATCTTCGTAGCGCTCAGGGATTTCATGTTCCTCTATTTAAGAGCAACTTCTCTGGCTGCAAAAGTGTTATTTGTTAAACGTTAACATCGATCCACCGGGATCCAAACATTGATCGAGATCTATGCTTAGATAATACGAAAAAATTAAAATAAAACAGATGAAACCTGTTTGCGATTGGAAGAAAGCAAGTAGTAGTCAGATAAAAGAGAAATTATTTAAAACGTTGCGGTTGATTACAGTGTTGGAGAAGCCACCGAAGACGATTACTCAAATAAGAGAAAAAAATATTGCCAGTATCATGTGAGTACGCTTTATAGTGTTTAAAACAACATTTAATAAATATGACTAAATTCATAAAACAAAGAAAACGAGAGTGGAACAACCATGTAGATCGTATAGAACTCGAAAGGATAGCATATGCAAAAACAGCATATCATCCGAAAAGAACGCTCCCCAAGAAGGTGGAGAAAAAGCTGGACATTTTAATCAGTCGAATAAGGCAAGACTAACAGGGAAAATCCCTAGTCATATAAAAAAAAAAAGAAGAATAAGACAAAACTCCTTCCTTTTTTTTTCTTCAGTATCAATTTTACAAGCAAAAACTAAGATAGTAAAATTTAGTTTTTCACTGACTACAGCTTTTCATTCTGAATAATTGTAGTGTAGTCGATTTTTGACAAACCTAGTTTTTGTTACATCTTTAAACATCTTTAGAATCTGATATAAACTGATTGATTGCGTCTTGATAAACCGTTTGCACGCATTTCTGAAAGATTATGCATTCCAGCACACACGCTTTTACTAGTGGTGTAGTCAAAAAAAAATTTTTTTATCAAAAAAATCCTATTTTGAATACAACCGATGGTGTAAATATGGAAACATCAATTAGCTTCTTGTAGATGTTTTTTTTGTACGTATTTCCGGAAGATTTGTCAAACTCTATTGTATTCTATATATACGTAAAGAAAAAGTGCAACTAATGGAAATAATTCGTTTTAGCTAACCACTTGCGTAAATGGAGTAAATGTGTTGATGGGTGTAAAGAACTTAGTAAAATTTGTCATTGATCTGTTATCCAAACATACGAGTTCCCTTATACATAGAAAGAAATTCAATAATTGAAGTTATTAAAATTGTATGTTTCGTATTAGTTAATATAGTAAACGATATTATTGTTAGTATCGGTTATATATTAGGCGCCCGAGTAGAGACAGCATTTGTAACTGAAATAGTTTGTAATTTGTACTTTGAATTGAGTTTTGTTTATTAATTTATATTGCATAAATTGTCATAATGGTTAAGCCAGATATTCTACTACTAGCTTTAAAAAGCGAAATGGAAGATTTGTTCGCAAATATTCAAGCAATCTATGACCAATCTCTGTCATTAACAATTAATACATTGTCTGATTTCACAAGTCAATACAATCGACTGTCTAAATTAGAAGACAAATTTGAAACAGTTAGCCAATTAAAGAAACTAATCGATTTGATTAATAAAATTCGTAATAAATATTTGAAGTTGACTGCATCATCTGCAAGTTCACCTGTTTCAGCAAATGCTAACTCGGAGTAAGTTGTCGACCGCATTTACGTCACTTCCTCGTATAGAATTGCCTACTTTTAGTGGTCAGCTAAATGAATGGCCAAATTTCATTTCGTTATTTGATTCATTAGTGAATTCTAATCTAAACATTTCGGAAAGTTTCATAATTTGGGCACTTTTTTAATAGATGAAGCACGTTCGGTAATTTCTAATTTTTTATTAGAACCTCAAAACTACCAATTAGCTTTAGTAGCTTTGAAAAATCGTTATCAAAACAAACGACTAGCTTCTATGTATCTCGATCGTATATTTGATTTTAAACCAATTAAAAATGGTGCTTGTAAAACTTGAATTAATTTTTGTCCGTTCATGAAGGTAACATCTAGGCTTTAGATATCCTTAGTACTTCGGACGTTGGAGATTTCTTCAAACTCCAATTAGCATTGCGCAATTTCGATCATGGTTTTCGTACAGTTTTTGAGAAGTAATGTTCTTTGCAAGACATTCCTTCGTATTCAGGTTTGATTAATTTTATAACCTAAAGAAGTCGTAAATTATCTTTCATGGCCACTACTAAGCCAAGCCGAGACACAGTCGACAATCTCAAACCTCGAGTAAGGTTTATTTAATCTTAAAAACCACTAGTAAAAGTATTTTAAAACCTAAACCAAAGGAAATTGTCAAAAATACTATCGTATCGTCTAGAACTGAACCAGTTCCATCGTCGTCCAAATAAGTTTGTTTGTCCATTGAAGTTTCAAAACCAGTAATTGTCTCGGAGAAAATAGTTAGACTACCTCTTTTGTGTTTTAACTGTAAAAGACCTCATTTATTCAAACATTGTGACAAACTAAACGACTTACACTGCCATTCATTTGAAAAACCAGGAATTGCCTAATTGAATTGAATTGTAATCCAAAAAACTAGTTGGAAGGTCTAGTTTTAAAACCGGCCAGACTTCCACTTTAAGTTCTCAGAGTCTTATTGTAAATAGTAGTTTAGTTAATTGTAGTAATTCGGAAATTGTTGTTGATAGTCGAAATTAGTTGGACATTCGTTAGATAACTCATCACAAATAGTTGTGCGATGACAGTTATGAATGCTTCCACTTCGAATATTCCAAAAGCGGAAATTTATATATTGAAGCCAATAGTTAAACAATGGTTTCTCCCAGTATTGTTAACGGATCATAGTAAATCCAAAACATTTTTCGTAGTATTTGATAGTGGTTCTAGTCTGTCTTATGTAGGTATAGACACGGCTACCACACTTTTATCATTAGGATACAAACCTACTAGAGTTGTACCATTTTTCGCTGAGTCAGCAAATTCAGACACTGCAACAATTACAAAAGTTTTTATTATTTTATTGTATCTTGGGAAACGGAAATTTACGTTCCAGTTCTTTTATTTGCCCTCGTTATCGGTGTCGTTATTGTTTAGTTTGAATAGTATTTCGAAATCGAAAATATGTACCAACTCACATTTGGATACATGGTGGTTTGAGAACGATCTTCCAAATCAATTTGAATTTCTTTAAATGTGCTTGATTGTCACAAACAACCTAATTATGGTATTTTTCCTTTTAATTCGTCCGAGAACGAAATTTTGGTTAAAATAATTAAGAAAGGTGTAGAAAAGGTAGAATCATCTACAGAATTTACTCCTAACTTAGTTCACAATATTGAAATAGTGAAAGATAGTTGTCCTCTTAAACAGAAGGCTTATCAATATTCGCCTAAAGTTTAGAATCGATGCATCTTGAATTAGATCGATTATTAGAAAAAGGATTTGTCGAATCTTGTCGTAGTCCGTGGTGTTCACCGGTAATTATGGTACGAAAAAGTGATAGTTATAGATTTTGCATTGATTTTAGGAAAATTAATGCTAATACTTGTAAAGGTTAGTATCCTCTTTCGAACATGACTAATTTGTTAGATGCCCGTATAGGACCGGCTTAATAATGACTCTATGGTAGAAGTCGACTACCTCTCGTAAAAGACGAGTGATCAAATGTACACTGGTATGAGTTAGTTGCTTTCTTCGTTGTTTTACAATAGTGGGTCGTGTCGATCTTGTCACCATCCCTTGACGTGTCTTGTAATTGTTGGTATTTCGAAAATCTTTTCACTTTCACCCATTGAAGTTGAAATCGTATAGCTATCCAAATAGCATATAGGTCACACATCTTCAGTAACGTATGGGTTTAACGCTGGAGGGGGATACTCAATGGAGATTTACAACTTCAGCGACTCCAGAAAATGTAATTCTTTAATACCATAACGAACGACTTGTAGACATAAAAGCGACTACCATTTATGTTACGACAATATCTAACGAGATTTACGATTTATGAGGTTGGATCGATACAACGATGACGACGCCATTTTCCTTTAACTAAATGTGCCGTGCTTCATTACAATTTTCGACTAAATATGTGATCCAAATCGATTTTCAAGAACCAAATCTTAAAAGCTACAAATATAACGAATGCTTAGCCTTTTAATTACATTAAAAAGGCTTAAAAGCTTAGTCAACGTAAAAAACACAATTAAAAAAGAACGAAAAATTGGTATTCGCGCATGATGATCTTGTGCCACCTACGATATTTTAATGAACTACAAGTTTTCCATAGGCGCGCTAAAAAATTTAACCTATGGGTTCGAGCGACATATCAAAATTTAAATAATTAGGCGTTACACAAGGTACAAAATAAAGATAAAACGAAGATTAATATTTTAACATGCAGTAACGTGTCTGGAACACACTATCTTCCGATAATGTGTTTTAGAAAATCGATTTAAACCAGAGCAATTAAACACATCAAAGTTGCAATTAAATTATTTAATATTTTTGTTATTATTAAAATATTTAGAAAAAAGGCCAACAACGCTAGATCGCAACTAAACGAGTCAATTTTCAAAAGTCATACATTATTGTCATTTTTTTTACCAAACGTGATATTAATTTGAAAACAATAAATCAAAACGTACTTCAGAGGTCCATTCGTCAATACAGACTTCTTTTACTTCAAAAAATGTTAGAACACAGCACTACCAGAAGAACCATCAAAAAGAGTTTGCTTGCACTAAACCTGAAACGTGCCATTTACTGGTCAGTTCAAGCTTGGGATCCTGTCTAAAAACTCACGCTCGAGAGGTTATCGGCAAAAATCTTGTATAACATTATGGAGCAAGTCCCTGGTTGCAAATGCATCATTTTTTTTATCGAGTTTTCATATATCTGAGGTACGTCTCTTCGCATTCAGTCGGATAAACGAGGTTTTACGTTATACAGTGTTTACGAATTCTACGATATTTTAATTAAATAAATAATTCTTCTAATTCTGAAGTAGTTCTGTAATAACGATTATTATAAAGTAAATTTAATTCGTAAACCATTTATCAGGCAATAGTCTAATAAATGTCTAAAAATTTTTATTGCCTTGTTGAAAAGTGTATTTTAGTCACTCATTGCGGTTACCGTTGACGATTGCAGCAATAGACAAACCTATTTAGCAAACTAACATATAAGCACATTCTTGTTTTTAATGCGGCAAGTTCGCGTTCGAAGAATAAGGAATGTCGTTACAAACACCTCTCTTACCACAAATTGTCGCCTGAGACTATACTAAAGACCACCAACAAGCTGACTCCTTCCACCCTCGAATCATACACCCACATACAATTGCTACTTCTTGTCTGCGCACGAATTATTAATTTTATACACACAAACAAGACCATAATTTTTTTATGGTTTTTGTGTGTTTCACAAAACGAAACATCTTTCATTTTATAACTTGAAAGTAAAATAAACATTTAATTTTACACTTTTTGATTTTAGCCAAATGTGCGCATCTTAATTTTATAAACAGCCGCGGTGATTATACGATGCATGTTAAATCATGACTACGTATTAATTTTATTATAAGATTAATGACAAAAAAGTGTTGAATTAATTATACCGCGGTTTTATTTTAATTGTTGGTTGGAAGACTGTGGGCATTCAAGAAATACGGATAAAATTAAAAATATTCATTACAAAAACTTGTAAAATATTGTAAATGTAATGAGTAGTTAGAATTAAAACAGTTGCAGGTTGATCATCAGCTTGAGGAGCAATTATGCAATGAGGCCATCTTTAATTCAGTATTTCTAATGAAGAGTGTAACGAACTGTATATAAAAGAAACTACATTATCCCATATTACAACGTGTTCTTAAAAAAATTACAACATTTAATTATACCTAGAGATTAGTAGTCAGTTAAAGTGTTTAATCTTTAATTACAAATTTACATAGTTATTTCAGATTCCAGTCTACTGTATTCACACGTGCGTTCGCACCTTTTTGTTGTAACTGACAAGTAAGGTGTCTTAAGGCAATCGCCTAAATAAAAAATGTCTACTTACATGTCCGTGCTTGTCCATTTCATTATTCGTCAGTTTCACTTTTTCAAAAGAAACGACTTGTTTCCGCAGTTGTTCTCCAGTAAAAGGCGAATCCGGATGCGTGTAAAGTCGACATGGTGCAGGTGGATCAGCTTTACCCGCAACTAACCACGATGATCGGTGATATGCGTAACGATATCTCTTATTATCTACAGGTACGATATCCAAAATCACAGCGTACCTTTGCTCAGGTCTGACACCGGTAAATGACACCCTCAACGTTGGAAACATTCTCCTTTAACAAATAAAAGCAATTACTTAAAAGGCCACAATTAAGTTTTATAATTACTAAACGATTTTTGTATCAGAGTGTTAACTAAATGCAACATAGCTTTGTTACATGAAACAAAACAAAAAAAACATTATTTATCAAGGCAACTCCTATTAATCGAAGGTAATAAAGTCTTTAATAAAACGCTAAGTGTTAAATCAAAAACAGTACTTAAAATCAGTAATCACGTTTGGTTTATACCAAATGAGCTAAAACGAGCAACATCATAATTTACAAGTAATGCGTCATAACTTTAAATCGATAAAATTTAGATTCTATTGTTCATTTGTTGAAGTTGAAAATATAGGGCATTGTTTTTTTGTCAATTTCGTTTGTGTCATTTTCTAAACCAGCGTTTTTTATTTTGTTGTGCGAATTATTTAGGTACTAATTCGCCTCCACGTGTGACAATTACGTCATGTCTTTAGGTTTAATCTTTATTTAATCGGTTGTTGTTTTCTATTGGACACAAAGTTTATAAATTGAATGATGCAAAAATAGTACTTTTGATATCACTATGGTACGGTTCGGGTAATTAGAATAAAGATAAGTATAACGGATTATTGTGTCCCCTTTCGTATTTTATGACTTTAATAATTAATTTAAAATCAATGCGGGATTTTAAGAACGATTATGCTTAATGGATCCTTATCTCATAATTCAATTTTGCATTTTTGAGAATTCCATTAACGTATTCACTACAGATTCCTTGAAGTTTGCTTCAGTCACTAGCATTCATAAACCACCAGAAACAACGTCTAAAACTCAAACAGAATTAAAAGTATTTACAAACTTTTTCTTTGTTGCATTTACTTTTGCTATTGAATTTTTAATGACCTAAAAATCTCAGTAAATCAAGCTATTTAAACCTCTGGTTCTTAGTTAAGCATACATTCTTAATTTACGAAAATACTTAGGTACGGGTTTGTGTAAAAACATTACGTACGTTTTCATTTAATTTAACCATAAACGTGTAACAATTCGCAGTTACGTTATTTATTAGTCTATTGTTTTTGTTTATGTTTTTGCGATTTACGTAATTTCGTTTAATTAAA